>VXBQ01012624.1:123499-184814 GCA_013400175.1 Phainopepla nitens
CCCCCGGGCCCAGCGGGGCGGGCGCTGAGCGCCGCCGAGGCGGCCGCGCGCCCCCTGCGGGCCACCCGCGGCAGAGCAGGGCCCGGGCCGCCCTTCCCGTTCCGCCACGGCTCCCGCGCGTCCACACGGCCGCCGGAACATTCACATAGCCGCCAGATTCCTACAGACATCCTGTTACCAAGTTACCGTACCGCTACTAGCTCTCTTTGTGCCCCTACCAGAGCAAGGAATTAAGCCACAATTTCACAGAATCATGGAATCACGGAATGGTTTCAATTGGAAGAGACCTTGATGTTTATCTAGTTCCAATCCCCCTCCCCATGGGCAGGGATGACCAGGATAGACCAGCCTGCTCAAAGCCCCATCCAGCTTGGCCTTGAACAGTTCCAGGGATAGGGCATCCACAGCTTCTCTTGGCAACCCGTTCCAGTCACATCACCCTTGCACTAAGGAATTTCTTCTTAATATATCACCTAAACCTACCTTCTGTCAGATTTCCCCTTGTCCTGTCACTATATGCCCTTGTAAAAAGTCTCCCTCCAGTTTTCCTGCAGGCCCTTCAGGTACTGGAAGGCTGCTCTAAGGTCTCCCCAGAGCTTTCTCCAGACTGAACAATCCCAAATCTCTCAGCCTGTCTTCCTAGGAGATGCACTCCATCCCTCTGAGCACCGTGATTTCATTGGATTTTCCTGCTGTTCTGACAAAATGTAGAAAATATTTACACTCATCACAAGTAGACACATTTCTCAGACAGGCACATATACACATTTTTGTGAGGTGCATGGACAGCATGTGCTCCTTCTGCTAGGTATATTTACAGAGTATTCTCAGAGTAATTACAGGGTACACACAGATCTTACAGATCCTAAAATGGCTGTTTTGGCACGTGGCATTGCTCTTGCCAGGCTGTCGCATGCCTGGGAGTCCTGTGCAGGACACCACAGAGCATGTGGCAAGCCTTGTGCCAAGAGCCTGGCCTTTTGTGGCTATCACATATCTGGAAGTCTGAGATAAACTCTGGCAGCTCTCATGTTGCATCTGGAAACAACTTGAAAGGAAGGAGATGCTTTAACCTGGTAGCTGCAGTACTGGCCAGGAGTGAAAACAAACAAAACCAGCAGCTCGCAGCTTGCACTGGCCCACCGGCTACATCCCTTCTTCTCTCTGTCAACCCAACCTTGAAACATGAGTATCTAAAAGCAATACTGAGTGTTCCAATGAGCTGTGGGCTTGGGGACTGCTGTGCTAAAACCAGCAGACTCATTTGCAGCTCTTGGACTATGGCACTCTAAAAAGCCCCGTGGCTTTTACTTGCCTTCTATTCTTGACAAATCATGATACACTACATTGCAATCATATCTTCCCTTTCAGAATAGGTTGCAAAAGGGAGAAGTTGCTGTCCTCTGTAGTTGCTGTACTCAAAGTGAGAAGATTTTCCTTATATTCAGTTCCTCTGTTTCAGTTTGTGCTTTTTGGCCCTTTTCCTGTCCCTGGGCACCACTGAAAAGTCTAGTGCCATCCTCTTGTCAACTGCCCTTAAAGACATTTGTAAGCATTGATGGTCCCTTCTCACTTGCCTCCTCTCCAGGTTAAACAATCCTAGCCCTCTCAGCCTTTCCTCATAAGCAAGATGCTCCAGCCCCCAGCCATCTTCATAGTCCTGGACCTACTCCATGTCGAAATAACCTCCTCTTGTACTGAGGAGCCCAGAACTGGACACAGCACTCCAGATGGGGCCTCACCAGGGCTGAGTAGAAGGCCAGGATCACCTCCCTTGACCTGTAGATCGCACTCTTCCTAACGCACCCCAGGATACCACTGGCCTTTTTGGCCACAAGGCACACTGCTGGCTAACTTGTTGACCACCAGGACTCCCAGGTCCTTCTCTGCAGAGCTGGTTTCCAGAAGGTTGGCCTCCAACCTGTGCTGGTGCCCTGGGTTCTTCTTCCCCACGCGCAGGACTCTGCACTTGCCTTCTCTGAACTTCCCTATGTTCCTCTCTGCCTGGCTCATGTGCCTGTCCAGGTCTTGCAGCATGGCAGCACAGCCCTTTGGTGTGTCAGCCACTTCCCCTAGTTTTGTATCATTATCAAACTCACTGCAGGTACACTCTGTCCCTTCATTCAGGTCACTGATTAATAAGGTGAACAAGACTGGACCCAATGCTGATCCCTGGGAACACTGCTTGCTAAGGCCCTCCAGCCAGCTGGATCACAACACGGAGCTCCGCCACTCAGCCAGTTCTCAATCTACCTCACTGTCCACTAACCCAGCCCACTTCCCTTGGTGAATCCATGCTGACCACTCCTGATAACCTTCTTTTCCTCCACCTGCTTAGAGATGATATCCAGGATGGGTTTTTCCAATGATGAAGGCGAGATTGACTGGCCTATAGCTTCCAAGGTTTCTCCTTCTTGCACTTTTTCAAGACTGGAGCAACACTGGTTTTCCTCCAGTCCTCAGGCACCCCTCCCATACTCTGTGACCTTTGATGATGGAGAATGGTTTAGCAGTAACATCTGCAGCTCCCTCAGCACTCTTTGAACCCTCTTACCCAAATCCTGTTGGTTTGCTCACCCATAGCTGCGCTCTCAAAAGAGGGAGCAGCACACTTGTGAGTGACTGCCAGGACATTTTCTACCCATACTCTCCCCTTTACTGACATCCAGTCTACTTCCCTCCAGCCTTTCTTGCTGGATGGTAATTTCCTCTTGGCAGCTGCTGTCTTGCCTTGCCCACTCACTGCCAGTTCTTCACTTGACATATATTCACAGGGATGGAGAGAAACAACTTGCAGCAGCTTCCCACCTCTCTCTGCCCAGCCTGGTTCAAGGCCAGAGCCCCAGAAACAGTGTTTGAACTGCAGCTGCCACACTCCCAGGGCTGCCGGCTGACGAGGAGGAGTTGCACAGTGCCAGTCAGACAGCATTGACCAGCAATGGCTGAAAAGGAACAGGAACATTTCTTTCTCACAGCTGTCATGATTTGAATTGATATGGAAGGAGAAGGCATACTTTGGTAGTGGTTGTTTGTGCATGGGGTTTAAGAAAAGCTGTTCACATCTCAAGGCAGTAAAGGCAGCTGTGTAGGAAAGCTGACTTACTAAGCAAAATGGACAAAACCGTTGCTTTAACAATGCCCCATTTAAAAATGTGAGATATAAGTAAAAGTGAGGTGGGAGGCAAATTATTTCAATAAATTTTAATCAAGCTACAAACTTAAGTAGATATAGCACCTCCAGAAAATAATCTAGTCCCCATTGTCTGTGCCTCTCCGAGAAATCATCGAGTTTTTCAAGACACCTAATTTCACAGCACTTGCCTGAAAAGGAGTTAAGAATAACAAATTAGTGAATGATTAGTCGATGAAAAATGCAAACTGTCCAGAAAAAAAAAAAAATAAATCTTATCCACAGATTTCCCCACAGTGCCTTGCACAGTGACATAAATGCACTGGGGGAAACTTAATTGCTGTCTTTTGCACTGGGATGCAACTGTCTATGCCAATGACTCACTGCACACAAACACTGCCAGAGTCAGACCATCTGGTAAATTTAAAAGTGAGATATTACAGCACATCATGAGGAACTCCTAAAATTAAATTCCTGACATAGCTCCGAATTCCATTATTTTGATGGATTTGAGTTGTACATTTTTAGCATTTTCTTTGAGTGCCATGTTACTTTTCTTCTTTGTCACAAAAGTACAGTAGAAACTGTAGCACTGGTAGGATTTGTATTAAAATCAGGGCGATTGGTTGATGAGATGCAGGCAAAGACAAAATTGTGAAAGAGGACTCCAAGACTGCAGCTACAGGATTACTGAGTGCAGTATGAATCCTGGGAGAATAAAAAGGTACCAAAGGGAGACAAGAAACAGTCTCTTGGGTTTTCTTCATATCTTTTGAAGAACTGAGAATTTTCCGTGACAGCAAAATCTCTGTGGCTAAAAGGTATTCATTTTTCCCGGTATTTTTCCATGACTCCAGCCTTTAGATAAGAAGCAAATGACTGTATCACTCTTCACAGGGCAAGGTAGAGGCATATAAACATCTTTATGTGTTTTGGAAAAAATTCCTAAGGGTTAGGTGAAATTTTACTCACCAAACAAACTTTTAACTTCAGATTCAGGAACATAAAATGGTGGGCCTGAAAGAAAAGGGGTGAAGCTAATCAGAGAGGAGACATGGGAAGAAGACAAAATTTACACTGCAGCAGGAGAGCCAACCCCTTCATTCACAGCACCTGGCCTGTAATTGGCCCCAGGGTGTAGGAACCAGAAAACATGTCCAGGAACTCGTGGCACCTTGGTGGGACAGGCAGCTTCAAGTGTTGCTGCTGCTTCATCTCCAGCTGCAGCAGGGAATCATGAATGGGACCTGGGTATGACCACTCTCAGTGTGCTGTGTGAATCCAGCCTGCAATCTCTTTATACTACAGTGGCATGATTAAGGCTAAGAGCTGAACAACATCAGAGGGAAAGCAATGAAATAAACTGTTGTTGCTGGTGATAGCAAGACCTATTTTTTGGGGGGATAATTAGGCTGAAGGGCCCAAAAGCAGAAAAAGATCTCTTACTTTTGTAAGTTAATATTAACTAAAAAATCTCCCACTTCAGTACATAATATAAAACTATAAAAGGAATATATGATTTTACAGAATTTCACCTCTTCCAAGTACATTCAGAGCATGGTAGTGGCTGAGAGGCACATTGGGTTGCAAATACTGGACAAACAGTATGAAGCTAATGTTCTTGGGAGTGTTTCAAGCTCCTGAGGCCAGACAAGATGTTACTAAGCGCTCTGACTTCCAGCTTCATTGTAGCAGCCACACTTACAGTTTCATTTCATTGTTAATATACCATGACTGTCCTCAACTTACCCTTAGCATGCCTGAATGCTAGAGAAAACACAAATTTTGTCCCAAGCTTGGTTAATATCTAAACTTTTTAACACACAGTTATAGTGGTATCACCAGCTAACAAAGCTATGCAGATTAAAATCCGGGGGAAGATACTAATACATCTATTGTATCTTTATAAAATTTGTATTAGAGCAAAATCACAACACAAACAGTACAAAGTTCTCACCTTTATGTTTGTTTGGATCATATGAAACCGTAACAAGGAGATAAGAAGAATTTTTCTCCACTAGGTCGATCATCAAACTGGCATAGCTAAAAGGAAAAAAATATACTTTCTTATTTCTCTAAAGCATTCATGCATAGCATTCAAACAGAATTTGAACTGAACTGCACGGAGACTAAGCAAAACTTAGTTTTAATTTCAGGAGTATAAAATTCATGCTACACATGAAAAACATAAAATAAAGGTTGTATTTATTCCTCATAAACAAACGCTTATCTTTTTTTGCACATTCAACTCAAGATTAACAGACAAATGAAGTATTCATCTGCCAGAGTCTAGAATACAGTACATGGTACAGCACTGATCTTTTAAAATTATTGTGAATTGAAGATTCTGTATTGAATTAAAAAATCCCGGGAGCAGATTCAAACTAAATTTGGGCTGGCTATAGGCAAGAACAAAAATTTGTGATCAAGGAGAGTGAGGGGAAAAAGTACAAAGATAAAAGAAGTAGGCGTGGTGAAAAGGAAATAACAGAATTCAGATGAGACTTGCAGCTCTGCTTCTGCTGGGTTGGAACAAACCACATATTTTCCCACCAAGAGGTAGGGTGGCTTCCTGAAGGAAGAGTACAGCACTCTGCAACTGCAGCAGATGCTTGTGGTAGGTTGGTCCTTTAGATGAAAAACGACTCATTAACAAGTCACAGGATCAAAAACTTGTCACTGACACATCAGAGAAAAGACAATGCAGTTTACTAACCGTTGTCTGTCACGTGGATTCACAGCTACAAGAGCTCCTCTGTCCCAAACCCCATCAAACTTGCCAACTATTGAGCTATAAGGAGATAAAGAAAAGGCTTAAAAATAGCAAAAAGAGATCCTCATCTTCCTTCAGACACTTTTGTAATGGCACAAGGATTCTGCAGCTAATGATGCAGATTCTCCATCGCCTTTTTGTAATGGTGCAGCATTTTCATAATCCAAACCAACAGGATCTGGAACTCAGGAAACCCTCCTGGTTCTTTGTCCTGCTGAGATAGCGAAGAGGTGTGGGAATTGGTCCGTGCTTCCCCATCATTAGGGGCTGCTGAGACGCGACAGGGAGGAAGGAATGCAGTTTTAACACATTTGGGCTACAAGTCTGGGTGTTCAGTGACCACATCCTGCTGTCTAACATGCACTCAGCCCATCAACAGTTCTTGACCACCTTCTAAAACCCATGCATGATTTCGTATGCAGGCTAAGGAAGGTGTCTTGTTGCTTTACTCAGCAACTTTAGACACCTGAATTCCCAGTTACATGCCCAGGACAGTTAGCTTCCTCTTGCAATTTGTTTAATGCTAGAAAAGCCAAGTTACACTGCTGATTGCCTCAGTGCAACTCTGCTGCAGACACTAGTTTTGCTCCTGGATATGCTGGCAGATGGCTTCAGTAGCCACCCAAAGCCGGCAAGTAAGCAAGACTATCAAGAAATGCCTTTAAGAATGGGTGGTAAGAGCAGCCAGAGTGACACAAAAGAGAAGAATATGTGGGGATAAGAAAGAGCTTTGGTTTTGGTAATTATTAAAATAGGAGGTTAGACAGTAAGGTAGTAATAAAATAAATTGTGTAATTTTAAAGAAAGTTGGAAAGAGTTTACTTAAAAAAATGTGGCATGGAATTGTGCAATACCCTTCTGCCTACTGGGCAGGTGTCAGAGTCCAATTGCATCATCTCTGTCTTCACTTCTGTACAGGTTTTGGCTAGGGGAGAGTTACCTTTCTTCAAAGTAGCTTGCATGGGGCTGTGTTGGATTTGGGCTTGCAATTATGTTGATATAACACACTGACAATTTAGTTACTGCAGAGCAGCACTTTCACGGCACCAATACCTTTTCTGCTCCTCACACTAACACCAGTGAGTAGGCTGGAGAGCACAAGACTGAACAAGACACTGGGTGGGGACACAGCAGGCCCAGCTGACCCCAAGTGAGCAAAGGGATATTCCAGACCATCTGGTTCCATTCTCAGCAGGAAAACTGGGTGGGAGATTACTGGATGGTGGCACTGCCTGGTGGCTGGCTAGGCATCAGCTGCCTAGGTGGTGGGCAACTGCTTTCATTTGCACCACTCATCTTTCTTGGGGTTTTATTTTCCTCTCTCTTTGGTTGTTATTTTTTGTGGGGTTTTTTTTCCTTACAACTTTTTAAAATTTCTTTTTAATTATTAAACTGTTTTCATCTCCACACACTTTTCTTTCTCACTTTTACCCTTCTAATTGTCCCCCATCATCTCGTGATGGGGGAGTGGGCAAACAGCTGTATGGTGCTTAGTTCCACCACCTCAGCCAGAGTTTAACCATGAGAACTTCTCTCTACCCACTGCTATTTTCATTGCAATGGCATTACTAAGTCTCTGGCATCTAACCTACAAGCTGATCTTGTATTTCCCACTCTACTGCGATGAGACATGATAACACTTTCAAGTGCTGACTTCTTTTAAAGTTTGCCAAGTCTAAGCATCTAATTTAAATAACCAGCCTCGTAACTGAAAGGACATTTTAAAAGAGGCAGTTAAACAAGCAATGGACATGCAGGTCACAAAGGAAAGTTTAGTGGGGCAGGTGACAAACTCGATCTTCTGAGGCTTGGAGGCAGTTCTCCTCACTGTGTAGCTGAGTCTGCTGGGTGACCTCAGGCAAGCCACTGAGGTTTTCTGCACTTGGTTTTTCTTTCCAGCTTTAATCTGGTCTAACTGGAATGGCAGCAGTGGCTCCAAACATTCATTTCATCTGCCTTACTCCCCAGCAATTTCATCAAGGCCTACAGACATCCCAGGCTGCAGGCAGGCTCATGCTATGGCCTTGTCCCAGCCCTGGTCTCGCGGCTGCTCAGATCTCAGGACCTGCTGAGTGTCTGGGTGCTCCTTGCCCCTCTGCACGCCCAATTTCCTTCACAACACAATGAAGCCATGAGGGAAAGATCAAAAAAGGCACACAGCTGTCTCTCATCCTGATGTGGAGTCAGGATGAAGCTAAGGTACGAGGGAGTGCTTCCCTTGGGCATACCTTTCACTGTATCACACTGCTATGTGTTTATATGGCATTCAGCATGGGTTAGGTGCTACTACATCTAACAAAATTTAACATGTAAATCAGAAATTCACATACCTGCAGAGAACCCACTGGATTTAAGAGTAAACTTGTGAATTTCTATCTCTGCATATGTTCAGTAGTTTTAGTAAATGCAATTTTTGATTTTCTTTTGAAGTCTTGCAGCCATAATTGTATTAGGAGGTACAGTGACTGTATAATATAACTGTTTTACATATGTCCCAGAATTCCCAGAAAGAGCAGTAATTCCTGTTACTCTTTAACTAGCAAGAGTCTTTGAAAGGTCCCATTCTGACAAAGGTCAGGAGCACATCTGAGTTTTCTTCTAATGAATGCTAGGCTAATGGAGATGAAAGAGACATGCTAGTAGGCCAGCCTCAGCAAGAGAGAAATAAGTTTAATTTCCATAATTACTGGGTAATTAACCAAATTGTCTGTATACAGAAACTAGAAGTGTGTGTGCATTTTTCCAGTCACAGGTATCTGCTCACTGATGTTGGGAATACAGTTCATTCTGCATCCAGAACATCTATCTGCCAATTTATTCTGTGACGACAAACTATGTACTGGATCCAGTGATATGCACGGGAATTGTCACTGAAGTATTATTCTAAAATGTTGTGATAGAAATTACAGGCTTCACCAGAGTACTTGCTACAAAACTTATGACTGCATTTTTCAAAAATTTCTGAGAAGCTTAAGCAGTTCTTGCACAACTTGCCAACTCACAGCAACAAAGATTTAAAGGGATCTACAGTGTAGCAAGTAGCTACTCTGGAGGGACAAGACAAGTAAGAAACCAGGCTGTATCTACGAGTCACTAGTTACATATGTACACCATTCAAACCAACTGGAGGCACCTGCAGCAGCAGAAGTCTCAGTCATGGTCTACTCTCTGAAAGACTCTGGACTCTAGTAATGAATAGTCTTTTTTCCAGTGTTTTGGCAGATTGAAAAAAAAGGATCATATAGTAAATACTGTGTTCTGGTGTCTTGAACTACCTATTGTGCCTGTATGTACTAGTTCTGGAAAGCCCATCAAAGTAAATGCTAAGACTTTGTCTCCTTCTTACTGAACAGCCTTGGAACAAATTCTTGTGCCCGACAGTTGTTTGTAAGAAGAGCAAAAAAATACAAAAAACTTCACCAAAACCTTATAATCTAGGGAAAAATCACATCTGAGTAAGAACTGCAAGGGGAGGGAACTATTGTGCTAAGACACTTCTGGGTATATTCTCTTTACTTTTACTAAGTTACTCTGAGTAAGGGATTGTGCTGGAGTTTTGCTTCACAGAATTCATCAGTAATGTTAATTTGGTTTTACTGTAAAAGCAAAAATGGTTTTTGATAACTTTCACAGAATGGCTTGGAATAAGAAGACCATTTAAAGATAATTAGTTGTCATCCTTAACAATTAGCAATAGAATTAGACTTTTGTTGGAGATTAGCCATTTAAATTTCTCATATAAATTAATATAAGTTTGCTTGAGAGGACCTGACAAATCTATAAATCTATAAAATAAAATCTATAAAATAATAGTATTGGACAGTATTAACACATATTCGATTATGGTGAATTGTAAAACACAATGAGTATTCCTACCTGGACAAATCATAAATACTGCAGCAGTAGAGGGAAATGTTGCCAGAGGTACTCTACAATAAAAGCAAAGCAAACAATCCTTATCAGCTAACTATCTTTAAATATGCACTCATAAGTATATATTTATACTTCACATCTTAAAATATACCCATACACTATTGAAAATGTAATTATAAAAATACATTTATGTGTAACAGAGAAAAACACTGAAAAATATTTTTAGTTTTAGTTTACTGAGGTAACTCTTATGATTACCTCCAGAGAGGTTCTAATCTATCAAGGCATTCAGCTGTCCACTTTTAAAATACATTCCTTCTACATTCAGGTGCAGTAAGTTTACAAGAATAACTTCTCAGTCCAAAAATACAACTCAGAGCTTCCTGTTAGACTCTTCAGGAGAGATGAATGATTACCAGTAAAACAGATGCATAAAAGCAGAATGACTTGTTTGCTCAGTTATGCCAGCATTGCATGATTAACCACACCAGATCATTTGACAACACAGAAGACATACCTGGAACATTTTTGCTCCTGAAATCTCAGGGACTGGCTCCTCACAATAAGGCAGACTGTGTTCTGAAAAGAAATCCTTCACCGCTTGCTCGCTGACTTCCACACCAATAACGCTGTGCCCCATGTCCGCCAGCCTGCACACAAGAGAGAGAGAGCCCAAGTTTACATGAGGCCCACGGGCTTGGCAAAATGTGTCATTTATCCATTAGGGAAAGCTTAGTTTTAGGATGCCCTGATATGTCTAATCCTGACTTTCTGAAGTGTTCACATTGTACTGAACAACTCCCTTCCATGACCTGAGCTTAAATCAGCACCACTCAGCATACAGTTGACGAGGACTTACATGCTTTATTTACATGCAATGAATTATTCATTTATTCCTACTAACTCGATGAAAACAGAGGTGATCACACTAAGAAACTGACCATTTCAGAAAGGTGCTGGGCTCTGAACTGAGGTGACTGAGGCACACTGTCCACCCAAATGCCTCTGTGGCTTGGCAGGAGCGGGCAGCAAAGGAGGCGAGGTAACCTCCGCGTTGCTGCTGCTCAGCAAAACACCAACGTGTGTCAGAGCCCACGGGCAGCATAGGAAGTAGTTACTCTGATAAAACCTGATAGCTGGATTACTTGGAAGATGCAGTGCAGGTTTTGGTTTGTGCTCCCTCCCTCCAAGAAAAAACACTGGCTCATATAGGCCCTAATTTTAAATACAACACTCCCTCCCCACCCCCCCCCCCCCCCCCCACAAAAAAAAANCCCCCAAAAAAAAGAAAAAAAAAAGGTAAAAATAAAATAAGAAGTATAAAAAAAGGGAAGTTACATGTAGCCCAAATCACTTAAATTTCCAGAGTGGCATGCCACATGGTCTCTTGAAAATGTTGTCTGACACAACTGACCCCATTGTGGGCAATTTAAGCTGGCATTGCTATGAAAAGCAGCAGTGGTAAGGGCATAGTTTCAGTCACTCTGTCCATCTAAATTCAGCATTCCCCAAGCTGAACTTGGCACAATCAGGAGGACTTTCAGGTCAGACCTTATCTATTCAAATCATGCTACTATACAAAACACCAGCTTCCACCTCCCTCCAGCTTCCAGTGACATTGCTCTCCTGGCAGTGGAAATGTGGCACATTTCCACTGACCAATATAAGGCTGGGAATTCCCCCTCTTCCTCCCTTCCTCCCTCCCTCCCCACATCAAGTAAGATATTTGCTCTTATTATCTGTGTTTTACCATTTCATCTCTACTGCTTTACCACAAAGTGGGAAAAATATCCTCAGTCCACTCCTGCCATTTAAAAGAACATCCAGATACTTTTGGAGGAGCCTGCAGAAGAACAGACACGTTTTACTTAACTCTGCAAGTGTTTGTGCTGGCACATGAAAAGCCAAGTGCTGCACACTACGGCAGGTAGCACAAAAACTCCACGATGGCACATTTGTTATTAGCTCAACCTAATATACCAATAGGAATAAAAACATATATAAAAGCATTCACCTTCCATTTACATAGCAAGAAAGTCAATCGCATGTCATTCAGAAATTAACACATTTCTGTTTGTCTTTGCAATTAAATAATCCAACCAACCCACCTCTAAAAGGGCCATAACAGAGATTTTAAACAGAATGATCATGAAACTTCTGCATCAAGCAAATCACTTTGACAGGTCTTGAAAGACTATATAATCAAGTTTGCTCTCTTAGGTCCTTGTCTTTTACTGCACAGTAGTTGCTCAGATGCTCTCTGCACATTGTTTCAAGCTGCAGTTTCACAATATGAACAATAGTGCAAAGCTTTTCCATCAAAAAATGTAAAATTTTCTAGCCAAACTATCCAAGCTCTAAGGTTTAAAATCTGATTCAAGAGTAAAAGCTCTAAATTCATTTCAATACTTTCTTTTCTCTGTTCTTTGACAAATGTAGGTCACAAAAATATCTATATTAATTTTTGTTTCAAGCTGTGCCCGTGTAAGATAATTTGCTTTTTGCAAGTGTTGCATTTTCAGTTAAGAGTTTCTCGAATGAGCCAAGCCACTCATCTCATGGCATTACTTAAAACAGCTTATGCAGAAGAGCGAAGTCACGTACGGATGCCCTTGTTCCTTGTGAAACCCGATGTTACCCATTTCCCATTTTTGTAGCCATTCCTCCTCTGTCACCACTCTCTCTTTCTGTGACCCAATATCAGAGTCTTCCAGGAGCCCGGATGCATTCGCTGAGTGGTCCATGTCTCCAGGGTGTGCTTGTAGCTGTGAAAAAAGAAAGAAGAATTACCCCCACCCAATGCACAGTTTGGAACTGGCTCCTACTTCCTCGAACAGGACAAAATTTTAGCAGCTCTCAGGAGATCACAATTTGGTGACAGTCGCAGTGTAGCTGTACCGAACGCGACGGAGAACGAGCACACTCTTGCTACCGATAGCTTCAGTCAGATCCCGCCTCCCGGGGCGGCTGAACGCGCCTGTCCAGCACTGCGGGGCCGCCGGTGGCCTCCCTTTTCGCACCCATCGGGGGGCCCCCCTACCCCGGCAACGAAGGAGGGAGATGCCGACGTTTCCCTCCCGCGAAACCCGCGGGCAGAAGGCGGGGGCGAGCGGCTGCCCGGGGCCGGAGGAGCCGCGGGGTGACCTGTGCCGGCTCAGCGGGGCCCCGCCCGGCGCCCCCCGCCCGGGCAGCGGCAGCCGCGGTACCTGCGCGGCCGCGGGTCCCGCGGGGGCGGCGGNNCGTCCTCACCTCCCCGCTTCACTCTTCCCTCCCCCTTCCCTTTCTCACTCCCTGCCCTCCTTGCCCCTTCTCCACCCCTTTCTCCCCGCTGCAGCTCTAGCAGGAGGCGGCGCGGACACGCGTGAATGTGCTCTCCGGCCCCCGAGCGACCCGGCCCCGAGGTGAGTGCCCGGCGCCGCCCCCGCCCGGCTCCGGGGCTGCCCTGCCCCGGGGGACCCCCGCCCGCCGCCAGCTGTCACAGCTGCGCTTTACTCGAGCTGAGTTTTAGAGGTGTGCGCACTCCCCGCGTTAATCAGGCTGCTGTCGCTTCCTCTCCGTCTCTGACAGTGTGTGTCTGTGTGGTCTCTTTTCTTAATTTTTTTTCTCTTCCCCCAAAGACAAACTTGCTACCAACTATGCAGGTAAGCCCCACAAAGCTTTCCAGTATAGGCCAGGCATTACAGATGGATGAAACGTTATCGAATGTGACAGCGCATTATGCATCTCTCTCCTTTTAAAGGGCTTATTTTCTCAGCCAGTTAAGATGTCTACAGGATAGCATGCAAAGTCATGTAAAGCTTAGTAGAGTAAGCCATGTTTGTTTGTTCTATAAAAATTTGTGGTTTTTTGGGAGGATGTTTTTTGGTTTGTCAGGGGAAGTGGAGACAAAGTATCATATACCTGATATTTTTCTCCCTTTCTCACCACCTCTCTCTTACCCCTATTGATGGGGTAAGATCAAAAATATGTCTGTGATTCTGTACAGTTGACCTCTGTCTTTCAAAATGGGCAGCCTCTCTGAATCTGAAATACTTTTACCAAACTTCCTAGTGACTGGTAACTGACGCTTTTTCTACTCCTCACATACATAGTGCAAAATTAGCATGTTCTTTTACCTTCTTGGATAAAAGGGCCCGGCAGCAGCAGCAGACTGTGATCAACTGATGGTCACCAAAACGAGTCACCTGGTGCCTTGCTCAGCACCCCTTGCTCAGTTGGAAGCCTCCACTGTAAGGACCATGGCATGCCAGAACAATTATTTACCATCAGAAGCTTATGTGACACAGAGAGATGCTGTTGTGCCACTGATACATAAAGAAAGCTCTAGGGGGAAAAACCTAACATTTTCTGGGGCGTTATGCAGCAGTTTAGGGAAATCTCATGTAAATGAAACTGGTTGGTTTTCTTTTCTCTAGTCTCTAACCTCATCCACCCCCATGCAGTGGTAAGTTACAATGAAGTGATGCTAACTTTTTTTTTTTTTTAGGTAATAGCGATTGACTTAATAATTTTTTCCTTCCTCTGGCTAGTTGTAATTGGAGGGGATACATGCAAGAAACAAAGTTTAATGTTGTATTGGGTTGTTTGAACTTATTTTTCACTTATGTGGATATCCTCCTGTGATTTCTCTTCTTCTCACAAATAATTTCTTCTGTCTTGAGAGAAGAATGAAGCACCAGTTTACTCGGCTTGATTCAGTTTAATATAAAATTTTGTAGAAATTCCCACTCTCTTCCTGTTACCTTGACTTTTAATGGAGTATCTGAATGAAGGTACTGCTGCCTTGTCTATCACTGACAGCTTGAATAAGCAAGTTGCATCCTGAAACAGGGAGAATTGAGAAGTCTTTCATATATATATTTAAAAAACTCTCCCAAAAACATAATTGCAAACTGATCCCTATTACAACAAGATAACATTCATGATGCAATGCTGTAGTACAAGGGATTTATTGATGCTTCTTTTCTGTATTTTGTAGAGGACTCTTTAGACTTACTTCTTCCTCTAGGCTGTCTTTGTGCTTTACTCCCTGTGAAAAGAATGCCTTTGACAATACCATTTTAAATGTGCTTTCGTATTTCTGCATCATACTTTCTCACACTCTATGGTTTCCAGTTTACATGGTTAACTGTGGTCCATTCTGTGCACCTACCAATGCAGTCAAAGACAGCTACAGAGCGCTCTCATGCCATAAATATTTCATTTTGTCCTATAGAATACTTAACAACAAACTTTGTAATATTCCAATCACTTACAGCTGCAATATAATGGCAGTCTAGACTTCAAATTCTGATGTCTTTTCCTAGGAGGCTGTGCAAGTCTTGGAACTAGTTGTTCATCTGGTATTAAATGTCTCTTCAGTACACTGTTTGGAAAAGTGCTCTATATCAGTGTATATCTCTTGCTGCCAATAAATCAGTAGTTAGCAGGATGAGTGTTACTCTGAGTGGTATTTGAATGCTTGCATCAGCATTGAGCTGATGTCTGTTCACTTTGCCAACCCAAATTCCAGTCCAGGTCTTCATGTAATGCAAATCAGATTATTGAAATCCAGGATATGCTGATCTGGAACAGCCTGTCAAGATGTGCTCAGGGATCTAATCTGAATTACGAATTTAGTTTAAAATAGTAATATTGTTCCTTTCCCTTAATGCCTCATTCCCATTTTCCTCTCAAATTAACAGTCAAGCTGAACAGATTCTTACCTAGGTAACTCAGTGAAAAGTAGTATTGTGAGTGGCTGTGATTAGCTTTGCAAAGTCAAGCAATTTAAATTAACTATTGCTTACCTTTTTTCAGATCTAACAATACAATGTCAATGGGAAGGGTACGAACAAAGAAAAAGGCATGTTCTTCAGATCAGTCTCCAGACAACCTTCCTGTGAGGAGTTCTGGAAGACAGGTATTTATAATAAATTAAAAATACATGGGTTTGTACTTTGCTATTTTTTTATTTTCTGTTGACATTTCTAAAGAAAGTGGGCTTCCTTGTGGTAGGTTACATCTTAGAGTACTTATCCACAGAGAAGGAGAATGAGTTAATTCTCTGAATAAGCAGGTCAAGTGTCTAATTTTGCAAACTGTATTCAGAAAAGATAAATACTCTATATAACTTGTAAGTACTTAGTGTGTTAAAAATACAATCACAGATTTCTGTACAGTCAGACAAAGCTGCCTGCCTATCCAGACAGAGACCTAAAACAACATAACACACAGTACCTTTGAAGCCCAGAAGAAACATTTGCTATACAGTTTTGTATCCAAAAAAATGCTGTAAGCCTACCCTAGTATTTTACTTGAGGCACAGATAGGATTGCCACTTGTAATTCATATCAATAAGTATTATAAAAGAGGAGATTTTCCAAAGGAGAAATAAAATTAATGCATGAGGCTTGACTCATTAACACACGACGGAGTTTAAAATACTATTTAAACTGTAAGCTTTGCTTATAATTTCTTCAGTGCCATCAATTAGACCAAGGCAAGACATTTTTAGGTATAAATGATATTTCCAGTCTTACTGTGGATTTGGGTTTTTTTTTTGGTGGGTTTTTGTTCATTTTTTTTTTAGTAGAAAAATCTGACCTAATTTGACAGCTGTTTCATGCTGCAGCTATTTCACAATGGCTACAAAGATTTTCATTAGGATTTTAACTACGGGATGCCACTCACAAGCTGCAAAACTGTCTGAATGCTGTTTTGTAGAAGATGCATTTGTGTCATTTATGGTCAGATTCCAGCTATTCTCTATTAGGTGAAGAAGAAAGCAGCTGAAGCAGCAGATGATGATGATGAAGCGTCAGAGAAGAAATACAGAAAGTGTGAAAAAGCTGGATGCACTGCAACATGTCCTGTTTGCTTTGCCAGTGCAGCAGAAAGGTTTGTTACTTTTTATTTGGGGTTTTCATGGACTTTCTAAATCTGCAGCTGAAGTTTAGGATTCTTACTATATTCTGAAAAATTCCTTCATATCTAAATGTAGAGGGAGAATTGAAAGATACTGCTAATAGGAGTCTTAGGATGCCAGGACAATGTCACAAGTTATTCCTGTTGTCCATAACTTTCTCCTTTGCAACTTGCTAATTCAGATACAGAGTATCTTTGGGATATGTTTATTTATGTTATTAATGATGTCCTCTGGAACATGCCTTGCTTCTGTGAAAGTGAGCATATTAGTGTAATCTGAGAAAGCTAAACTTGCTTTCAAGGTGGAAAATGAAACTGTCATTTACTGTAGGAAGTCCTTACCACTCTTTCACTGGAATGCTTTGCATTCCGAGGTGAGATCCTAGCCTAGAAGTTTTAGGTCTTAGGAGAGACAGTCATACTTATCTGAACTCTTTGTTCTTGTACACTTTCTCTGCACTTTCACAAGAGCTTTTGCATTCTGACCCTGGTGGTTTTGAATGCATGATACTGGCAAGGTACACCTAACAGGCAACGTGTTAGACCTCATTATGAAGCAGGCACACTGTAATTATGTACCACTCCTCCTGCCCTTATAATTGAGACAAACTTTTCTTCTTTATAGCATTGAAAAATAAATAAAACTAATTATGTGCTTCACGTAGCTATATAAATGGACTGTTCTTTGGTAGCAGGAAGTCAGTGTACTCAGGATGTTCTCATAGGGAACTCAAGTGTTTTGGCAGTTGCCCGAGAGACTTGTCTGGGAAGTGAGCACCTGTGAGATCAGCACTGGTGATATTACAGTTTTTATTTAGGAAACAATGCATACTGCTTATTCATCTTCTTGAATTGTTATTTTAATATTTTGATTTTCACCTTCCCCCCCCTCCTCCCCAGTACATTCTTTCAACTTTATCTGAGATGAGCTCATTTCATGGCTGTTTGAGTCAGTAGCTTAGGTCATTGCTCTTTACCTTGCACATTTAGCTTGGATAATTTCATTGAGTTTAATGAGAGCATTCTAAGTGAAGAACGATTGTTTTGTCTGATAAATGTAATCTTTGTAATGGATATTTCTTTTTGAGACTAGTAAAGAACAAATGCTCAGAATGCATAACTGCTTCCTTAGGGTTTTGTCTCACTGGGTTAAAATCACAAGTTGTTCGTGAGAAAAAAATAGGCAACATCTGAACATCTGTTTTGTGTTCAGATTTGCCTTTATAATTTTGTCAGTTGTTCTGGGGACAGAACATTGTAATGACTTATGAATCAATTGATCATGTACAAGAAAATGCTAATTTAAATGATCCCTCCCAACTCTGCACTAATATTGGAACAAAATGCAAGAAAGTAAAAGGAACTCTTAAGTTCTTGTGGAGAGGAGCTTTGTCATCTTACACATTTCCAAAATGCTTAGTGTGTCACAGCACATATTCACTGTTTCATGTTCAGGAAATGCCTGCTTAAAGGGTAGTAAAGATGGGCTCAGTTGACCATTGTTAGAGGGAGGCTGCTGGAAGCCAGACCAACTATAAAACTGCACATTGTGTACGCTTTGCCTCCCTTGCATCTGGTGTTGCTTAGTTTGGAAACTGGAAACATTTGAGACAATTGAAATGACCTTATTGTTATTTGTATGGCTGTAGTGCCATGTGTAAGTCAGCCTTCATGTAACATAAAGCCCTGGCTTGTTCTGAAATTTTGTTCACATTCTGGAATGTGCTACTGTCAATAGAAAGATTTTTTTTTTTCTCCTAAATGTACTATAAAACTGTTTCTATGTCTTCTGCTTTACAGATGTGCAAAAAATGGGTATACATCTAGATGGTATCATCTGTCCTGTGGGGAACACTTCTGCAATGAATGTTTTGACCACTATTATCGAAGGTAGATTTACCAATTAAGGTTGTGTCCTTTCAGAGCTTATTAAAGTTTGGCAGCTGTCACAGCTGTTCAAACATCATGTACATAAACATAATACAAAGATTGGTCCTCTGTGCTTGCTTTGGTCAGAGTGAGGCTTAGACATTGATGATAAAACTGCAGGTATTTTATGGACTAATCAACTTAAACACGGCAGCATGAACAAAACTGGTTAGTTTAGGCAGGCTGATTTGTGTGTGCAATCAGTCTGAAGCTTTGGTCTTTTAACAACAATGTCAGAGAATTTTAAATTATGAGAACAATTATGAGTAAATGTGTTTTCCTTTATAAGTTCGCTTTACACTGTGCATTCGGGAGACCTTGCCTCTCTAAACAGTACAATAAAAAGCAGTTAGAAATCAGTTTAACTCTTGTGGTTCAGTGACCATGAAGACTCTTGTCAGGCTGACAGAGTGCTTTCAGCTCCAAGCTCCTTCCCATTTGAGTGGGAGTTACATCCCCTCTACCAAGACTTTTGTGTGCTTATGTGCTCAGCAGTATCCATCACTCACTCCAGGCCTTAGATAGCCGGAATTGTGCTCATAAGCAACTGGACATAATGGTCAGGATGCATTTTATTGTTGTCGTAAGAACCATGACTCTTTCCTTTTAACAGCAGAAATACAGTGCTCTCTACAGACTTATTTCTCTGTCCTTATATAAAATGTTTAATTTTAGAGTAACTGCTATTGCTTGAAGAGAACTAGGCATTCAATTTTCTGAATGCTTGCTGTTTTCTCTTTCTTCTTAGCCATAAAGATGGTTATGAGAAATACACTGCCTGGAAAAGGATTTGGACAAGCAATGGTAAAAGTGAGCCCAGTCCAAAAGCCTTTATGGCTGATCAACAGCTTCCTTACTGGGTAAGGTGAAAGGTGATTTATTTAGTAGGAATGTGATGTTCTGATGTGTTTCTGATATTCTGCTGTTCAAGCAGCAGGTCAGCTGAGTTTTTGTGGGTTTTTTTTTTCCTAGTATTAAGAGGATTGTGGAAAAGCTCAAGATAAAAATTCTGATCAGCTCCTCTATTGTTGGAGACTTTCTCCACACCCCACAAAGACCAATCTTCTGTTACTTTTCAGTGCAGCAGCAGGTGTGATTTTCAGATAGAAGAGGATTTGGCAGGGAAAGTATGAGTGTGAAAAACTTTGAAATCCGATTTTGTATTTCCCTGGTAAAGAGAGCAGAAGAAAGATAGGAATGGAAGGAAGTTTGGTGGTAGTGGTGTTTTGTTTGAGGTTTTTTTGTTTTTCCTTTAAGTGATGAAGAATATACTTTTGAAGTAATGCTTGCAAAGTCCACCAAAGACCATAGTAATGGGGAATTGAATTAATTTTGGCATTAGGTTCTGTGCAGAAATTCAGTTTTGCAGGAGATGGGTACAAGATTTCTGTAGATCAAACACTACTTATGACCTGATGATTGCACAAGAATGTACCTAACAATTATATTTTATAATTTTCTCACGTCTGGCTTTGTTCTAATTAGTTATTTAAGTTGCATTAATCTTATCTGAAATCGCAAGCAACAAGTAAAAACATGTTTGTTTTTTAACTTGTAGGTGCAGTGCACAAAGCCAGAATGTGGTAAATGGCGTCAGCTGACAAAGGAAATCCAGCTGACACCACAAATAGCAAAAACCTACAGATGTGGTATGAAACTGAACAATTCCACCAAGGTAACATACAACAGTTTTGCTTATCTTGAAACTTAACAAGTTTCTTGTTTCTTGTTTGCAGAAATTAAATTCTTCTTGCGTGCTGCTCAGTGTCTCCAATGTCAAAATGGTAGTCTGAGGGCATGGAGAGCTGCACAGTGACAGGCCTACTTGCTGCTTGGACTTTTCATTTTCTGGCAGGAAATGTCAAGAAAGAAATATCTGAAATATCTTTGTCTGCACAGTCAATTGTAAAATCCTTTAGCTAGGGGATTATTAGCAGTATGTACAAAACAGACATACACCAGAATGCTCATTTCAGTTTTGTTAGGTCTTTCTTCATAATTGAGGAAAGCATTTGAAAAGCTCAATGAGCTTTTCCTAACTGCTATCAAGTCTGTCATGGAGCTTTGCATGAAAAATTTCAGCTTTTACATGAAGATAACTCCTGAAATTTGAAAGAGCCCTTAAAGTGCCATAGAATCTGTATGGCACTTACAACATGAAAAAACATAAAATGAAAATAGTGACCATATGAAAACCTGAAGAGTCAGCATTTAATTTTGGAAGTCTTTTATAAAGATACTCTTGAAATAAATAAGAAACTCTCTTTTATAGTCTAGACTAGAAGAGTTGCTCTGGAAAAAAGGGGATATTTCCAGAATTTTTCTATAAAATTCAGTATTTTTTTCCTGAATTTGTTTGTTTCAGTGTTCCACCCCATTTTATGGAAGAGAATGTATATTTTAATATCTGATCAGTAGAAACTAACTTAACAAATGAGAAACATTTTCGGAGCGCTTTTGCTTTATGGTGTGTTGTGTTTTTAACCTACACATTTCTCTACTTTTTAACAGTCATGGCTACTGCAGAAGGCTAACACTAAGCACTTTTTTTTTTTTTTAAATTTAGAGAATTATGCCATAGACAATTAATTTGCTTTATACTTAATTTTTTCCATACAGCTTAAGAATAGCTCTCATACCATTCACTTTTCTTTCAGGCTGAGGGCTCAGACCAGTGTTCCATGCCTGAGGACTTGGTGAGTGGTGGCTGTTCCTCCTCAGAATATGAAAGCAATCTTAAAGCATGGGATATTTATTTCCTTTTTTATTTTGGTTATTTGGCCAATTATGTCAGTACTTACGCATTTTGCTCACGAAACTGGCAGACACTATTTGCAACAGAGCCTAGGGCCTTTTATTTTCTCATCTTTTCTTCTTTTCCCTTACCATACTAAGTAGCTTTCAAGTGGTTTGTGGTGTCCTTTAGTCGTGGTCTGTGACTAAAAGTTTACTCCTAATTCTCATTTTTGATCAGGAAAAACAGTATTCAGTTGCCAGCTTTCAAGTAAAATTCCCCATCCTACAGTTTCCTTGTCTTTCAGGTGGTTTCTATCTTTAGTCAAGCTAGTCTCACATTTTTGAAGACTGCAAGAGAACACCTAAGCATGTTTTCTCTCTCCTTTCCCTTGTAATACAAAATGTACATACAAGATGTATGTTGGTGTTTCAAGGGGTTTGTGATCCTGTCACCCTGCATTTCTGATTTCATATAAACTTATGTTCAATAAGCCATGTTCACAAGTGTACCTGAGGTACTTCTATCACAGGGAACACATTCAAGCTTATTGTTGACTCTTGTAGAAGCTTTGTGGCTTTATTTCCCTAATGCATGTCTGACTTGTAAATTAAGGGTGAATCATTAGCGCTTCTAAGGGTTCTAGAAGGTCTTTGATGGGGATAGCAGAAACTAAATTAAATAGATCAGTTAGTGTGGACTTAGAACTAAGTTCAGATTTCTGGATGCAAAAGTGACTGTAAATATTTTATAAAGGGCATGATAAGGTATAGACATGTTATGGCATGTCTCATTTGTTTGCTTTCCATGTGGTGTGGAGTTTGTGAAGTTTCAGCTCCATGTCTGAGAAGAGATCAATACTACAGGTTTTCTGTGTCAGGCTGAGGAAGGGGAAAGAGGGAGAGAAAATGTCTTCATGACTTGCAATTCTGAGATTGGTACTTCTAGTGCTTTTTGGTCTCAGTTTTGGAGGGAGGGGGGACATTGGTTCATTTTCCAATGTTTTTTAAAGTACTGACGTGTTCTCTTCTCCCCTCTTTCCTTCACTTCTCCGCTTGGCCAGAGAGTGGCTGAAGTTTCAGACCATTGGTGGTACTCCATGCTCATACTCCCTCCTTTGCTGAAAGACAGTGTGGCAGCTCCCTTTCTAGCTGCATATTATCCAGACTGCGTGGGCATGAGTCCATCCTGTACCAGCACTAATCGGTTACCTGGTGAATCCAACCTTGTGAAGTTAGAGCACTTAAAGAGCGTGCCTAATGTGACTGGTAAGGGCCAGAATCTGCAGGGCTCTGTGGCTTAAATAGGTGTGATAAATTTTGTCTTATAACTGAGTTTATAAGGCACATTCAGAACACTGGTTCTGTTCTGAGCAGTAACACACAGTCTCTGTGTGACTGCCTCTGTCGTTTGATGCCATTCACTTGTTTGCAAGATAAAGGTAATACATTTCTTACGGCTTCTCTTCAGGGAGTAAGCACAGACTGCAGAGGCTTTCTGTGTGCCACTGCCATTTGTGTACAGAAACAGGAAATTACCACGTGGGTACTTAAAGACTGTTTGCATTCTTAAGGAAATGAAGATTTATCAAAAAAACCCAGGATTCTGCTAGTTTTGATATCATGGACCTTTGGGGCTCTGAAGAAAAGAATTTGATTTCTTAAGGCACTCAGATTCTGTTTAGTTGTTTGGTTTTTTTTTTTTTTTTTTTGCTAGTGACAACCTAGGAGTGCAGATCAGCAGAATAGTCAGGTATAGAGACAGGTAATTCAGGATTGCCATACTGATCTCAGAGAGTGCTTTGAGGAAATTTCAGCTTCTGTGTTGTCTTAGCAGGCTTTGTTCTGCTTAGGTGCTGAAAATAAATCCGTTCATATGTTCAACAGATGTTATATCTGCTCAACAGAACTTCAGTACATAGACCTACCAACACTGAACATGGAAGATGATTATTACCCCCTCTGGGCAGTACTGGGAGTTGAAGAAAAAAGGAGTTCAGAGTACTGCCTGAGTCTGTACAGTGATGCTAGTCCTCAGACTTGGATTTAGATCCTACTCCTTGTTGGACTCCTCCTGGCATTGGAGTGCCATGAAACATTACTGTTTCTTTGACAGAGCTTCAGCTCTGATAGGTCCAAGGCGTACCCGTGAGGCAGCAGGACAGAGGGCAGGAGAAAGGAGAGAGAGCCATGTAAATGAAATCTTTCTGGAGGTACCTAGAGGCTGGAAAGCTTCCTTCCTTGTTATCTGTGTGAGGGCAGTGGGTTGTTTTAGAGGAAGAAGGACGTGATGAAGATGTGATGGAATATGACTAATTCCTGGTATGTCTTTATTCAGTTGCAGGCATGAACAAGTATTTCCAGCCTTTTTACCAGCCCAATGAATGTGGGAAAGCACTTTGTGTGAGGCCAGATGTCATGGAACTTGATGAGCTCTATGAGTTCCCAGAATATTCACGAGATCCTACCATGTACCTGGCATTGAGAAACTTGATTTTGGCTTTGTGGTACACAAACTGCAAGGTAAGAGGTGCTGATAGTTAATTTGTTTGTTTAAAAATAATAGCAGCTTTTCTGGGATGGGGACTCACTTCCTGGATGTCTCCTTATGCACCAGAAAAATTGCTCCCATGTTTTTGAAAATCCATTCTAAGATTGGCTGGGTTTTGGGGGCTTGTTGGGGTTGAGAGTTTTTTGTTTGTTTTATTTTTTTTTATTTTTTTAAAGATTTAATGCATAGGAGCTTCTTCTGCAGTAAAAATCAAAAGTTTTTAAATTATTAAAACTCTACAGTGCCTGCCCAGCTATTAACTTTTTAAAGGGATGGTTGAACATGTCTAAACAGTGTTTTGTGGTGCTTTATGATTTTTTTTTTAACCTGTTTGTTGGACAGGGAAGTGATTGTCTTTTTATTTAGGCTAAGCCTATGGCACTGCCTTCAATAGAATTGCTGAAGTTTCATGTACCAAAGCTTTCTGATATGGATGTCTGCATTTATGTGAAAAGGTTTTGGATATTAATGTCATATTCCTTCAGAATACCATTTTGGAATGGATTTTACTGGAATGCCATTGTGAACATTGCCACCATGTAGATTCATTTTGTAAACAGGAATCCATTTCAATACCGCTCCTGTACTAATGGAACATACCATGGAGTTACCAAAAGTCTCTTGTAGACTCATGTGGTTTTATTTCTAATCTTGCTTAATAAATTCTTACCCTACTGTGTAAGCTCGCTAACCAGAAATTTCCACAAAAATTCTTTTAAAATGCTCTCAGAAGCCTGAGTCATGATTTTTTAATTTGGTTTACAGTTTAAATATGTTGTAAACATATGAATAAATGGAATATTAGAAAATCAACGATTTCTGTTTTCCCTTTCTCCTTTGCAGGAGGCTCTCACCCCTCAAAAATGTATCCATCATATAATGGTTCGGGGGCTTGTGAGGATCCGCTGTGTCCAGGAAATGGAGAGGATCCTGTATTTTATGACAAGGAAAGGGCTAATTAATACAGGGATTTTGTCAGTCAGTCCTGACCAGTACCTTCTTCCTAAGGAATACCACAGTGTAAGTTGCTGTTATAATCCCTACGTTATTAGTGCTATAAAACTACATGGTCATGCAAGAGTTTTTTTGCTTCTGGATTTTTTGCTCATTTACATAAATTGATGGAATGATAGGTAAAATTACATCTAAAACGTACTATGTGGAAAGTTTCTAACATTGTTGTCTTATGCCTTCAATGGGGATGGAAACTACATAAATTGGACTCCTTCCAAAAAAGATTTTTTTCCCACTAAAATCTATGGAATTCATTCTCATGGATTTGTGCTTCCTATGTGCTGTTCAAATGGATGGGAACTGTGTGAAAAATGTATAGGTTCTGTGGCTCCTATAATACACCTCTGCTTCCATAAGTGAGGAAACTGCTATTCCATGTTGGTTTGCAAGAACTAGGATTAAAAGGGAACATGTTTATGACTAGCAAGTTGTTAGATAGCACCCAAAACTTATTTTCTTACAGAATGCATTCATTTAATATCTCCTAGAAACTGTAAGTCATGTTTGAAAAGTGTATTTTTAGATGCTTTTCATTTATAATATAGTTTTTACTGGTCAACCCAATCTATAATTGAAATTTTTACAAGGCAAGTATGTTTCTTGTCTGATAAATTCAATTAGATTCCTACTTTTGTTACTCATAACTTCAGCTCTTTCTGTTAAAAGAAATGGAGGCATCTTCTTTTGAAGTCCTTAAAAATATTAACTATTTTCAAAGCTACCACTGATCTTTTTTTCTATAGAAATGCACTGCCATCTTTAAAAGTTATGGCAGATTACTTTAGATGACAAGAGAGCCTAGATTTCTGAAACCTACAAACATTTTTACCTTTAGCAAATGAGAGTGAAATTATAATTTCTATTTTATTTCTAACTATTTTTATCTGAATACTTTAATATTTTTCAGAAATCTGTCATTATTGTTGGGGCTGGTGCAGCAGGATTAGCAGCAGCCCGACAATTGCACAACTTTGGAATTAAGGTAAGAAGCTTTAGAGTATTTTATGTAAAAAAAAAATCAGACTTCCTCTGCTTTGAAAAGTGTTGTTCATCAAAAAGAAAAAGCCTACATTCTTGTTACAAATGTGTATGTATGGGGCATCCTAATTAATTTGTGAAATCTGAGGTTTTACTGAGTAAACCTGCTGTTTAAAACTAGCATTTGTTAGTATCTAAAATTAAACAAGATGCAGCATATATTTTGTATAGACACTGCACCCAGATCATTGTGTTTAATACCCTGTAGCACGCCTTAAACTCCATTTTTGAGATTTTCTGAATAAAACTTCAGCTTTTTTAAAAAGAAAGCTTATTTTTTTAAGGTTGTTTCTAATAACAGTTATATTTGTATATGTATATCCCAAAGTGTAACCTTTCTAAGATGACTTAAATGCATAAATTAACTACAAATAATCCAGAAATGAAGAAAAAGTGTTACGATTGCTAACAGTGCTGATTTGCTCAGGGTTTTTTTTTTTGTGTTTTGTTTTCTCCTTTGCTCTGGAGTTGAACAGATATGTTAAATAGAATTAAATCTTGCAATTCACTAAGCTGCATTTTGCCACAGGTCATTGTCTTAGAAGCAAAAGACAGAATTGGTGGCCGAGTGTGGGACGATAAGACGTTCACAGGAGTCACTGTTGGAAGAGGTGCACAAATCGTCAATGGATGTGTCAACAACCCAATGGCACTAATGTGTGAGCAAGTGGGTTCCTGCAGTGGTCATGACTATCACTAGTGAAAAACTTGTTAAAGCCAGGCTCAGATGGCTGGGTAAGGGTGGGAGTCCTTTTCTTGCGACATGATTAAAATCCTGTTCTGCGTTGTAAGTAAACTCCATGTTGCTAATATATCTTTGATAAGAGCTGGGAACAGAGAAGGGCTGTAGAATGGTTTCAGGCACATTATGTAAAGAAAAACAAGGTGGCTCCAGCTTCAGAACCAGAAGAAACCACTTTTTTCCTCTTTTCTAGAGACAGTAAGATAAAAGCAGCCTTCCTTAGGGCTGAGAAAGGCTTTACTGTGGGAGGCTACTGCTTCTGGATGGATTTGCCTTTGCTGCTTCTCAACACTTCTAGTGAAATTCTACACAAGATTAACATGTCTGACAACTAAATTTCTACTGAGGCAAACATGCTGCGATTCAATTTCTTTAAAAATTCTTATTACTTGCTGGTTTGGTTTAGGTTCTTTGGAGGTAGGAATCTAAATTTCTCCATGTGGAACCTGAGTATGGGTTTTGGTCAGAGAGATGTGCAAATCCAGCCCATGCCATTTTATTTCTTTAGTGACCTGTAGTGCCGTGGAGAAATTCTAGTTTTTTTTAAAAAATCATATTTTATTTATGAAATGGGGGACAATGATTTCTGGATACACTTCAGATACTCATCCTTTTGTGGTCATTTAATGTAATTTTTCATTGAAAATACAGCTGTATCTTAAGATCTGCAGTGGTGGCCAACAGCCAAAGAGATGTGAGGATATATGAAAAACACTGGAGCATGCCCTAAGTAACAAGGCCTTAGGAAGAAATTAGCACTATATTTGTGCTATTTTTTCTGGATTGACTCTGTAGAACACAAAACCGTCTTTATTTGAATTTAGCTCTGTTGTGTTTTCGATGCAGGTTGGACAAGCAAAGCAAGGTTTAATTCCAAATAGTTTCTTTCTTTGCTTGGTCGTTAATAACATTGGTGGTCACTGGCAAGCACTATCCTGTCAATTCCTGAATTCAGGGAACTGTTTGGGCCTCAGACACCAGAAACTTGTAGAAAGTAACAGATTTTAATTGTGACTTAGAAAATAAATTGAGGTAGAAATAAAGGAGACTGGTTCATCATGTCTGATTACCAGACTCTAAGTTTCTGCACTAGCCCTTGCCTGACAGGAAAGTTGCAGAGGAGGTTTCTGTGAATCTCCAATAAAGGAAAGGATAGTAAAGTGGGAAAAAAAACCAATTTGAGGACAAATAACAGATAGAAGGATTGTTGGTATTCCACTTTGAAGAGTGCAAGAATTACTCTGAAGTTGTTTTCACTTAAATGGTATCCTTTAAATGTAAGACACTCACCTTAGATTAAGTAACTTTGAGCAGGCTGGGTGCTATAGTTTTTCCATACTTAAAAAAGTAATAAAATGTCTTTCTCTTTAGCTTGGCATTAAAATGCACAAACTTGGGGAGAAATGTGACTTGATCCAGGAAGGTGGAAGGATAACAGATCCCACTATTGATAAACGTATGGACTTTCATTTCAATGCCATCCTAGATGTTGTCTCTGAGTGGAGAAAAGATAAAACCCAACATCAAGATGTTCCTCTTGGTGGTAAGTGAAATCTGTGAAGATGTTGGCCGTGTTCATAAAGTTCTATATTAAATTGGCTCTTACATAAGACATTTTTAGAAGTGTATGGCTGTCCATCTGACCCTAAATCCAATAGATATTTCTGATATTGTATCTTGTTTTCATGAGGTAACTTTTTCAGTATAACTAGTGTCACCAGTGGTTCAAAAGACTTGATATGGCTGAAGCAGGCCATAGCTAGACTTAGCTCTCTCTCTCTCTACTTTTTTGCTTGAAAAAGAGCCTGATCAAAGCCTTCTGCTGGCAAGAATAGTCCCATCTCCATTGGTAACGCCTCCCACCACACTTACAGCTTGTAAACTCAACAGCAAAAAAAAAACCTTGCTCAGAAAAGTCTGCCTCCCAAATCTCTTCAGCGTGGATTCTGTACGACAGAATTAATAACTCCTATGTTCTTCAGCGAACCCTAAATCAAATTTCTTAGTTCTTTGATTTTGTAAAAATTAATCAGGATTTATTTGCAAGGATCCTCCGCTACCTTACAGTCTATTTTACCTGAAATCTTCAACTGTATATTGATGATAGCTAAACAATTAATTTCTCTTCTATCTCACTCAGAAACCTACGAGTAAACAACAAAGTTGTACTCTATCACTGGAAAGATCTTGTGGTTTTGGTTTGTTGGTTGGTTTTTTTTTTTTTTTTTTGCTATGAGAAGAAAAACATCTTGGTACAAATTAGCAATAAGCATGAAAATCTTGTGATCCAGGGAACAGCATGTTGAANAAGAAAAACATGTTGGTACAAATTAGGAATAAGCATGAAAATCTTGTGATCCAGGGAACAGCATGTTGAAATGCAGTAGCGCTTCTGACAAACTGTCATATATTCTTATTTGAAATGTCTTCTTTCACAGAAAAAATACAAGAGATCTATAAAGCCTTTATTCAGGAGTCTGGTATCCAGTTCAGTGAGCTGGAAGAAAAAGTGCTACAGTTCCATCTCAGTAATTTGGAATATGCCTGTGGCAGCAATCTCTCTCAGGTGAGTTTTGACAGCTGTGTTCTGAAGTGACTGAGCTTCACAGAAGACAGTTGGAATTAACACTGAGAAATCACCTGATCCATTCTAGAGGAAGAATCAGCTGTCCCAACTATTCCTACACCCATAACCTGTTGTTTGAAAGCACTGAGGCACTGACACCAACACTGCCTTATTTAGTCTGATGGGAGAGTTCCTGACGTGCTTTCAGTGAGATGCTCTTTAGAAGTTGAGAGTAGATGGTTAGAAGGGAGCTGGGCATTTTGCTGAGATGCTGGTGATATGATTCACGGGAGAGTTACTCCTCCTCACATGTTGGGTGTGACTCCTGCCTCTCAGTTCTGTTTAGAAACTGAGATATTTCTCTACCCTTGTACATACCTTGAGAATGAATGCATTTGACTCCGGAAGTGTTCCAACCCCCTGGTGGTGAGCCGCAGTTCACGGCTCCTAGGTACTGTCTTGGCTAGGCGGCACTAAGCTGGCCTCCTGACTTCGGTTTTAACCCAGCAGCGCCAGGAAATACGAAAGTGTCATATTGTTGGCAGTGCATTGTTTACTCAGCCCTGTTGCTACATTTAAAGACATTCAGTGTCAATTGTACTGCAGCAGTGGGACAGCTGACTGATACGTGCAGAAGAACAAATCTGAACTGAGAAGTGCACAAGAACGTAACAAAAACCTGCAAGACAATGCTATACCAGAGCAGTCACTGGAAAATATTTTGATAGGTCATGTTTTCATATTCTATAAGAGCCCAGAGGAATTAAGAAACATGCAAAAATCTACCTTGCCTTCAATTTTGAAATCGAAATGTGTTTTTATGCATCTGCAATAATAGGAATTGGCATCTGAATAGTAGTTTGAGAATTGTTTCAGATTTTTCATTGCTAAGTGGCAATTGCTTAGTGCAAATTGTTTTATTAACTATAAGGTTGCAGAGGCTGGGGACAAGGTCAATGAAAGGTATCATGGAACAACCTCCAAAGTGACAGAAAAATTCCATCAAGTCGGGTGTTTTTGTGTCTTATTTTCTCATTCATGTTGGGAAATGAGGTATTTCCATTTTTATATTAAGTCCTAAAGCTGTAAAATCTGATCAGTTTGCTACATATAGACAACTGAAATAAATACACTGCAATTCACCAGGATTTTTGTACTATTTTCCTTGTTTTTTCTACCAAGCAGAACCATAAATTCCCTGCTAGTGACCAATCCATGTTATGACTTTTCTTAATCCGGCAATTCATGTAATGTACTAACATTAGGTAAATAGGCATTTTGATTTTGTCAGCATTGCCATAAATTCCAGTGATACACAGGGGTTTTTTTCAGTTGCAAAGGGGCTAGGGAGGCTTCTTCTAAACTGTGGAACTTTTCATAGTACCCATGTCCCCTCACCAGCAGAAACAGCCAGTTATGTTCTGTCCACAGGTATCTGCACGCTCATGGGACCACAATGAATTTTTTGCCCAGTTTGCTGGAGATCACACTCTTCTAACTGTGGGATATTCAACTGTGATTGATAAGCTGGCAGAAGGGCTGGACATCCGGCTGAATTTCCCAGTGAGTCTGGAAAACGTTGATGCAGTGCCTGTCTTGGATGGATTTTAAACACCCAGTCATATATTTGTATTCTTTGGGACCAGGAGAATCTGTGTCTGTGATAGTTTTGATTTGTCTTTAAAAAACCCCAAGGGAGCAATTTCAGCATTTCTGAAATTCTCCCTGAGGACTATCAGTACTTAAGTATTATCATATGGTGATCTTACATGTTAGAATCATGATTTTTCTTTTTCACCTTCATGGAGGCTATTTTTTGTCTTCCAGGATTTCTCTGGAAATTTGTGTTATTCACTTTCTAGATTGCTGACCAATGCTATTTTAGCTCCTCTGCCTGGAATTTGCATTGCATATGTACACTTTGTAGTACAGTCTCTCAATATGTCTTTCAATAGGTTCAGAGTATTGACTATTCTGGCGAAGAAGTGCAGGTCACTACTGCAGATGGAACATTGTGGACAACACAAAAGGTACCAAGTATGCTTCAGGACTAAGAATTTTAGAGAACACACAAGTACATGTCCTTTTTTTCTTTTCCTTCTCTCAGAAGACTATTTAGTCCATTTTCTCCCCATTCAAAGATGAATACTCATGTCATTTAGTGGCCTTTATTTGGGTGTCCTAGAGCCTAATTTTTGGTGAGCATGCTTGAGATTTGTATGAATTGATTTGAAAAACTAAGAACTATAAAGGGTAAAAATATGAAGCAAATAGATTTTTATGTAGTCTTCGAAGTGACATTTATGTTACCTAGTTCCATTCTCTACTCAGCTTTACCCCATTTAGCATGTGTGTACTGTTAAAATTTCCAGGATTTGACAACCCCTATTTCTCAGTCTCTCCTATTCCCTTCATGCTGAGTCATTTAGCTTTCAGTAATTTTTAAAGTTATGCATAAACTTGATAAAGATTGGATTGACATCAACAGTGTTACTGAGTGTATTTTAAAGAGAAAGAACCTCTGAAGGAATTCAAACCAAACCACTGACTATCTATCTCTCATTTCAAACAGATGCTTTTGGTAATCTGAGAGCCGTTGACTATCATTTACTGAAGTATTGGTAGCATGGTTAGCCACTGTGATACAAGCAGTTCACCAGACTGTGACTTAAAATCAGTGAACTGTGGGATCTGTTCTCACCTGAATTTAAGGCATGTGTTTCCTATTAATGGGAACTAAAACCAGACACTAATCTAGACATGTCTGGTGTGTTATTATGCTGCATCCTACTAGCATAATCCAAGATATTTAGGACGATGCTGTGAGGCTTGTGCTGTATTCAGCTTTTGGTACTGTTGTGATTGTAGCTATTTCTTCCAGGTATTAGTGACTGTACCACTGGCCCTTCTTCAGAAAAATGCCATTCAGTTTAATCCTCCACTGTCAGAAAAAAAAATTAAAGCCATTAATAGTTTGGGAGCAGGAGTCATTGAGAAAGTAAGTGATTTCATATTATCTTTAATTTTCTTTACATAGAAACGTTGGCTGTTTTGTTCCTTTTGGTTTTGCAGTGTATTCATCAGGGTTTATGATGCACAAACATACAGTAGCCCAGGAGAGCAAAATGTTATCAGGGATCACATGTATTTCTGTTTCTTAGATTTCACAACTTAATGGCATTTTTAAAGAAACTATTCACAGAAGAATTTCGTGGCTTAAGCATTTTGTGCCTAATTTTGATTCATGATGGTCTTGGATCTTTCAGAATTCCAATAGTGTGTTTATTTCAGGTCATTTTAACCTAGTAAATTCCTAAAGTATTTGCAAAGAATAGTGAAGTTGTGTGTTTGACGAGTGTAAAATCTCCTACCCTTTCCCCAGTACAAAAACACAGCCTCTCCTGAAAAGCTCCCCAGGAAGATGTGTCCTTAGAACAAAACAGTAGCAAAGTAGTGCCAGAACCAGGGTTATAACAATGTTGAAATTTAAAGACGAGATGAAGAAACTCCAAATACAGGATGCAGCTTATTTAAGTTATACATTAGGTTTTCAAAAACATCTGCTGAATTTCTTCAGCATTTTACACAATTACTTCCATTATGGATTTGATATTCAGTGCATTTGCAATTTATGACATCAGCATTTTTTTTTCCTTGCCTGTCCCCCTTGGAGGACAGGTTCATATATTCTCTGTTGAGACTCACTCATAGGAAGAGTTGTGTCTAAATGAGTGGAAATAGGAAAATGTATTAGAAGAACATATACCATATCCTGTTATGAGTTAAGCATTATGAAATGCTTAAATTCCATTTTCCTATGTCTTTCTAGATTGCCTTGCAGTTTCCATATAGATTTTGGGACAGTAAAATTCAAGGAGCTGATTTTTTTGGTCATGTTCCACCCAATTCCAGCCAACGTGGGCTCTTTAGTGTCTTCTATGACATGGATCCAGAGGTATGATACATGCCAACTGTATTTTCTCTTGGCCCTTCTTAAATTCAGTTTGAAATCTAGGTGCAATAATTACTGAACAACAAAATTTTTCTTCTTCCCACCCCCCCACATCTACAACTATTAAAAGCAGTAGAAGCAGTGTTATTTATCAAGATAAAGCTCATCAATATTTTGTTGTAATAAATGGGAATGTTTTCCATTGTTTGCATACAGACTAATACACAAGCAAATACATTCTCAATCTCTACTGAAGACAAGGCTATAATACTTACTATAAACTTACTAATGTGGGAAAAAGGATACTAGTCACTTCCAGTTTAGGACTTCTGTTCCCTTATTAAATGCAGCTAAAAGGATCATGCTGACTTACTAATGCTTACTGGCTTGCAGTAGTCTGAATAACTATTTGGAATAGCAGAAGAAGAGACAAACACCAAGTTCTGAATGAAACTGAGATCTGTACGGTCAGTCTCAACACTCATGAATTTCAAAGCAAATTCAAACCAGTGGATTGACATCATATTTCTCTTCCAGTTCCAAGCAGACACATTACACATTCATGTTATACATCTTCACACTTTTACCACAACTGCTGCTTAGTACTTGGCAGCAATTAAAAGGCCATTTTGTAACGTGATGTCTTACTCCAAAAGGAAATCACCCTGTGACGTTTGTGCTCTCTTACTGCCTGATTTGTGTATACAACTTTGCTTAAATGAGTTCTCTCCAGTACTCTTAAACTCATGCTACAAGAGGTTCAGTGTGCTGGTGCTGTCCAGAGGCCCCACATATTATGCTTCATTTGCTTGGTAGCTATTCTCTTCTGGTTATCCAAGTTAATAACAGAAGAATTATTGCCTTATATAAACAATAGAGGCAGAGTTCTTTAAAGGCACTGAGAACCTGTGTGCTCTTCCCTACTTACCACTTCACTTCTAAAACTTGTGCATGGTAGTAGATGTCATGAAGTGGAAGGAAATACTAGTAGATGTGACCTTTCATTTCTTGGTCCAAAATCTGCAGGTAAGAACCTAGTATTGATCGAATCAAAAATGTATCTAACTAGTATTTATTTAAATAGACTCTCTCTGTCACCACATTTTGAAAATGGAGTACAGCTGAGATGAAAGTTTGGCAGAAAACTGAAGCTTAAGAGGGTGCACAAAGAACAACACTATCAGTGAAATTTTTTTGGGTACAGCCTTTAAGAAGGTAGAAAGGACATTTTCAGTGAGTTCAGCAAGCTGTAAAAGGGGCTGACTGTAACAGATCTGTGAACAGGACATCAGAAGATGTAGTAATTTGAGCATAAATACTGTAGAATATGCACCCTTTGTTCCACGGAATCAAACCCACTTTTCTCTAGAACAACAGTTGCTTTGCAGCTGAAAATATCTTTGCAATACCAATTAAAAGAGACTGTTCATAAAATACTTAATAAAGTCTTGTTTTTAGGGCAAAGAAAGCATTTTAATGTCAGTGGTCACTGGAGATGCTGTGACAACCATTAAGAATTTAGATGATCAACAAGTACTGCAACAGTGTATGACTGTACTCCGAGAGCTGTTTAAAGAGCAGGTAAGAGAAGCCTCTTTTATTAAGAGATTAATTAACTTGTCACCAGAATAAAACTTCAAATGTAGTACTTCATGATGTATAGGCAGACCTTTGACACTTAAAACTATTTTTCTTTCCTTGTCAGTTTCAGGGAACAGGTTTTCTTTGAGACATACTAAAAATCACAGTTTTTGGTCTTTTGTGTTAAAAATGTATATTGAAATATATTAGATCTCTGAAGGACAGTAGTACATAACTGAAAAATATAAATGAACTATCATCCTTTAAAATGTTTTTAAAAAGCAAAATTAATTAAAAGAAGTACGTTAGGCAGGTAACACAAAACCTACTTCTTACTTAGTTGTCACTTTTTTTCTCGTCATCACCACTTCCAATATGTGATAAGATCTTTAAGCTAGATGAATTTGATTGATTTCTGCCTTCCCCCATGCCAAAGCAACTGAAATTACAACACCCCAAAACCAATCCAATACAATTTTCTTCTACTAACTAACAACCCTTTCTCAGCTGTCTTGGGATGGAGGTATGGGCAAAATGATCTAGCAAGGGCCCTACATCCTGAATGTAAAAAAATCCACTAGATAACAATTTTTATCTTCTTTCCTTCCCCCAGATCATCATTAGGATAAAAACTATAGGGAAATCTGGGGCAAGCAAAACACTATCACTTAGCAATGTTATTTCTATTCCACTCTAGAGACAATAATGCCTCAATTAATTTACTCAAAGCAGTTAGATCCCCAGGAATGACTGTGTTCAGCGGTGATCTCTCAAGTTTTACTGATGGTTCAAATGTTAGGATTAATGATCTTGGAAGAACTTCAGTATCTGAAAACTCAATTATTCCTAGAAACATACATTTGGTAATGGGTTTGTTGTTACTAGAACCACATGCATTGGAAGTTTACATACCTGTATCTTGATGTCATGAAAATGTAGCAAATGGGTCTTTGTTTTCAGTGCCGCTCTGGTCCAGAAGAGTGATTTTCGTGGCTGTCTCCATGGTTTACAGCAGTTGTGAATTTCAGACACTTGAGGACAAGGCAGTGGTATTTTCAAAGACAAGATAGCTTCAGCAGTGTACCAGAGCTACTTCTGGGACATCCATACAACTTGTCATATTTGGCTGGTCCTTGTCTTGATCACTTGAGCTTGAGTTTCTGATGTGCTGCCTGAATGGAATTTATTTGTCGATACCAGACATTGTGCAAGAGGCAACCAGAGCTGTTTCTGTTTACTTGTCATGAGCTCCTCTGGGATAAGACGCAGCTGCAGTTCACTAAGCCTTCATACAAGTGTTACTCAGGCTCTTTTTGGTAGGAAACTGTGGAATCTGCATGCTGCAATGTGACAAAGAATACACAGTATTACTTTTCGTGGCTCGGCCAGACCCTGACTTCCTGGTTTTTGTTTTCTCCCTGAACCTAGTTTTCAAGACAGCTCATTTTCTGATCTTCGATAAGTAATCTCATTTATCCATTGGAATAAAATTATCTCCAAAATGAAAATTGAATTTTGATATTTAACAAGCTAGACGTAACAAGCATTATGCCTAACCAAGACAAAAATTGCTTACATTATACATACAAACATGTTGAGCAATATCAGTATTATATTTGATTACAAGAGCACGTGTGTATGCATTTTGAGGGGAATTCTTTTTCACGTGTACTTCTAGGTGTATTACAATATGCAGATCTGTTGCATTCAGAATAGTTCAGCTGTGATGTTTCAGGCATCAGGCAAATCAAGCAAACAAAATTATCTTCGTGGTTAGTACTATAATAATAAAAAAATAGGAATTTAATTCTGGAATGTGATCTAATCTGTATCTTAATAATACTAAAGGCTTTAAAGATTGTCAGAAACTGTTTGAGGAAAAGCTGTGCAATTCTCAACTTCTCGTGACAGTGTTTAACTTCTGTTTTGGTTATGCAGGAGGTTCCTGACCCAGTGAAGTTTTTTGTTACTCGATGGAGCAACGACCCTTGGCTGCAGATGGCATACAGTTTTGTGAAAACAGGGGGCAGCGGAGAAGCTTACGACATGATAGCTGAAGACATACAAGGAAAAGTTTTTTTTGCTGGTGAGGTAAGTATTTTTGTTACTGTTGATTAAGGTTACTGGGAGCAGTTTCTTATGGAAGAGCATCCCTTGCTACCCAACACCATTAATGTAGAGGTAGTATATAAATATTCTGTTACATAAATATGCTAATGATTCTTGACACAGAACTCTCTCTATTCATATTATTACTGGGCATGGGAAGTCTGCCAAGTATTTCAGGTCAGGAGTAAAATGCGTTTTTAGTCAAATTGTCCTTCTGTTGCTCCACTTGTGCATAACAAGTGCACCATGATGGTATAGGTGCCTTCTGTACTGGGGCAGAACTTAACCTGCCCCACTGAAGTGCAGGTAACAGAACAGAATGCTGCTTTTGTAGCTGACTTGATTGCAAATTTTGAAGTTGCCAAAAATTTTAAGTGTTTCCTTTAATGTTCCTTCTAAGGAGTTTTCCATGGCTGGTAAAAATGTAGGTATATGCTTAAAGAAAACAAAACTGATGTTATAAACTAAAATGCTGTACTATCAGTTTTAGAAACAATTGACTTTCTTTCTTTTTTTTTTTTTTTAATACAGGCCACAAATAGGCACTTTCCTCAGACTGTTACAGGAGCTTACTTGAGTGGGGTTCGAGAAGCCAGCAAAATAGCAGCATTTTAAGTACCACAATTTTGTGTTTATAGATATGTATTTTAATTGATTTCTGTGGGTAAAACTATCTTCAAGTTTCCTATTGCTGCCTTTTTCCTATGTGGTACTTGAATAGTATATGGTACCTGAAGATAAAATCTTCATCTTCCTTTTCCTCTTTCTCCCCCACCCCATTTTTAAGCCCTGATGATACATATTGTTGGAGGCTTTTGTCCAGCTAAGGTATTACTAGCAGAAGTGACATTGGAATCACTGGCCACAGCTTAACTAAGAGAACTTTTTTCAAGAGTCCTCTTCTGTATGGCTCAAGTCACACTATTGTGAACCTTCATTTCAGAAGGTCAGATTAAAACAAGATTAAGTTAACATACAGCATTAAAAATGCTGGCAGTTAGTAATGATACGGGAATTTTCCACTAACTGCTCTTCTCAGGTTGATTATGCTCATAGGAGTTCAAACTGGCTTCCAAGAGCCTGAATAGCCTAGAAAAATTCTAGGATTAATGTAGGAAGGAACTCAACTATCACTTTTCCCTCTTGCAATCAATAACCTTTTCTATAATATTTTTTCATATTCTAAGCATCCACTAAATGGGCTTCGGGATATGAAGTTTGTTCCTTTAAATAAGAGAGCTGGAACAGTTTACAGTGCAATCATAGAAAGGTTATTGTAGCTAATCAAAACTTGAAAAATAACTTCTACATTACTTTAAAAAATTTTGAAATATCTCTGCTACTTCTTCAGAGAAATTCTTGTTACAATAATAGGCTAAGAGTTTAGATTTGCTCATTGCTTCTGTAGAAACGGGACAGCTTAAAAATACCATATTGCTATGATTATTTTGAAAACAAACTCCCAGATTCATTTGGGCTGAACAGAGGAAGTATCTGCTGATATGATTGTACAGTGGGGGGGGAGCAGGACTGTAAGTTCCTAATAGCTCATTCAACTTTTATATTTAAAAAAAAATGAAGATGAATGAGGAAAAATATTAACACTCTTATGAAGGGCTGAACCAAGGTGGCTTGCACTTTGACTTGAAGTTTGTTTATTTTTCTTTTATTATGAAAGTATTATTAAAAACAACTTGAGAGAGTAATTCAGTAAGGGCTAGACATCTATCTAGTAGCTTTTTCATGGGACAGGAAGGAAAATATTTCTCAACAGAAATAAGAGAGATGTAACTGGGATACCTATTGTAATACTGTTCCACTATATTAGTATTAATGAAAAAAATTAAAATCCACTTTTAGATCTCTTCCCCCACACCTTCTCTGTAACTTGGCTGCATAGATGTCATGGTTTCTGAAATGAACATAAGTACTTACTCTATCCTGCCCCGTTCTCATGCATAGGTTCTTCTCTTTTATTAATTCCTTCATTTAAGAATGACACAGCAAACATTTTTGATTTACAGTTCTTATTTCCTTAAAGCTGCATCCTTGGAAATAAACAACAGGCAACCTTAAGAAAAATCATAGGATGTTAAGGGGTTGGAATGGACCTTTAACAATTGTCTAGTCCCAACACTCCCTGCCATGGGCAGGGACACCTCACACTAGACCAGGTTGCTCAAGGCCTTATCCAACCTGGCTTTAAACACCAGCAGGGTCTGACTGAATAAATGCAATTCTTCTTTTCAAATATGTAATATTTTGTTTTTAGAGTAGGTATGATATTGTTTAAAACCCTTTATTTAATCTCTGATTTACAAGGTGAAGATGTTTATATAACTAGCTGTTTTTCAGATATATATTCTGTTCTGTTTCTTAAAGCTAAGTTATACAGACTAATAGGAAGAGTGTAACCGTTCATAATTTTCCTCTACATAAATGCTAGTATGTAGTTTTAAAGTATTTCCAATTATTACCTTGCAATTGGAAGGCTGCAAGAAGCAAGACAAAGCCTTCTGATGATTAAAAAAAAAAATAAAAATCAGGACCTCAAATTCTGCTTTTGGCAGTCATTTGCACTTTGTAATTTCATATATTACAGGCCAATTTTTGGCATGATGAGAAAAGATTGAGAGCTATGTATGTTTGAATTCCAGGTTTCTTTCCCATGTTATCATGTATGAGAAATTACTAGGAGAGGAGCTTCTGGTGGTGGGAAAAAAGAAGCTTATTACTACAAGCCTAAAACCTTGTATTCAATGGCTGCTTCAGCTAACCTTTCTTAAAAACTTAAGTCAGCTTAGTAACAGACACAAACATGTCACATTTCAGGTAGGGATGGTCTGGAAAGTTTAGCTCAGCATCCATTTCTCCAGTCTAAAGTTTGTATGAACATGCTTGATGTCATTCTTTTAATTTGTACTTGGGATTTTCAATTTACCTACAACGTTGCAGCTAGATAAACCCTGTATTCTAGAGAAGAGAGATGGACATGAAGAAATATTATCACATTTGGCTTTAGATGATGCACGCTTACAGCATTAGAAGAACTGATAACAAACGATAAATTTACCAATGGCCTAGTCTACTAATTATTTGTATATTGTTCTGGTGCCAGGGCACTTAACCTGTGTTGTGCTGCACTGAAGTTTGAGGAGTAAATGAAATAAGTATGTTCCATTTTAATTTACGTTCATTTGAAATATGTAAGAACATCAGGCTGGTTCTGAGACTTCATTCTTTAATATTGCCCAAAATTTTTTTAATATCTATGTTAAAATTTATTTCAAGCATGTATGTATTTTTTCTTTTGTGTTTTATTTATTCCCTTAAATAAAGAACTGGGGAATGTTTTCTTTGAGTAGGTTTTTAAAATGCTATTAAAAAGAAAGATTTGAATGCCAAGCATGATCTGTTACACTTCAGTTCTTCTGTGTGACTATGTTATGGCAGCAGAATAAAACTGGAAAGTATCCATGGGATGCCCCTGGTGTGGTTGGTTAGTTTTTTTTTTTTTTCTTTATATTAAACTAGTGGCTAAGCCTACTTTTTATTACATTTTATATTAAGATTTCATTTTGGTATATTCTTACAGCTAGACAATTCTTCAGAAGTGCTGCTTTACAGCCTTCTCTAAGTCCTTACTGTGCTGTTCTTTGGACAATACAGCAGTCACTGTCTTTTGCCTCCACGTTTTACAAAGCAACTCATAAGCTTGTGTTATTTTCCTTAAGCCAGAGGAAATTTAAGCTAGTAATAACTGTTGAGAAGCATGGCCCATAATTTTCAAATATTACCAAATAACCATTTAATGCTTTTCATGAAGTGTAGTGTGAACACTTTGTAGGATCATTGTCCTGAAAGGTTCCTGCTGGCACAGACCACTCTAAGCATCAAGCCTCACAACATACTCAAAATGTTTAAAACACAAAACTATGACAAATTCTAGTAACACTTATCTACATTGTTCTTTGTGAAAGGGACATTAGGTGTTCATTTAGTCAAAGTCTAACTGCAGCTGCCTTAAGAGAAAAATACTCTTACTGCTTTGAAAGTCTATTTCACCCACATGTAGCTCTGAACCAGTGAAAGCACTACTGGTGGCTTTCCCTTAACCCTGTCATACTTGGTGAGCAGTTCAAAGTTGGTATCCTGAAGATGTATTTTGTTTTCCAAATGACAGCTCATTACACCTGATACTGCTTTTGAAAAATGTTTTTCTTCGAATGAAGCTATCAAGCTTTAAAATAGAAATGAAATACTGCTTTTTAACATAATGTACAAATCAGCAGATGAAGTCATACTCTCCATAAAAATTACAATCCTTCAAAAAAACAGAGAGTACTTTTTCTTTTGGCCCAGTTATCTAACAATTAGATCAGAATGAAGTTAAATGGTGCAGTCCAGTGAATGAGGTCAGGTGAAAAGGCAGGGCAAGTTACATCACACAGCCATCCTCTTACACCCAGAAACTCCGGAGATCGTGTGGTACCAAAGCTGCTACTTGGAACAGGGCCAACAAGGAGCTGATTACTGGGGACCCTGCCAGGCTGATTTCCAAACATCTCCACCAATGGGGATTCCACTGCTCCTCCAGGCTCCACTTCTGTGACCAGCCACATGGCAAAGTTTCTTCCCCTAAAACATAACTGCAGCTTCTGCCTGTGGCCTGCCATCCTCTCCCAGTGCACCTGCAGGCAGAGCCTGGCCCTGCCTCCCCCAAGCTCTCCCGTGTGGGAGGTGCAGGATGATGGCCCTGCTGGGTCTCTCTGCAGGCTGAAGGGGCCCAGCTCTCTGGGCCTGCCCTGCTCCCGCTGTGCTCCAGCCCCCTCCCACCCTTGGTGCCCCTCCACTGGACTCTCTCCGTGCTGTCCCTGCCTGCCTGGCCCCAGGGAGCCCAGAGCTGCACGCTGCTGCAAGGCCAGCTCCCGGCTGCTGAACGGGGGCCAGGCTCTGCCCTGAGCCGCTGGCCCCAGAGTGCTGCCAGCGCTCCTCATCACGAGTGCCCACGGCTGAGTGGCCCCCGTGAGCTGTCTGCAAGAACCATCTGCTCCTGCCCAGGCCCTGGCTGGTGAACGTGCTTGGGAAGACACCACTGTCCCTGCCCTCACTGTTCAGTGGAGATACTCTGTCCCAGAAGCAGGATGCTGCTTCTGCTTTTGCTAACCTGTATGAGATTCCTGCCAGCCTGTTTCTTCTGCAAGTCAATAATAAACCTTTAAACCTGTAATTTCCAGCATCTGGCTTCAATAAATACTTCTGAATTCAAAGGCAGGAGAAACATTTCTTTGCAGAAAGAAAACAACGCACTTGTCAGCATTCACGTTCCTTTTCTCAGCAACTGGAATATTGATTTTACTAAATTTCTTACTGCAAGTTTTCAGACAGTATTCTGGTATTTTATAGATGTTTCCACTCTTATCCCTAAATAACCACCACCAGAAGTAATTTCAGGAATGTTTTCATCTAGTCCAATTGAAGTTACTGTCTTTTAGTCAACTTTCTGATATGGAACCAAGGAAGATTAGATCTGCCTGAGTGGTCATGGGCCACCCACTCTCTGAAACAGAAAAGCTAATAATAAACTTTACTAGAATCACTATGCTGAAAGTCAGGGGCTGTATTTGTCCAGATTAAGTACTAGCCTCCAAAAGGGTTATATTCAAGTACAGCTTAGCAGTGGCTAATATAAACTCAGACAATTCTTAGATCTTGCTTTGTCATGTGGCTTGTAACAAGATAACATAGAAAGACCACAGATCCTATAAAGAGTCTGCTCAGGTCCAAGAAGGGTGTTAGTCTAAAGCTTCTGGAAAAAAGTGAGATGGAATCTGCAGCTGTGTCTTTGTAATTTCATTTTAGTTAGATGTGCCTGATCACTATACCATGGGTTACCACACAGCTCTGAATGCATGTTGCCTCTTTTCACTCCAAATTGCTCATCTCCTTCCCACCTAGCCCTCTCCATCTTCCTTCTCCTACAGGCCCCCTACACTGCTGCCACAAGTGCTCCTAAGAACAGCTCTTTATACCCACAAATCATTCAGATTAACTTGTGGTTTTGCAAGTCACCAATCACCAATACTGAAATACCAAAAACCTAACTAAAAAGAGGAACCAGTACACTGGATTGTAAGAATTATGCTGGAAGCAACCAAATCAAGATATTAGGACTATTTTTCTCTAGAATACAATTGTCAGGACATTATCTGGACATTAAGAATCTGAAAGATACATGCCTGAACAATTTATTCACTTATCTTTTATCCAGTTAACTCATTTCTATTTTTATGAGACTCTGTGAACAGTATTTAGATCCTTGATCAGATGTGCTTCTAATCCAATAGCATCAAGATAAGCAAGACATTTTATTTACCTTTTAGTACTGTCTTGCAGCCTTTCTCCCAGTTGCAGAAAGAACTGGAATCCTGCATCAGCTGCAGCCAGTCTGGTATGGATTAGCAAGGAAATATACATTTCTTCTTCACTGAGGACTAACACTGAGTTGTTAAGAGATTTAAACAAAGCATTTGAAGGATGTCGAGTTCATTTCCATTCCATCTGCGCAATTCCAAAGTGGCATCTAATGCATATATACAGTAAATAGCAGTGTGCTATCCTTTTCCAAGTTTTCATTAGAATTTAAACTATTAAAAAATGTTTATACTTTGGTGTTGTGAATCTTAAAAACACTTCCTGTCCCACATAATTAAAACTGGCTAGTATATTTACATAAAAATCAAAAGGCAGTTCACGTATTTGTAGAACATCAAAACTTAATACAAGTAACTTTCTGCTCTTAAGACTGACTTGGAAATTTTTGATGTTTTTCATTGTAAATTAAAAAGTGTTCTTTCTGCTAAGACAGTTCAGAGACAAAAAACCACAAAAAACGAAAACAAAACACAAATCAACCTCACAACAATAGTGTCTTCTGAAGTGGAGAAGCCAATATTTTCTAGCAGATGAGATAAAGACAAACAACCTTGTTCCCGTATAGGTTTTTTTTTACTATACATGTAAGCAAATGTTAGATTAAAACTGATTTACATTTTTGTGAAAGACATTTATTGAATACAAAAAAATCCCATTACATTCAGCCTTATTATAAATGATTACACGCAAAGAAATTCAAAAATGTGTGTAATATCAACAGTCTAACTGGCTGAACATTTTCAAAATTTAGATAATTTATGAACCCTTACTTCTCAACTGTACAATAATAAAATTCAAAAAAATACACTTTGTCTTTCCAGCAATACTAGTCAGAGGGATTCTGTGCTCGAGGTGTGAATGGCAGCCCACACTTCAGCAGCTCTTAGTTTCAGGATTTTAAGTCAAGGACTTCCCATATTAGAAACAATGTGTATGGAGAAGAGAAAACCTAAACAAACATTTATGCAGAGTTCTCTCTGATCCTAAAAGCTGCCAGCCATAGTTAAGACTGAAGGCTCACAAGTACCATTGTCCATGCTGAGGAGATGAAGCTCAGGTTCAGAAAAGCCTTCCTCACAGAGAGGAGAGGTTAAACACACATTCACATCAGTGCTGCCCGATTTAGAAGCCCTACTGTGGCTTTCCAAAGCTATCAAGCCTTCAGCTGTCTATCTTGGATACCCACTTCTGACATGCTAGGCCATCAGGGCAAGACATCAACATAAGAGATATTTTGCAAAGTGAACTTTAGAAATTTTCATATTGCCTTGTGAAGGATTTTATTTACTACATCTAAGACATTGAAACAATGTCTGTAGTCTTTGTATAAAGTTAAACTACAGGTATAAACCTACAGTTTAGTTTCTGTACAAGGTAAGATGAGACAAACATAATGAAACCTCAACTCATCTTCATGAAACTTCTGAACACTACTTGTTCTCACTGCTGAACACTGACATTTCATGTCATAAATTCAAATATACCAAGATTAAAAAATTGATTTGCACAAAACAAATTTGAAATAACTTTATATACACAACAAAAAGCCTTTTAAAAGTACAAAAATAACATCTATATGCCAGTTAGTTACCATGCTGTGATAGTTCTTTCAGTGCCTACACATGCAAGACTGTAAATTCAGAATAATTCTGTATCTGTAGAATGTATCAGAATATAAAAGAGACTAATATGTGACTAACTCTTCTTATTTTCAGAATTAATATGTATTCAAAATATCTTTGTAATCAATACTGCAGTATTCCAGTCTCTGCATGTATATGTGTAAATAAGCAGCTTTCATCTTAGTTGATTTTAAAATCTCCTGTAGGCTGGTAATTCACGCTATAAAGCTACAATGGCTCTAATGAATCTAGTTATACAATGCAATTCCAAATGTACAAAACTATAAAAAAGGGAACATTTATTGCCATGCATGAAACTTCAGTATGTTCAACTAATAATTGCATCGAATGCAGTTCTGTAAAAAACAAAACAAAACAAAACAAACAATGAAATAAAACAAAAAAACCACACAAAGCAATTTACATTAACACTCTCAACATTAAATCAGCAGAATTAGCTCTGACTAAATACCACAAGAGTAAGACACATTCCTTTTGCTGGTGCCTATCAAGTCTTCAAATCCATGGAAACAAACCCAGGAATCTTCATTTCCCACAGTCAAATCAGATCATGAAATCAACTGAAAAGAGAAGTGTATTAGTTTTCTCCTTTTTCTCAATCCACTCACATATAACCTCTCTTTTTGCATCAAATTATCATAAAAATACTGTCCTTTTGCTATCCCAAAAAACCCAAAAACATCCCTAGAGCAGATAAATTGCTCTCTTGTGCCTTTGCTGATAGTGGCACAAGACAGACAGCAATTCTAGGTAGCCATGTATCAACATCTCTGAGTGAAGCCACAAGAAAATAATCTAAGCGAACCTCACTTCTACAGTTCCATTTTTAGTTTCAGGGCAAGAAAAAGTAATGCAACCTCGTTTTTTTATTTTTACAAATTATTAACCCAAGATTGGACAATAAACCTTCTGTCATAAGTACAGTAGATAAGGCCTGATCTTCAGCACAGCAAACTCAAAGGCAGCACCATCATAACTGTACTACCAGGAGCCCGTAGAGAAAAGCTGTTTTTATTCCCTTTTGCCTTTAGCTGACAGGGCTGCAGAGCTTGTACAACCTCACACGTTGTTACCTATGAATGCACGTGGCCAGCGCCTGGACTAGAGTGCATCTTGCAGCCAAGGCTGTCATTTAAAGCAAATTCATTGCTTGCAGAGCACAAGTCATTAAAAACTGTAACACTAATTCTAGTTATGCTTACCAAAGAAATGCATAAGAGAAGGAGCGGCACGCTAAGGAACGAACCTGAAGTAATTATTTTTTTAAAAAGAGGGAAACACAAGGGGGGAAAAAACCCTAATGAAACATCAAAGGTTTAGGTTTAGGTGAGCTCTAAACTTTCAATATTATACAAGAACCTATTAAAACTGGTGTAAGAGACTGCCATGCCACACTTAAGGAAAAAAAAACCCACCCCAATCCAGAATATTTACTAAATAATAAAATCTTTACCTCTTTGACTGTTTTTTTAATGAAGTCTTTTCTGTCAGATAAATCATAAGTAGGATATTTTTCATACACCTAAAAAAAAAAAGTAAAAACAAAACCACAAAGCACACCTCAAATTACTTTCATTCAATGGATTGTATGAATAGAAGAAGCTTAAACGAAATTAGGGCAAAAACTGATGCTGGTACTTCTAGTACTACAATTGCCAAAATACCCTCTGTTAATTAGGGAAACACACTATTCTCCTGCCCTTATTTTGACCACACAAATATTTAAATGCATGTACTCTTATGTTTGGTCACTGACTAAACTGGTACTATAATTTTGCACATCAACAAACTGAAATGCCTAGCTTGCCATGACACACAGGTAAGAATTCTCCAGTTTTTGTTTAAATGCTCTCTCCAGTAGTCAGATAACCTTGCATTAGTGTAGGAAGCTAAACAATTAATGAAAAATAAATAAGCCTTGGTATTTGGTAATAAGTAAAACTGTGATCCTTGCAGTCACCATATTTGAGTGCAATTGTACAACTACTCTTTGGTTAACAAGTGGGAGAGGACCAAACAAACAAAAACCAGATGCCAGCACTGACAGCCAATTCAAACTATTTCATTTCAGCACACCAGATTTCAAACTTCTAGAATGACTATAAATATGAAAAGAAGTTACATACAGTTTTGTCATAACTTCTGGTTTAGTTTTCTCAAGGCAACTTCTTGAAATTACCATGAAAACCAAACATAGGAGTTTGGTTATAATATAAATATCAAAGTAACTGTATTTTTTGTGGTTTGGTTTCTTTTCCCCTTCCTTTCCATTTTCTGCTCACTTGGTTCCCACTCCTTTTGACAATTAATGGATTTCTTGCTGAATTGAGTCAACTCACTAACTCAGCTGAAAACTATTCTGATAGATGCTGATAGGCAACAGCTGAATGGGCTTATAAAGAGAATATATGAAGAATGACTGTGCAAGGTGAGCAGCAGAAATGTAGAGCACAGGCCTCAGCCATCCTCTATGGACGGTAGCAAAGCTGCTGCACTGTCTAAACATGTCAGATATTTTCACTGTCACACATGGCACTTGGTTTGGAAGTAATACTACTTCTCAGGTAGCTAATTTTAATATTTCCCTTTTAATGTGATATCAGTGTTGCACATCTAAAGATTAAGCTCTCACTGTTATAGCTATTAGCCAGTAAACAAACCAACACAAAACGATGTAGTTTCTGAACAACAGTGAACAACCATTTCTGAAAAGACAAAAGTCAGTTCACAAATAATCCACTACCTAAAAAGAAACTGCAAAATTGTGTGTACTTACCTCCTTGCAGATCTGTTTCATTGTAACCTCCTCCAAGTTTGCATTGGCCAACAAATTCTTGACAGTTTCCTTCAGTTCTTCATCTGTGGGTGGTTTCTTCAGTTTTTTAATTAAAGGTTCATCATCTGAACTATCCTCAGACTCGCTTTCTAAATATGAAGAACAAATTGGATTGCAACAGCTTTTCAGTTTGTCTGGTTTCTTCCTTAAAAATAGAAGCCATCAGAACTTTCTACAAACATCCAATCCAGACGTTTTCCTTTAAAACAGCCGTCTCGCTAGACCATCCATTTAAAAGCAAAGCTAATGCTATCAGTAATACATTTATTTATGAATTTGTGTAATTATTGATGAACCATCAGTTTACAAATCAACAAGAACTCTAAAAAGTACAGGACTGATTTAATCTATCAAACTAATGAAAAAAAACTTATTACAACAATTCTAATTCAGGTATTACAGCCCTAAGAAAATAAAAAGCAATTATTTCATTTAAACAGGAGTTTATGTGGCTTTTTTTCCCCTAGCAATACCATACACTAGGATCTTGTAATTTTGCAAACTTACTATCAGAAACACCATGTGAATAAATAAGGAGAACTCTGTAAATGAAGTTAAGTGAAGGAGCACAGGACACTCCTACAATCTTTTCCAGCAGAAAAGGAATTAAGATGAATGACTCCAACATCCACTCAGTTCCTCTACTGCCAACAAGATGAAATTCAGAGCAGATGCCAAACAAACTAGATAATGACCCTGCAGAATGACCTACTTAACATTTTGATTTTTGTACCGCAAACATAAACTGGAAACAGAAATGCAAGAGGAGTAAATAAGAAATTACAAATATATTACATAACTTACAGGAAAAGCACATATATAACATTTGTATATGCATATATATATCTGCTGATGACAACATAAGGGGTACACAGGACACAGCCATATTTGGAAGTAAAACTGAAAATACCCTGAGTTCAGCACAGGCCAGCTACTCTGCTGAGAAATAGGGCTATGAAAGAAATTTAGCATAATTCTATGCCTAAGAGTTTACCTGCACCTTTTTGCAAAGGCACTGACAAGACTGGTAACAGATCTGACCTGATGCTTGTGCTCTAACACACATATGCCAATGCCAGCATTAAACGAAGTACTTTTGCAAAATGGATATGAACTGCATTAGCAACTCAGACTACAATGGTGACAGACTTGGCTGCTATTGTGGCATGTCAGAGAATTTAGGGTGGGAAAGGACTCTGGAGATCATGTGGTACCAAAGCCACTACTTGGAACAGGGCCAACAAGGAGCTGATTACTGGGGACCCTGCCAGGCTGATTTCCAAACATCTCCACCAATGGGGATTCCACTGCTCCTCCAGGCTCCACTTCTGTGACCACCCACATGGCAAAGTTTCTTCCCCTAAAACATAACTGCAGCTTCTGCCTGTGGCCTGCCATCCTCTCCCAGTGCACCTGCAGGCAGAGCCTGGCCCTGCCTCCCCCAAGCTCTCCCGTGTGGGAGGTGCAGGATGAGGGCCCTGCTGGGTCTCTCTGCAGGCTGAAGGGGCCCAGCTCTCTGGGCCTGCCCTGCTCCCGCTGTGCTCCAGCCCCCTCCCACCCTTGGTGCCCCTCCACTGGACTCTCTCCGTGCTGTCCCTGCCTGCCTGGCCCCAGGGAGCCCAGCGCTGCACGCTGCTGCAAGGCCAGCTCCCGGCTGCTGAACGGGGGCCAGGCTCTGCCCTGAGCCGCTGGCCCCAGAGTGCTGCCAGCGCTCCTCATCACGAGTGCCCACGGCTGAGTGGCCTCCGTGAGCTGTCTGCAAGAACCATCTGCTCCTGCCCAGGCCCTGGCTGGTGAACGTCCTTGGGAAGACACCACTGTCCCTGCCCTCACTACTGCAATCTTCACAGAGCTATTCAGAAACTCTGTGTCTGTGTACCCTTCATGCATATAGTGAGATATGAGAAAACCAACTGCAAAAGGATGCATGGAGAAACCAGATCTGTGTCAACAAAGAACCCATATCAAACTGCTGAACCAATGACATACATGGGATACCCACCACTGGATCAATTACAAGATTTGCATAAAACCACCATGGAGGCCCAAACAGAACTTTCCCAACGTTCTTCCAGCAAAATGGAGCACCTGGTTGATACTTTCAGTTTATATGCAAATAAAAACTATACATGTGCATACAGCAGGAAATACATGAAATATAACCAACAGCTTTTTTTATTAAATACTGTTTCATGGAAAGAAACATCAATTAGCAAACCAATAATTTACCAAATTCCATTTTCTTTCACCATATGGTGTCAAAGCTTGCTTTCTAATAAGCACACCAGTTAAGCTACAAGGCAAAGAATGATGAGAGATTCAAAGCATTTACCTTTTCTAGAACTGTTCTGGTTTTTCTTAGTAGTGCTGCTGTCTGCCTTCTTGACATTTGCACCCTTCACAGCTTTCTTGGTTTTAGAAGTCGTCTTTTTAGATTTTTCTCTTTTAGATGCTTTTCTAGGGGGCTACAAAAAAGAAAAAAAAAAAAAAACAACAGAAAAACAAAGAAATGGGTATTACTTGAACAATCCATACCTGTTTTTCCATAAAGGAAAATTTTCCACTCTGAAGACAGTTTACTCCAGCCACTCCATGCCTAAGTTTCCAACAGAGCTGGTGCAGCAAAACAGATACACTGCCTACATCCTTCTACCTGTAGTTTATCAAAAGCTGTCAGAAACCTAACTCTTTTAAAAAATGCTGCAATCTTAAAGCTGTACAAACAGGCATTTTCCATTTCACCAGGTCCTATTTTCAAACCAATCTGACAAACCAATGTTTTTGTAATAATGAAGCTTTTATTCCATGCACCTAAACTTCAGTTTCTGAAGACTTCAATCCACTCAGCCACTGCAGACATGCCTAACTCCTACCTTCTGAAAGAAGGCAAAGATGACCCACTTAAATCAATGGAGTTTACTGCTACACCTTTCTGTTTGTTTGGAGGGCTTTAGATTTTTTTTTTTTAAATAATTGTGTTCTTGCCTCTGAAACACATATTCCTCTCCTCACAGTAGAAACTGTTTTCCTGAAGAAATTAATGCATATGTCAACTTTTAATATTTCAGCCCTCTTTCAATTTGCCATTTATAAGGAAAGAAAAAGGCACAGTAAGAATTAAGGTTGTTTCTTTCAGCCCTCTTTCAATTTGTCATTTATACGGAAAGAAAAAGGCACAGTAAGAATTAAGGTTGTTTCATGGAGGCATAAGAATCTCCTTGAACCATCTTTTTACATAAAACCCAACACCTATTAAAATGACCCCAACAAAACAAACAGTTAAGTTACACTAATTGCCTTTCAACAAAAGATTGCTACTATTTCCTATAGCTCAGGCTATTAACCTAACACCCTGCCACACTTCCATTTCAACAGACAGAAGGTAACCCAAGTAAACAGTGGCCTTATATTATAGCCAAGGGTTCCACAGCTTCCATAAAGAACTTTCTTGGACACCAGCAGTTTGACTAATTGCATTTTGTTGCAGGGGTCTGATAAGGTGTAATGGTTTCAAAGCAAAGGAGGGTTGATTTAGAGGAGAAATAAGGAAGAATTCCTTTTACAACGAGGATGGTGAAATACTGAAACAGGTTGCTCAGGGAGGTGGTGAATGCCCATCCCTGGAAACATTCCAGGCCAAGTTGAATGAAGCAACCTGATTCAGTTGATGTCCCTGCTCATTGCAGGAGGATTAGACTAGATGACCTTTAGAAGGTTTCTTCAAACCCAAACTATTCCATGATTTGATACTTCTTGCCTAGTATGCAAAAAGTTTTAAAGAAAACAGAAAATATAATGAGATTAAGACCCTTCAGACATTGCAGGGATCTTTCTAAGGCTGTCTACTATGTTGCTTATTTTAAGAAACAAACCTGAAGAGAGAGATTAAGATATAAAAATCCAGGAGGAATATGGAAACAAGATCCCAAACCAATGCAGTCGGGTAGGTCAGTGACTCCTACTGAATTCAAAGTTAAGTCCTAGGTATCAAATCAAACACTGCTGTATGAAATTACGATAAAGTCATCACAAGATGATATAAGAAATACAATCAATTGCATTAGCAATCCTGGCTGCCCCAAAATGGCACGTAGCAAACTGTTTTATAAGGTGCATACATACACTCAAGAACCAGAACTTCTGCCTTTTAATCTAAATTATTCTCTAAATTCACAACACTAAGAATTTAAGAAAACCTCTTATAAAACTGCAGATGTGCTCCCTTTTCTTTTGGCTAAACATCACTTACTCCTCAACTCTGTGTTCCAAGAGCTACCAATTGATAGCAATGACATCATGTTGAAAAACAAACAAAATAACTCATTACCTCATCTTCACTTTCTTTTTCTTCTGAAGACTCATCCTTTTCCTTTTTTTCATCTTCTTCACTACTGGATTCATCTGACAAGATCTCTGGGTACTTGGTACGTTTTGCTTTTCTTGTTGTTCCAGAGCTAGTGCGCTCTTTTTTGCCACCTTTGCTTTGTGGTTTTTTGGACTTTGGCAGTGGCTGAGAGACAAGAGATGTGTGTAATCCAAGTAGGAATACAAAAGTGAATTTTAAAAAGATAAATTCTTTCAAATCACATGAAAGAATATTAAAAAACAAAGAGGTGTCTTAACCCAGGACTATTTTATGTACACTTAAGTCATAATATTTTGCAGTAAGCAAATATTCATTACAGAGACAGAGCTGAGTGAAATGAAATTTCAGTTCTAAGCTAAATGCATCCGTTCTCTAAGCAAACAAATCTTCAAAGATCAGAAGTTAGAGAAGGGAAGCAAGAAAAGTTACTTCTAGATTGTTCTTTTACCTACCAATCCATAAAACAAGCCTTTTCTTTTGCTAACAAGTCATCTGACAACTCAGAAGTCTTATAGGTAAGACTTTTGTCACGTCTTATGTAAAACTGCATTTTGATGTAACTCAGTACCTGTGCCCCTAAAGCAGCATGCCAACCCCTTATTCACATCACTTCCCAGTGTTTGCTGGGAATAGAATTAATTTCCTGAGCAACAGTGTAACTATTTTGGTATTACTTTCAGATTAAAAAATGAAACTCCAAGAAGATTAACAACAGAGCTTAGCAGTTTTGGCAGTGGCACACTGAATCTAGCACACTAGCTAAATCCAAGTTTTTGTACCCTGCAACAAATTCCATTTGGTGATGTCCAAACGTGGTAAGATACGTTTGCCAAAACCAGCAAACACAGGTAATATCTGACACTTGATTTTCTTCTCCACCCACAAAGCAGAGGCTAATTGGTATTTGGGAAATGGATATCCTAATTAGCTCCATGTGTTGAACTCACACTTCTGTGCACTAACAGAGCGTAATGGGTACACCCACATGTAAACAGAATCTCTATTTAAGTCCTCATCCCATAATGGATGCCTGCAGTAGTAGAACTACTCTCTTTGGAGATGTCATTCCTACTTCAGCAAGTTAGAAAAGTGATTGTATTATCACTGGAAACAAGCAATGAGCAATAGAGAACAGATGCATTTTCCATCAGAACAGAGCTATAAAAGCAACATAACAACCTGCATCTCACCTTGCCCGAAGACTTTGGATGCATTAGGAAGTTTAATATCCTGGTTACGAGCTCACTATTAACTCCTGATCTTTCCAAGTCAAGAACTTCACAGATACTTTTCAACATTGCATTTCTAAATCTGTAGGAAAAAAAGAAAAAAAAGAAAAAGAAAAAAAGAGATTCAGTATCACATCCTAACCACTCAACATCTGACTGCTAGAAGCTGCTGTCTGGTTGGTGTCTGCCACCTGACAATATATATATATACAGTCAACTACATTTCAGCCTTATCTATGGTTAAGCAGAGAATCACCACTATATTACATAAAGCAAAATAAAATAGAATTCCCAAATCTGTATGTATGTATAATAGGATATTTTTAAAAAATTAGGGAATCATAGTAGGAAAAGTATTACATTCTTTATGATCTATAGCCTGAATAGTAAGGATCTGCAAAATACATGTTGACCTTTGTTCACCTTGTTCAATGCTGTTAAAATATGACACCCAAGCGTAAAGTCTGGGCAAAAATCAACACAGAGGCAGAACAATTAACAAACTGATCACCACTTTGTGTTCCACACAGCTACAAACAGCAGCAGAAGCTACCACAGTAAGGCAAGCACACAGGGCTCTCCACCTTCATATACCACCCAATGCAACCAGGTTTCAGAATATTTGCTGAAGACTAAACTAGCAGTTGTTTCATATGGAAAATATGAAAACAAAAATTGCACAGTTACTTTATTTTGCAGTCTTTTTTTGATATGGGGAATTATCCAATTAAACCTTTGGGAAACAGTCAAAACTCCCATCAGGAGATTGAGTTTTTCTTGTAGATTCCCATGTATTTGACGAACTGTACTCCTGGAAAATTGCACACCTGAAGAAGGCTTCAGTAAACAGGCACTAAACCCCACCCCACAGTTTTAGAATATATTGGGTAGATGTTATTAGTTCTTTCATTTGTTACAACTAGCTCCACAAACATGCAAGGGCATTTTAAACTCTTTCAGTCCAGCCAAAATTAAGTTGCAGCAGCTTCTCTTGTTGATGGAAAAGCAACTTATGGAGACAGATATCAAAAAAGAAAAAAAAGTTTGTGAGACTAGTTGCTACAGCAATTCTAGTACGTTTAATATATAATAAGCAGAAATGGCTTTGAATCTGAAGGAGGAAGGTTGTGAGGCATAGAAGGATGCAGGTCTGCATGATGAATAAAGTACAGTGTGTTCACAACACGAGGCTTGTCCCGGGGAAAAAATGCTTTCCTCTCACTTTGCAGAAGAATCTGCTAGTTAGCACGCAATAGTTAAAGCCAGGAATGCAGGAATTGTGAACAAAATGTTCACAATTTAACTCTTAATACACTTCAAGCTGTCTTAAAGAGACCAGTGTGATTAAAATGAACTCAGAAAAGAATTGTAGAGCTCTAGTAAACAGCCATCTGGCTTATAGTTTAAATTTAATCTCAAGTAAAATTCTGGAAGAAAAAAAATATAAAAAACAGAGTGCATAAAATGAATCAAGCTATGTTAACTATCAAGAGATCATTACTTTTTCAACATTTCTTCCTTCTTTTTATATTGGTCACTTCCTTTTTCAAATGGAAACCCACTGAACTGACCCACATTCTTCTTTAGGGATGCAACCTAGAACAGAGCACACAAATTACTTTTCATTGCAAGCAGTTTAAAAGTTGAATCCAACTACAACTGTTAACCTTTCCTACAAGAAAAATCTGTTCTAGCATCTAGCTTTCTGTTGACAAAGCTACACCTTTTAAGTTATAACCTACATGGATTATGCCTTTACTTACCTCATGACAGACAAACTACAACAACCAAGTTCAACTTCTTGTGACTGTGGTACTTTTAATAACTTACTAGACAAAGTCACCTGCCACTTCAACCTCATTTAGAATGTACTGCATGATGATTTACAGGTTTGCAAAACTACAGCATGAAATCTGTTGCATGCTTTGTATCATGTAATTTGTTACAAAATGGAGACTTTTATTTTTTAATCTATAATCTATGAAAGTATATTTGCTTTACTAGCTATTCTGAAGTCTTACATAGGACCATGACTATATTTTTGATCCTCTTATGTAGTAGGACCAATTTTTGCATTTATGTACCACTCAACCTACAAGTTCTACCATTACACCTGATGTCTGACCTGGGCTGAAATTCCATTGCACCAGCCTTTATAATGGGATAATGGGAAATTTGCTCCCATCAAGATCACAAATGTATTTAAATTCTTTGTTTTCACATCATCTCCTTTTACCAAAAAAAAAAAGTAACCCCAGATCTCTCAATCTTCTGAGATCTTTGTAACACTATCAAGAATAATTTGAACTAGCTTTCAATACTTCTACAAATTTTATTTCTGCTGTTTCTCCACTAGTTTACCATTTTACCAAAGCTGAGCTCCTTTTCCAGAGAGCTGTGTCCAGCACCTAAAGAAAATTTGCAGGTGGTATTGGTATGTTTTATTAAAAATGTTAATTACAACTAAAAGCACATACAAATACGTGCATACAAGACAAGATCTGATCTGCACTATATTAAACAGTATTCTGAGTTCCCAAAAACTCTGATTAAATATAATTTTGGCTGAAACCATACCGATATATTATTTTTCTGAATACCTGTGGCAACAGATCATCCTTTGCCATTTAAACAAACACTGCACTGGAAGCAGGAGTCTGAGAAATTAGTGCCAGCACACACCTGTTCTAGTGCTATTCAATTTCTGGTCTCTGTGCTAGCTGTTCAAGTCTCCAAAATACACAAAGATATTAAAAAAAGTTCCAATAATTATAGTAAGCTTATAGAAATAGTACAATTTAATCTGCCTCAATTTCACATTTTGCTTCCATTTGCAAGGAAAACGGGTCACATTTACTCTGAAATTTAAGACACAATCATTGATACATAAACCACTCCAAGAAAGGTTTGCCATTATATTTTAAGTGTCATCCTTAAATACAAAATGGACAATACAGTACTTTAATTATCTTAGGAAAATTGTTATATATAAAATCTTTATAATGATTTCTATCACTTTTATCTTCCTACTGCTTAGTGCACACAAAGAAAAATAGTACATAAGCAGCAATGTATTAGTACATGGAGTATTTTGAGTGTCATCTGCATGTCAGCAGCTTTTAGCTTAAATAATTATTTCCAACTCATCCTAGTAAGGTAATCTACCACTCCCTCATTTAAAAAAAAAAAAATCAAATCTACATTCAAGAGACTTTTGATTTAGTACATCCTGCCACAGAATTTTGATAGGAAGAGAGTTTATAGGAGTTGAAAGGAGGAGGCTTACTTAACTAGTCTTGCAAATACCCATTTTCTAAGTAGCTTTTACATAATAAATAGCACTTAAGAAATAGATCCATATGGGCAAATGTAAAAAACTGCACTACAAACATTTTCACTATACATGAGAAGTAATGGATGTACAAGATTGAAATTCTTACAGTGCCTGGTCTGTTGTAGAGGAGTTTGTGGAGGTTCCTAAGTTCATCTGTCTTCTTTTTACTTAGGAAGAACTGTATCCTCTCAATTTCACAGAGTTTTTGTCCTTTTCCTGAAACAATTAAAATAATTTATGCTATTCATCTCATTCATATTTACCTATGTGTTTATAACTTCAAGTTTCTATTGGTTTTTTTTGAAAAGCAAAGAAGTTACTTAAAAACAGCATTAGACATTATAAAGTTCAAAGCAAATCAAATTAAGCAGAGCCTTAAAGGCTCTTTACCTGCCTTACTTGATACTACTTAGATCAGGGTACAAAGATTTGGCATTTCTTTCTATTCTGGCTGCTCCTGCCTTTGTTAGGAGTGGTGGGTACTGAAGATACTATTCCAAGTAAGTTTAAACATCATGTAACTTTTACTGTTTAAACTGATGCTACAGAATAAAAGAGAGTTTTCATATAATAGCCTTATTATTTTAAAAAGGATCATGACTCATAAATTAGGCATCACCTACAACAAATCAGTGATTTCACTTTTTTAGAGTTTTCATTATCACTCCTAACACTCACAATTTGCATGTGAGAAGTCAAGCTTACCTGGTGTAATTGTAAAAGGCTCCTTCTGCAGTGAGGACACTTGCATGGTCAGTCGATCAACCTTCTTCTTCTCCCTTTTTCCTTCAACTATGAGACTCTTCTCTGCAAAAGACAGCTTCCTTAAACACAATATTCTTCATTGCAGATCTGACTGAAGTGACACGCAACAAAACACGGACACTTTGGAATAGCAAATCAAAAATGGATGATGATACAACCAGGTACTATGACACTTTCAGACGTTTGGCTAATCAGCCAACGTGATTCTATGCATGCACATAACGACAAGTCTCTCTATTCTTCACCACAATCCTGTACCCAATGTAACCTTGAAGACAAGGCTGGGCATTTCCTAAAGGTAACTTCACCAGATGGAGACTGCAGGACTACATGCTTTCAGAAAGGCATCCTTCTCTCCTTTTGCTGCCTCTTTCAGGCTGACCCTGTTTGCACGTTCTCCCGGGGTGCTGCAGTGCGTACGCACACAGCTGCACACACAGCACTCTGAAGGGGAATACCACCCCCACCAGATGGGCAAAAGCAGGGTCAGGATGCCTGCACACAAGATTCAATTTCCACTACTGGACTGGAGAAACCACACATTTCAGCAGGAGAGGCAGAAGCACAAGTGCAGTGGGACTGTACTACATATGCCAGGGTACACAGAGAAGCACTCTGCAGGGCACAATACCAGTGTCACTAATACCACAAGAATATTATTCCCAGTAATTCTCGTGCTGCTTACTAATGAATACATTTACATTGTTTTACACACACCCTGCACATCACTAATTTAATGATACCACTCGGAAGAAAAAGCTAAAGGTCCACCTAAATGTTTCATACATAAATACTTGACCTCAAGCAATACTATCCTTAGAGCCAAACAGATGGGCTGTCCTGGCTTTAACATCTGAAAGCTGATTCAAAACCTGTATGAACATCATCAAAACCAGAGCAAAAAAAATTTTTTCTGAAAATCTAATGCTAATTACTCCGCTGTTTTCCAAACAGCATAATTTGTCTTTCTACTACCTTTCCTAAAGATAAACTTCATCTCTTTCGAGGATCCAAGAGCACCAGTGACTTGGTTTTCACTGTGCCACATTACGGTTCTATTTCCATGAATGCTTTCCTTTTGAAAACAGATGCATGGAGACTTCACAATAGAAATTATCATTTCTGCACAGTAGTTCCTTCATCTGTTTCATTCTCCTTGCCCACCTTCAATTACATGCCACAACAAAAACCTGTCTTGCTTCCTCATCCCATTGCCACAATTTTTTATTACCAGAATTAGTCTAAAGGAATTTCCATAGACTCGATATAATTACATTTGGATACCCAGAAAAGTAGTTCACTGTAGTTAAGCAAAGACATTCGTACTGTTTCCAAAACTACTGCACACTTTAAAGTTTCTCTTTTGCAAAGAGAGATGGCTTCAGAGTGTTACTGGCAAAAAATAATTTGATAAGGGACGCTACCTCCTACAATCATCGAAAAATTTATAAAACAGAAAAAAAATCCCCAGTATAGAAGTCCAGGATGTCGGCAATTCCTTCAATCTTTTCAGAGATAAACCAGCACTACTGCTCTTAGCATTGCCTGTTATAGTCTATGGGGAAGCTCTTATGACCCAGGAGACACATGTACCATTCAATCTCCTTAATAATTGTACAATTAGGCAAAATCACAGGAGACTGCATTCAGTAGCTTGGCATTCATTAAAGAACAACTTATTCAATGGAAAAACAAGTACCCTTTTCTTCTTCCTCTTCCTCCTCTTCTTCTTCTTCATCTTCATCACTTTCTTCAGCTTTGTTCTCAGCTTCAGGTTGTTTCTCATCTGTTTTTTCTGAGGACATTGTATCTTCTTTTGATGAATCAACAGAAGACATGGTGTATGCTTCTGTAGAAAGAGTCAGAGGAAACCATCATCAACAGAACAACAACCATGAAAAACACAGCAATCTTGCTTTCAAAATTGATCTTCTTGTGCAGCAGAAGCAGTGTACTGGTACTGTGATAGTTCCCATTCTCTAATCACTAAGGTGTTCAGCACATACACAATACACACAACTTTTCAGAAGAAGCTGCCATCCATTCTGCAATTACTCTGGTTAAGAACACTCTAAAAGGGTATAAATTCTGTTCACACACAAATCTTCAAGCTGCTTTTGTGAAGCATTCGGAAACACCCACTCAAAGCAGCTGATACTGTTATCTACTAAAAACTGCGGTGTTTTAAGATATCACCATTTTACTGCACCCTGCTATAAACTTCATACTTAATTTTGATCATGGTTAACTAAGCATGCAAGTTTCCTAGTAACTTAAACAAGTTACCTATTTAGGTGGGAAACGGGAACAGAAACTTTAAAAAAAAAAAAGTTGCAAGCAATTCAGGAAAGAATTAATGCTGCTTTCATAACACAGACAGCTGCTGCATCTTTGGGCATGAAAATACTTCCCGGGTTTAATTTGTAGATCTACAACAAAAAGGAATAAGTGCTTCATACTTTGCACATTTAAGAATCTTTTCTTAGCATCTGAAGTGGCCTATATCTAAAATTTAAAACTAAACTATCTTAGTTATGAATGTATCATTTCCCTACTAACAGAAAACGTCTATCCAATAGAGCAAACCAACAATTTTTTAAAAGTCTAGCTTTCAAAAATTTCCACCGTTTAGCTCTGGAACAGAATTTCACAAAACTAACCATTTTCTTTTCGTAACATTAAAGCCAGTATTATGTGCAAGAGATCAGGTGCAATAAGTAACATTAAATCTGCTGCTTATATGCAGCGTTAGCAGGTGCCAAAAATCAGTCGTGTTCCAAATGATAGAAAACGTGAGTTAGTATTTATTACCAACACCACGGGGAAAAGTTTCCTGGCTAAATCACCAGGGAAAAAACATATCTTTCAGAGTATTACTACCAATATTTCATTTGTAATAAGTAATCTGGCATTTTCACGGCAATTACTGACTATTACTCGAAGGCATGAGTAAAAGCAAGAGAAGCACTACGAGCTGTCTTTCCTTCCCCTTTCAGAGGGAACAGAAGGGGGAAAGGAAAGTTAGAGACTTCTTAGGTTTCCACCACGTGGGTTCGGGACGACGTTTTGCTCAGGGAAAAATGGTTCTGGGATCCACCTTTAGCGGGAGATCGATCTCCCGCCCTCCCCTGGGGCTTTTCAGACGAGGACTCCCCACCTGTTCCCCCTCCCCGATTCGTAGGCTGGATGCCGGGGCAAAGCGACGGCGATGCGCAGCGCCCGGTGATGCCGGCGGCCAAGGCGCCCCCGCCTTCCCGCTGCAGCCGGGCGCAGGACGGCTCGGCCCGCTCCCGCCGCCGGACACCGCGGCCCCAGCAAACCCCTCGGGCACGGAGGCAGCCCCGGTGACAGGCGCCCCGCACACGACGCGTCCCCGGGGCGGGGCGGGAGGGGACGGGAGCCCGGCGGCCGCGTTTCATTTCTCCTCGTCACAGTCCGTGCCCGCTCGGCCCGGGCGCGGCGAGGCGGGACCGCTCTCGGGCGCCGTTACGGCCATGGCGGCGGGACCCACCTCAGCTCGAGCCCCGGCTCCCTCCTCAGGCGCGGCAGCAGCAGCAGCAGCAGCAGCTGAAGGCGGCGGTCACCGCTGGACGAGGCGGCTCCGGACGCAGCGACACACACGCGCCCCGCNCCGCGCCCCGCCGCGGCGCGGCCCCACCGCCGCCGGCCACTCTCGCCCTTTCCTTCTCCCTCTTCCCTCCCTCCCGGAATCAACAAGGTTTTCAAAATGGCGGGTTCTCGGGCGGCGAGGAGGAAGCGGGAAGGCGGCGGCCAATCAGCGCCCGCGGCCCGGCCGGCGCGGGAAGGGCA
>VXBQ01012624.1:190527-319968 GCA_013400175.1 Phainopepla nitens
CGAGCGGCCGCAGTGCCCGTGCCGAGCGGCCGCAGTGCCCGTGCCGAGGGGCCGCCGTGCCCGTGCCGAGCGGCCGCCACGCCCCGGCAGCGGGAGGCGCTGCGCTCCCCGGCGCTCGCTCTCCCCCCGGGACCCGGCACCTGCGAGCGCGGAGAAGGGAGCCCGGCCCCTTCCCACCCCTCTCCCGAAGCTTCTCCACGCCCACCTTTCAGGTGAAGAGGAGGTGATTGCTGGCTCGAGGCTTGTGTGTTGATTGCGTTATTTTATGCAAAAGAGGTGAACTTTTAAAGTTTAACTGAAGTTTGCTCTGGGATTTGCGTGGGGTTCTTCTCGACTGGAAGCTTCGGAATGCAAGTATGCTCCGGGGCTAATATAATGGGACAATGGCATTTAGTGGGGGTTTCATTTTGCATCCTTACAAGCAATATTCTGAAGCCTAATTGAGGTTTCATTTTTACTTAAAATAACAGTTATTTAAGCCTGTACTCTTTGTAATTTTGACAGTTATTTTGTTTCTCATATATCTTTTCTTTTGGTGTGCTTTGCTGCATGTAAGGTGGAAGTGCAACTCTACAAAAGCTTCTTAGCCTTGAAGAGACCACTGCTGTGATTAATCTTCACCCTTTTCAGGTTCAAGCCCTTAGTGTTTACTATGAAATACATAAACTAGATGCAGAAACAAATATTAAAGTATCCAAGTGTTCCCAGTCTATAGCTGAAACAATTACATTTATTATACGGAAAAAGAAATCCCAGCTGAAGTTGTTTAAAGGTTTATATATCTGGCTGTAATATTCAATCCACTTTAAAATTCTATGTGAATTCTGTATGATAATCATGCCTTATTTTTAAACGAATGTAATTTTACAGTGAAAATATTCACAGCATATTAAAGCAATATCCATGGCCTGGCTTAGACTAACAAAAGCCATGAAGTTCAGTATGGAAGCAAAGCATTTATCCTCATTTCACCTCTGTATCCTGGGTTTCTAGGCATTTCTTCTCACAAATTATGTAGTTATTCATTGTTTGACCCTTGCAGGGCTTTAGGTTTAGTGAAGTTAGTAAATGCCAGGTGGCCAAGTTCTGTTCCCAGCTACTTCAGACTTTACACCATGGTAACTTTATTTGTTTCAGAGCTGTCACCACAGGTTTACCTGGCTGTAACTGGAGCCTGAATTTGTTCAATAGGTTCTGTCATATTTTTTTTTACTTTGCCAGCTCAAATCAAAGTTTTTAATACAGGATTTGTATGTAAATTGGATAATGCAGAGTTTAATTGATTTCCCTCTTTACTAGGACTTGCAGAATTGGAAATATGCTTTTAGTAGAGACAAGAAACTGCAGTGCTGTTTTGTGTGGCTAAAAGCTATAAGCTTTCAGTCCTGGTGACTTTTTAGTGGAAATTCTGATATGACAGAACTAAGAGCTTTAGGGAAACTATTTTATGCGTACATATATAAATAAACTTGCAAAGTTGAGATGAGAAAGGCTTTTAGTGTTAAAAGAATTCCAGCAATGACATTCTGAAAGAGAGACAGTTTAAATATAGGAAGCTCATATTTTCCTTTCTAGTGGCTGGACTACAGAGGTTTCACTGATTTCTGCATCTGGCTTCCTCTTAGTGTGAGGTGGGCTTCACCATAGCCTAGGACATCAAGGAAAGTTGCAGGAAACCTGTAGAGAGCTGCAGGGGTTTAGCACAGGACAGAAGAGTTACTGTTTCATAAGTCAACTCTTGGTTTGTTCTTGTTCTGTGTTAATGCATATTTAAGTGGACATTTAGGCCAAAGGTTGTTTTCAGTATAAGAACCTAGAAAGAATATTTTAAATTATTAAAGTATGTAAAGGGAAAACGCCTCATCTCATTTATTATACAGAAATTTGATATTCAAGTACGAATGAATGGAAATGAATTGCCAAAGTCTTACTTAAATGTTGTCACAATACTTTTAAGTGGAAACAAATTTTATAACACTTACCGGAAATATGACTTTTGATAGCAGTATATTTATTTTGGAGAAAACATGGTTTAATACCTAATTTTGTATGTGAGACTCAATTGCTTGTTACATGAAGGGGAAAATTAAAATAAAAATTCCGAAGTTTTTGCTGAGCTGCAGCCTAATCTAAACATAGAGAGGTTAGAAGTTTGTAATTGTAGTTTCTGTCACTATATTTCTCCACCGTGTTGCCTTTTCATTTATCATTTTTCAAGTAAACTTTAATTGATATGTTTTATTTAGAGTTTGGAGCATGATCGATTTGCACTGACATGCATACATTATGTAATTCCAAGAGGTATCCATATGCAGTAATGATTATGAAAAACCATAAAAAGGGAGAGTGCATTTAGGCTGAGATGACTGAATCACTCACCATTCTTTCCAGTGGAGGTACTGGCTGAGGAAGCTCATCATTCTGAAATGTGCCATTGTATAGTGCATTCAAATGATGTGGCAAGGTCTGAAAGCTGTGAAACTAATCATTCCTGACTAACAGCTGCAGACATGGTGATAAAAATTTCTTTCTTACCAGACCTTAGAATAAAGACTGCACCTTGGTAGTTACCAGATAAAGCACTCTGGCTTGCAGGAATTACAATAGCTAAGAGAAAAGTCCTCAAGTTAAAACGTCAGGTGAATAATTCTGCTTGCTTGTAACAAGCAGGAGTGAATGAAATTCAAGGACACTCATTACTTGGGTGTGGTATAAAGGAATGAAGAAGGTGGAGTAGGAGTGATTAGAGATGCTACTATGCAAAAGCTAGAGCCAGTTCTGCAGAATTTGACTTCTCCCAGTTTTTACCCCTAGGACTTCAGCCATTCTCTGTGTAGGAAGACACTGACTTAAATTCACTGATCTTGAATGGCTGCTCAGCTTTTTTTTCTGTACAGAAGTGAAGCATGTAGTTGTACATTTTATTATTCCTTTAAGCAGACTTCTTTTTGTATTTTTTGTGTGACGTTAACAGATACATTCTGAAGTCTTCCTAGTATAAAGTAGTGTATTTACATGTATTGATGGATTTTAGAAAACATTGCTCAAGATTTAAATATATTTTACCAAATATTGCTTAAATCTTCATCTTTGACAAAGTGGAAAGACTTTTCCAGTATGGAACTAGACGACAAGTTGCAAGTCCTATGTGTATGAATCTGATAGTCACCTCCTGTGTCATCAAAGACAAATTAGTGAAGGTTTCTGTGCCTGGGCTTTGTAGATAAAATATGGAGTAAAAAATTAGATTCACAGAATATTCTGAGTTGGAAGGGACCCACAAGGTTCATCAAATCCAGCTGTTAAGTGAATGGCCCGTTCAGGGATTGAGCCTACAGCCTTGGTGCTCTTAGCACCGTGCTCTAACAGGGATATTCTGAAGCTTGCTCAAAAAATGAAACATTGTGTTATGCCCAGTGAATGGAAGCTATATAAATTCTCAAAATGGTTAATGGAATTGTAGATTGTATTTTAGGTCATGCCTGTAAAGTTGGGCTAAGCCTTTCTGGTCGAAATACCCAAACACAAGAGTATCCACTTACATGGAAATCAGTACTTTAGTATCCTATTTATTTTGCAGATCATATCAATACACTGTTTTACTTGATGTAATTCTAAAAATTAGATTGCTCTGTAAAATACTTTGGTTATAGCAATCCTTGTACAAGTCAAAATTATTGCAAGGATGTCACAGAAGGCAGAATTTGAGTGCTGAATTGCCTGAAGATGAATGATGCCACATGTGAAATGTGGACATTACAAATAGACTTTCCAGGAATAACATCACATTGCTACCCACATGCATCCGTGGGTAGTTGGTTAAGCTTTTCCAGAAAATTCACAGACTAGCTAGGTAAAATTCTTAAACTAGTTGGAATTTGCCAGTTAGCATTTCTAAGTGAAATCACCTCCAAAATACCAAATTTGGACAAGCTGCTCAGGTATAGTTAGTGGTTTTTTCCTTTTTTTTTTTTTTTTTGGTTGGTTGGGTTTTTCCCTTTTTTCCCATTTTATGTCTTAGTAAATTGAGGATTAACATATTATGAATATTATTTAATAGCAGAACTAGAAATAGGCTGCAAGTCTGCTGATTTCCATCCATACTGTGTGGGCACAATGGAAAAAGAAAATGGAAATTGACAACACCTTTCCTAGAAGTCAGTAGAAAAGGGTAGAGTAAACCGATCAAACTGTACAGTCCCAGAGGACCTTTAATTGCTAACAGGAGCAGTTCATCTGGAAATGGTTCTGATGCCCATCCTGTCTACTTTGGTGGTTTTGCTGCCTCTGAAGCAGCAGCCTCACCATGCTCTACAGCTTGGTGTGTTAGGATGAAATGCTGGGTTGTGATCCATGGAAGGCAGCTGGGATTTGGGACAAAACTCCAACATATATAAGCTCATGACTTTTCACTGCCTAATATTATTTTCTATGTTTTTGAATGTGTATCTGTTTTATGATGCATGTTTTTCTGGCATGAAAACTTTATTTGACACAATTATTTTCTTCAGTTTTTGGGGGTGACTTTAGAAGCTGTTTGTGCTTTTCAGGATTCCAGCACAAAGCAACCAAACATCTGTTACTGTAGATGCCCTATTTTAGGGCAGAGAGGTGTTCGTGAGAGTAAAGTATGCACAGGTCTGATGTCTCCTGTATTCTCACTCCCACATTTTTATGTACATTGTGAGCAGATTTTAAGGTAGATCTTGAAATGCAGAATTAACTTCAAAACTGGTATTTTTTGGATGTGTTTGTTAAGATGGTGCATTATTTAAACATTATGTAGAACAACTGTTTCACTTAAATCTTTTTAATGATCCGATATCCACAGATAGGTGCATTACAGTAATTTTAAAAGATTTAAGAATTGGTAAAATAGACCTTAGGTTTGTTCATTTTCTACAAAAGTTTCTGGAGTGTTTCAAATTTTACTCTATAGTTCATACATAAATAATTTTACAACACACTTCAGACTTTTTCTTCTTACAAAACCTTTGTTGTTGCAGGTATTTTTATTTTTTCCTCAGTTTAGAGGAAGATGATACATATTTCAAAATAAATATCCCAGCTTCTCCAAGTAATTATTTTATAAATAAGCTAAAAGTCTTTAATACTGGAAAAGTGAAAACCAGCAAACTTGTCAAAATCCTGTGATTCTGTGAAATTATCTACTGCTTTTTGGAACAAAATGTGCATAGTTATGTGGACAAAAGTAGCTTTGTGGAGTAGCACATATTCTCATGCTTTTTCATCATTCATTCCTGATGCTGAAGATTAGTGTACAAAAAGCAGACAGAAGTAGAGAGCACACAATGTTATGCCTGTGCCTTGAATTCAGTTGAGTTTTTTGAAATAAATTATTATGTTATATTCTTGTCATAATAGGTGGTAGTCTGTAGTAGCTGCTAAGTGGAAAGTTATGTAAGAATTTTCTCCATCATTATATGTCTGAATGTTGTCTTTGCATATTCACAATTTAATGAAATATTCTCTTTTCCCGATGAAAGTTTTATGTTTGGTTTTAGTCCAGAGGTTGACTTTCCTGGAAAGCTTATGGGAAAATACTTTGGCTGGTTTTGATTAAAAAAAAAATTTGTATGGTTTTCCCATTTGAAATGTAGCTGGAGAAAGAGACTGGTGTTATAAACACAACTGTATAATTTGACAGTTTTAGCCTGGCCATTTTTTCATTGAGGGTTTAATTACTCTGGAAATAAAAGATTGAAAAAGTATTTTAAAATTCTGGTGTCTTTTTCTAGTTTACTCTTAGTTGCTTTATGCTGTTTTGAAAGACTTGCACCCTGGTTTCTGCCATTTGGTGAGGCTTGTTACTACTGTGCTCTTAAACTGCTGTAAATTGGTACAAATTAATGAATACCTACTACACTTGCTGTTGCCTTTGGTGGGATGAGGCTTCCTTGGATGCTTAGTTAGGCCCTAAGGGAAATACTTAATACCCACTATGTAAAGCAGCTTTTATTATTCAGGAGAATTAGACTTTTTGGTGGTGGATTGCAGCATTGATTACAAGATCCTTGATCACACGTGAGCTTTGTAACCCGAACGCTCTGATGTATTGGAAGAAGTCTGCTTCTCAGAAATAGGTCCTGAAACCCCAATGCTGCAAATACCTATAAGAGTCGTTTCCTGATTTGCTCACCAAATAAAGATGGATTATTCACATACTCAAGGTTTCTACAGTTGTCTGCAGGATTGTAGACCTTAATAATGTAACATAGCTGACATCTCTGTAACAGATTTTAGAGCTTTATATGAGATAGCACTGCCTAATACTATTAGGTCTGGTTGTTCTGTAACTCTTCCCATTTTGCACTTTAAAAGTAAACGTGTCCAAAACACTAACAATTTGCTTAATTTTCCTTAAAATTTGCTGTAGGATCTGTCAGGTCCTAAAGCTTCGTAAAATCTTTTCCAATGTTCTCATGAAGTCCTGGATGTAGCAACTGTGAGAAAAGTCTTTTTGTCCATGGTGAACTGCAATCTGATGGATCCTATTGCTAAAGTCAGCTGGGAGTGTACCCAGACTGAGTGGTTCAACTGCAGAGTTTCTGTGTGTCACTTCTCACTGGTAAATGTCAGTTCAGTTTGTAAGTTTAAGCCTCCATCTAATCTGCAGAAGGCTTTGCTGTGAGGGAATGCAGATGCAGAAAAGTGAAGCAGGATTCAGCATTAACTACAGAAGTTAAGACTCATTAGAAACGAATGCCATGGCTCTCATCAGAGTAGGAATTTAGTTATCTTGTGGCTATTTCTTATTTAGAATGTGCGTATATATGTAATTTTCTGGGGTTTTTTTCTGGTGTGTTTAAGAGGTGACTTGCCAAGGTAGAATTTGGCCTGCAGCACACATCAGAATGGTCAATAATGCAGGGGTGGTATAATATATGTATTTTGTTAGAGGTCTGAATGTTGTTAGATTACTTCTCTTTGTGTGTTTCATTGACCAAGCAATTATCCTTTAGAAAATGCATTTACTTCTGGTTTTCAAATAAAAGTTTTGCTTGTCTTTTCAGAGTAGTTTTTACTTTTAAATTTTATTGAACCCCCCCCCCCCCAAAACCCAGATATGTGACCTTACTTGGCATAGAAGGTCACATATCTTGGCTTTCCATCTGGTTAAGTAATTTGGTTGAAAAATGAGCTAGGCAACAGAGCCATTTTTGTCATTTTTGCAAGTGCCTTACAAAAATACTTACTTGAAATGCTTTCACTTCACACTTCTTCATAGCTACCTTCCTGCCCAGTTCTAAACACAGCCCTCTGTCTTCACTTCATTTTGTGTCTCAGAAAAAATGAATAGCAGTCTCTAAGCCTGCATACATAGGAACATTCAGTAAAAGTATTCTAAATTACTACATGGACATTCTGTATTATGAATTTGAGCTAACTCAAAAGTTTATCAGCTAAATCACATTCAAATCTGTTATGGATTCTTTTATTTGGAAGTGACTTTTGTTTGTGAATGCTAAAGTAAATTAAGTTAAATTTACTTCTTAAGTAAATTAAACAAGAGCATTTTACAGTCACTTTTCAACTTTAGTTATGGTTTAACTAATACTTTTTAAAAGCTTTTTCAAATTAATCTTCTGGAAAGTTCTGGCTAATGAACCCTTCTAAGTTGTGGTAGGGTGATTGCAGAGGTTGCTGTGTCCAGTTCTCTGTTCTGCTCCTCTCCTCGGTCTGCTGGACAAAAAGCAGCAGAACAACGTGGATACTTGTTGAGCAGCCAGGGTGGTTCACAGATGGTACATAGCACAAACTGATGTTCAGAGAAAGCAAATACAGGGGACTGTGAACTGGGGAGGCACGAGGCACAGACAGATTGCTTGTTGGGCTGCAGCAAGGGCCATCTTTTGCAGAAAGTGGGGCAGGCAGCAAAAAGGGGTAGCATCTTCTTCAGTGTTACATCAGCTGCAGGTTTTGGCAAGACTTTCGTCAGTAGCAAGAAATCTCTGTAAATGAGCCGTCTACAAACAGTGAAGTAGGAATATGCTCTCTCCTGGAAATCTGTGTTAAGTTAAACTGTATAGTGAAATGTTTTTGCTGGTGTTTTGTTTTGGTTGGTTAGCTTTTTGTTTGTTTGGTGGTTTGTGGGGTTTTTTCTTTTTCTTTTCTTTTTTTCTTTTTTAATTTTCTTTTATTTTTTGTGTTTTGTTTTGTTTAAGTTTGTATTCTACTGATACTGAAATTGTTTCTTCCAAAGGAATTTGTTGGGGAAAAAGGCAGAGTGTACAAAACACACGTTGCTCCACACTGACTCCAGTTTTGGGTGTTACTGAATATTCATGTTCAATATAAATCATACTGAATTATAATGCTCATTATACTGGAGTGTTCAGCTCATTACACGTGGAAGTATTCACTGAGTGTTTGAATTTGTACTATATGTTCATACCCTCGATACAGAGGAATTTCTTTGTGTAGATAAGCTGTAAGAGTCCTTTTCTTCGTTTATGCAATTCTTGAATGTATTCTTGAATATCTTTCCACACTTTTCAAGCAGTACGAGAGTCTGCTTCTCATGTGGATATTCCTGATTCCAGAGATCCTCACACAGTGAGGCCATCCTGGAGAAACTGTGCAAGAGGAAATTTTGAATGCAATTAGTGGTGGGATAAGGCAGGCTTCCTTCTCTGGAGTTATGATTATATTCTGTACAGATTGATTTGGATGAACATGTGGAATCTTTCTTGTTTATGTGGCTCTGGCTGGGAACACTGACTGCTTTTCAAACTTAGTGTGTAGTAATGCATATTGAACTTCTTTACAACATGTAAGTAGTTACACATCACTTTCTTCTCCTGTAATCTAGACCAAATAATCTGGAATTTTCCTGGTAGTAACCTGCAAAAAGCTCCAAAATATGCCCCTTTAAACATTCCTGATGCTTCCCAAACCAAATAATCCCTTTTGACTAGTAAACAGATCATGTTCTTTGGCATGGGGTCTGCTCCTGGCCTCAGAGAAACAGTCATGAAAATGAATTGAAACAGTTCAGAGCAGTTGGAAGCAGCTTCTTTGGAATTACTACTAGGTGTTGGTTTCTGCCTTCTTCTGAGGATACTTTGTTTTGTGCTTGGAGTTCTTCTGTAAAGGCTGGTAAGTTGTCTTCATAGACTTGCAACTATTTCTATTCTGTATTTTGCTCATGTGAATTAAATGTTTCATCCTTACAGCATATTGGGACTTTTGAAACTAGTTTTTTGGAATGCAGTTTTTTTGCTTGCTTGCATTCTGTTGTCATTGCAGAGCTGAGTACTGGCCCATTTTGCTATCTGTGTTGCATTTTATTCTGGCAAATATAGTATAATATGGAAATTTGTCTATATTTGTTTGTGCCAGTTGACATTTTCAGATACATTTGAAAAAGTACAGCAGAACTCAAGTGTTTCAGGATATTTTAAAAGCAAATCTGTAGGTAATTGAAAAAATGAATTAATCAATGTTTATAGCTGATGAGGAGAGGGGTGAAGGGACAAATGTTGTACAGTTATTGTGCGTTTGTATGGCCATAGATTTCCAGATCCTTTCAGTGTACAATGAGATGAAGATGGCAAGAAAAAAAACCAAACCACCTTAAGTGAAATGATTGAGTTTATTTATTTATTAAAATAGTAGTGAACTAGGAAGAGAACTCCTATTTATTTATTTATTGATTGCAAAAGTGGCGCTGCTTTAGCGGGATCACTCTGTCATCCATTAAACTGTCAGACGAAAATGAACAATACTGGGGAGTGGAAGGATGTGAAAACTGTAGAACCCACTCAAAACAAGAAAGTTTCTCATGTGTCTGACCACTCATCCATCCCAAGGGGCTGTGCAAGGATTACAGAGAACAAATGTGCTGGTTGGTGCCTGTTGGCCTCACGAGGTGGAGCTCCTCTCCTTCCTTACCTTGCCCTGGGCCCCTGGAGGAATTGCCCTTGTCCTGGACTTTGCACAAAAATACCTTCAGTCTGTGCTTCTGTCTCTGTCCTCCTTCTGGCCACTCACCAAGTGTTGCCACTCTCTTTAATGCTGCTTTTAGCATTTATCAGCTGCGTGATTAACCAGATAATAGACATGACATGGACCAGTTGGAAAGGGATCAGGTTTTTTGTCATTTAAGACTCTGCTCAGTGCCCAGACCTTGCAGATCAGATGCTTACGCCAGTGCTATTCTGGCACAAATAGAAGTTAGGACCCTCTTTCTTTTTGGGGGGTAAGATGAAATTAGATCAGTTTTAGCTTAAAACTGTGCCCTGAGCATGTGGCTGGATGTGATGCTGTCTAGTACCACTGCCATTCCCATAGAAAGAAGGGGATTTCTATCACATTTCTGTGCCAGTTCATATACTTCCTCTGTTCCTGGGGCAAGTCCAGTAAACTGGTCTGATGAAAATGATTTTTCTTTTTTGGAGGTTTGCAGAAGACTGACGAAATCTTCTGTCAGATCAATCGGTGGGACTGTCTTTGTGGTTGCACAGTTACCAGGTCTGGTGGAGAGGAAGCTAAGGGAGAGGTGAGGGGGAAGGAGGCAAGTAGGAGCTCTTCTTTCAGGGGAAACCCACAGTTGCACCAGAATGGAAGGTGTTGGAGACATATTACATCTAAATATTTAAAATAACCAAGTACAAATTTGAGTAAAATTTCAGTTGAGGGCATGTTTCTTTCTGTTCTCACTGTTCTAATGACTTAATTTTGAATCAAAAAAGTTGGTCTTTTGTCATAAAGGGAAAATTTAATAAGAATTAGAATGACTTTGTCATTAGCAAAACAAAAAGAACGACTCTGTCATTAGCAAAACAAACCACTGTTTTAATTATTTTGAATGCTTCTGGGGTTTTTTAGCCCTTAAGAAATGTTTCTCTTTTTTGTGTGTGTAAATAAAGTCAGTCTCAATCATCAGATTTTGCAGTATCCACAGAGAGTAACTGAATTGAGTCGTAAAACCTAATGTAAAGTAATGTGAATAATAGTTCATTGAATAATTTAATTTATTGAATAAAATATTAGATTTTTACATAGTATACATGGGCATATTTTTATTGGCAAAACAAAATAAATTACCATTCTCCTACAACCTGAAACTTATACTTGCTTGTTTTTAACATTTGAATACATTGATTTTTTGTTACAGATGTCTCAGATTCCCACCAGCCTGCTAAGTGTGTTAATTTACAGAAGCTGTAAAAGGCAGGCATTAAAAAAGTCATAGAGTGTGCAGTGTGCCATTCAGCACCGATTACAGCTCATTACCTCTGACTCCCCTTGTGTGGTTTGTATCCTGGTTCTTTAATCTCAGAAGACACATGCATGTGCTACTTTGTCCTGAGTTGCTGCCTGGGATTTAAGGGAGCTGTGATGGTCCTGTTGTCCATCAGCTCAGGTGATCCAACTAGAGAATGAAAGGTGCAGGAGTGAATTAAAGCACAGGCAGAAGCTGGTCTGGCACAATGTGTAGAGGGATCGAGAGCTTGGATATGGTGATACCCTTGGGGTGGCAGGAGGGAATTTACAGCCCCTGAGGGCCTCCCTCATCCAGAATATTGGTGTGTGTGGATTTACTGAGCTCCTGCCTCTCTCCATCCCTCTTCTGGATGAGTGCCACCGAGCACTCATTTGTCATTTGCCTGTTCATTATCCATTCTCTTCCCTTGGCCTTCTGACATAAGAGTTTGGGATATAAAGCTGTTAGTTCAAGCTCAACTCAGGCAACCTGATGACATTAACAAGGGAAAGGGGGGATGTGTTCTGAGGAAACAGTGGGTTGTTTGTTCACTAACATTATTTTGTGTTTAGGACTACTGCTTGTACTTGAATAGTACGAGCAACACCAACTCAGCAAGTTTGTTGATGACACCAAGCTATGGGGTGAGGTTGACAGGCTGAAGGGAAGGGATGCCATCCAGAGGGACCTGGACAGGCCTGAGAGGGGGGACTGTGCAAACCTCGTGAAGTTCATCAAGGCCAAGTGCAAGGTCCTGCACCTGGGTTGGGGCAATCCCAAACATGGATACAGGCGGGCCAATGAATGGATTGAGAACAGCCCTGTGGAGAAGGTCTAGGGGGAATTGGTGAGTGAAAAACAGAATATGAAAGCCTATTGAATTCTGGGCTGCATCAAAAGAAGCATGATGCATGTTGGGGCAGGGGTTTCTTCCCCTCTGCTCCACTCTAGTGAGATACCACCTGGGGTGCTGTGTCCAGCTTTGGGGCTCCCAGCATAAGAAAGATGTGTGTCTGTTGGAGCAAGTCCAGTGGAAGGCCATGAAGACTACCAGAGGCTTGGAGCACCTTCCATATGAGGCCAGGCCGAGAGAGTTGGGGTGGTTCAGCCTGAAGAAAGCTCTGGGTAGACCTTAGAGCAGTCACCCAGTACCTAAACAGGGCTCAACTGTGCCATGTGAGTCACAGATATTAAAGTACACAGTGAAGCATTGTGGAGCTGGACAACCTTCCAGAGCAGTTGTTTTTTCCCCCCCTACTTCTTCATTAAATTTTAAACAAATAGTTAAATGTATGTAAAGATTTTTACAAAGAACACTTTTAAAAGTTTCCAAATCCTGTTGCCTTCCCAATTATGTTTATTTTAGAAGTGAAAACTTGCTGATTCTAATGTATGGAGCTGAGTTCTAATACATTATTTTCTTTTTTTATTATGTCAATATTGGTAAATTTGAGGTTTGAAGGCATGACCATAAAGGTTTGAGTATATTTTTGTAGGAGGGACAAATACAGACACAATAATTGATTAATAACTGATTAAAATCAAGTTTCATTATGCTATTTAAATATTGGAAATTTATGTGCCAACTATTGCTTATCACGTGATATGTTACCATGAGGAACAATGCCGTAAATGCAAGGAATTCAAACTGCACTTGTGTAATCTGTGAATAGCTGCAGGCAGCCCCTGGACACGTGCTTGGAACAGCACTGGACCAGGAGAGGAGCCATGGCTGAGAGGTGGGCACTCCAGCTGCCTCTGGAAGGTCCAAGAGTTTGGCTGCTTTTCTGGTTGTTTACTATTATGATCTGCTCTGAAGTGCTGAATTTTAATGTCACACCATTCTTAATTCTGTATAATTCAACCAGTTTCCAGTGTGAGGCCTTTGAAGGATTGGTGGCTGCTCTCTTTAAAGCTTTCATAGCTAGAAGTGAACACTGAGGACAGGGCTCCAAACTGATTTTGCCAGGCAGGATGGTGGCTGTAGCAGTACTGCCATTCTGCAGCGCCTCCCTGCTTTGTTCTGGGTTCCACAGAATTTGAGGTAGCTTCAGTTTCAACTAGGAGCTCAGTTCATGCTTGACTTTACATGAAACAGTTGTAAAGTTTTTAATGTCTGACTTTTATTTCACTTGAAATGGGTTCAAAGCATCTCGGGCAAATATATAAATCTTCTCATCTTTCACATATAATGTTAACAGGCATTTCAAGAGATGAATGTAAAGTCTTATGAGATCCATAAACCTTTTTGATTGCAGAAGGGAAATGCGTTCATTTCTGAAATCTCTCTGAGAAGTGGAAGAGAAAAATAGGTCATTAATCAAACATGGAACAGAAAGTGTGAAGTTACAGCTTGCAAATTATTTTTGTTCAGTGTACTTTTAAAAGATGAAGACAGAAGCACTTGTAACCTTTGTAACTACAGAATTACAGTTTTCTTTTAAGTATTTGCAGAAGATGCATATTCATGCTATGGTTTTCAGTTTTCAGATGAAGAAAATATGCTTCCTTACTTGAGTTGACCTTTGCAAAGTTGACTCTCAACAGCGATCTGTAGTGCATATTTTTTTCCTTACCCTGACCTTTTTTGAAGGAGGAGGAGAAAAAATGTGGAATAAATTTGGTATATTGTGTCTTTCTCAGGGGATAGATTAGTTGATGGTTTTGGCTATGTCAGGGTGAAAATGAAACCTTGTGTTTGTGACAGTTGACCTGAGAGCAGCTGTCAAACATGTTTTTGAGTCATGGAAGTATTTGAAAATGTTCCTGTCAAATAATGGCAAACGAAGTTCTTTCCTGACCTTGGAAAGTATTGCTTGTTTTAACAAAACAGTCTTGTGGCATCTCTAGTTTCTTTGAATTAGGACCAGTAGGGTTCTTCAAAATTAATCTGTATTATCGTTAATATAATAAAACAATCCAATCCCCCGTGTCAGAGCATCATAATTAATTTGTTCTAGTGTCAATCTGCTTTCTTTCATGCTGCATTTCATTTTCTAATGGAGGTTACAGGAAAAGGGAAATCATAACAGGACACTGAGAATTGAACTCTAATTTACATGGGAAAATATAATAATAGTAAAGTAGCAGTAAATTTCCTTTGGGAAAACAAGGTTTTCTTGGGTACTGTTGTTCTTGGTTGTGCTGGTTTTGCATTAATTTATTTTTTGGTAAGGAAGGAAAGGAGTTGTATGCGCTCTGACCTTGTCGTTGATGACCTCAATAGAATAATTCCATAGACTTAAATCCACTGCAGGATTTAATGTATTTTTCTTTTTCTTATATTCCCTAGATAATTTTACTGATTTCATAGGAAACATGAATTTCATTTACTTTTAGATAACCAGCTTGTTATCTAGGATGTTATGAACATTTCTAAAGCTTTTGCACAAATGTTCTGTAACTGAGGTAAGTAAGTAAGTTGACATTTTCATTCCATATTTAAAATAATCTACACTTCTTGTTCTTACAGTGATTGCAACACAGAAGTATCCTTTCGAGTCTCTGAAGAAAGAATCCTGTAAGTAAACATATGGGAGTAAAGACTGTTACATATTCTATATTTTTCCTACTGGAAGAGTGAACAAGAAGTCACTATGTGGCTTTTCATGTGTCCAGCTTGCCTGACAGGGCTCAGACAAAGGCTGATGTTACACTTCCTAATCCCAATAATTTAGCAGTGATTTTGATTGCAGATAGTACATCACTATACTAAAGCAAATCTAAAGGTGGACTTTGAATTGACATCTCTAGGATGAATACCAGTTTCGTCAGAGGCCACGTCTTTGCTATTAAACTTTATTCTCAAAGCTTTTGCACAGTCTTTCTAAAAATTAAGAAGTTACAGAAATCAAATATTTTTGTAAGAGTATTTAATATATTAGGTTTTTTCTCACCGCAGCATTACGTTTTTAGCTCTTTTTCAATTGCAGTCGTGCTGTGGATATAAAAAACTACTACAAATCATGAAAGAAGCAGGAATAAAATATCATAATACTTTGACATCTATTGCATTATCTGCCTAAAGAAAATACTTTGGTGTAGATGAAGAATTGCCTCTCTTGCTGACAACAAGGAACCTTCAGGTTGAGAACCTTTTTAAAATTCACTTTCAAGAGCTGTATCAAGGCTAGTTAAAGTGCTGTAGAAGTACCAGTGTAACCACTCAGTCCATACAAGTTACACTTTTATAGCTTAAAGAACACAGTAGTTTTATCTTTGCCATCTCATTACCCTCTAGACACATATATTCCTTACTCCTGGCATAGGTACCTTGTCCTGGACAATTTTGGGTGCATACTGGGGTCTAGGAGAATTGTGAGAACTAAAGTAATCTCATAATCTCGTGTGCAAACTTCATGTCTCTAAGGGTGGCAGTGTTACATCCAACCCTTTACTGTTGCTGAGACCAAAAACTCTGTCTGTGCCTCTGTAAATACAAGATAGATAAGTGTTCAACTAGACCAAACTAGAGGGAAAGTTTGGTGCTCTGCGGGGCTTTGCAGGTTTTTCTTTTTCTGAAAGCTTCCTGCAGAGTTTGGGTATGGAATTTTGTATGATGCTGGTTGCACAGTGAAAGAATAACTCTCTGGCATGTGTTTGTAAGTATACAAATAGTTTCTAAAAATTTGAAGTGCAGAGAGTGTATTTTTCTTACACATCTGGATTGTGACTGCAGTTGACAAAGTTTTTAAGGTGTAAGTGACAGTAACTTGCTGGTATTAGGATAAGAAAAGGAAGTTAGGTACAATTTTGTACCAACTTCATTCTAATATTACAGCTGCTTGGATAAGAATCAGTTTCCCCTTAAAATGGGAATGGTATTCATTCTGGGATAGCTGGCAACTGCCCTTCACTGGTAAATCCATTGTGGGATCATTACTGGTGGGGTTTGGAAGATTCAGTAACAAGTACTGTGCTGGTAAGCCAAACTTTTTTAGGAACAGGAACTCAGGATATTGGACATTACAGAGTGGATCAAATTAGTCTATCAGTAGACTCCCTCCAGACAAAATGTAAGAAAATTCTGTGTCATTTCATGGATTGCCACATCTCTGTCTTGCCGCTCTTCTCAGTGGAGGAATGGGTTAAAATCCGTTCTCAGATGGTGCATAGGGAACTTGAAGTCATATTCTCCATATGGTTTTTCTACAGCCTTGTGGTAGCACTGAGGAATGTCGTGGTGTGGTTCACATCTTATCTCCACAGGCAGTTTTGTTGACCCAGATGAGGGAGTGGGGCATGTGAATGAATAAAAAATCTTAAGCTAATAGCACCTTTTCTCCACAGCATGATCTGAAGGTTTTTGGTTAAAGTGAGTTAACTATTTAAAGTGGAATGGGGTGGTCCTTTATGGACTTACCTGAATAGAACCTCTGTGGAAAAAAGTACTTCTCTGGAGATAATTGCAGCATAACCCATTAATCACTGACTTTCATCAGTGGTGACTGAAAGAGCTGAATAATTTTGAAAACGGAAAGCTTTTTCTCTACATAAATAAACTTGTATCAATGAGTATTATTAGTGGATGACTGAAATGTTGTTTAAACCCATGAGTCCTTTAAAATTAAACATAAAGCAACATAAACATATCTTCCAAATAACAGTCTTAACTGTGGAATTTAAGTTACTTTCTTCATGCAGATGTATCACCCAGTGAATGAAAAATTCATTTTCTTTCCTTTAGCTGGAGGTGTTTGGTAGAGCTAATAGGCAGAGACTTGCAAGGAAGTTCCTTACTTATTTGAAATAATATGTTATAGCTGCTGTTATTGAGCACTAGAGGGCTCTTCAGACTAAAGCAAAAGAATACAATGTCATGTTTATCATGAAGGATACATCTGAGGCATTTTGGTATCTTGAATTAAATAATCAAACCCACTATTTTCATTAGAATAGTGTAAGGCTTCCCTTTCCAAGCAAAAATAAATCAATGTGTTTGAAAGGAGAGGAGTGTAGCCTGTTGTTATGTAGCAAGTGCTTGAATTTTTGAGAAATATATGTTGGCATCCTACTGGTTTAAATTTTTATACATTTTTTTGATTAGCAGTCAAGATTTTTTTTATGTTCCCTTTCCAAGTACTTTATTTTAAGACATCTTATGTGCATGGTTTATATTTCTTTCTGCTTGTCTATCCACCTTTAAATGTCTTTCCTTACATGGTGGTTAGTTTATAATAGCTCCTGTATTATGAAGCCCAAGTCTGCCTTGCAGTCTAATAAACTGTGTGCAGAGGTGAATGTAAGATGTAACTATGCTTCTTTGGTAGTGTTTTTCAAGCACTTTGAACTTGCTTGTCAAAAAAGGGACAAACATTATACATTTCATGAATGTCAAAAATTATTCTTAGCTGGTCTGAATTTCTAGTGCAGCCTGAAAAGCTTCGCCGTCTTACACTGGCTGATATGTGGACTGAGTGTGTTTATTCCAGTGTTAATTGATGCCATTTGGGAGGAGAGGAGGAGCTATAACACCTACTCTATGCTGATGGGAAAAAAAAACCATAAAAGAGGACCACACTATAACCTGTAGGGGAACACTGGTCTCATTGTCTTGGTTTACACAGTCTTTGTAGTCAGATATATTTTTTTCATACATCTTCTTGATTTTTTCCTTGTATAGTTGTTCTTGTGTGTAATTTGTTCAAGCGTTTTTCAAGGACACCATGGTGTTGCAGAAGGTAATTGATATTAGAGAAAGGGAGAGACATTAAAAATTGAATTAGTCATTATGCTACCCAATTTACATCACTCTAGGTAGCATAATTTTTTATTGTCAGAGGGAAGCCTGAAATTATGAACCAAAATTAATATAACTGTGCTTTCAAATGTAAAGCTTTTACACAGACACAAATGTACACTTGTTTCAGTAAGACTTTGTAAAGAACAATGAGTAGGCTGCTTATTTAGAAAAATGAAGGGCAATTTTTTTCCCAATAGCAAGTCAATCATCAAAGCAGCAAATGAGACTTTAAATAGAGGCTGAGAGATAGTTTATTTGTGGGACCAATGTCCTAGAAACCAGTGGCATAATGTTGGCAGCAGCAGGGTAATTTTACTTGAGACGCTTTCTTTTGTCTGTCAAACGTTCCCCATTTTCTTGGATTTTCCTGCCCTGATGTACTGTTTCCAGGTATATGCAACTTATTTCTAGCCTTTGATGGTGGTGTTCTGTACAAAACATTCTGCCTCCAAGTGGAATTTTTGGAAGTAAAGAAATGTAATGTAGTGGACCCAAGAGCAGGAGTTCAATTTGAACTGTTTGAAGATCACAGTGATCTATTCCCATCTTTCAGGCTTTTCTTTCAGGTTCCTGAAACTTGGTGACTCAAAATATCCATTGTTCAAAAGAGGGTTATGAATTTACAAGAAGGAATTTTTCCTAGTCAGGAAAGATTTGTAGTGATGTTGAGTGAAGTGTGAACTGACCAGAACAGCTTGCAAAGACAGCAAGGAAAGAACATGGTGGTCCATTTTAAAATTTTCTCTCCTGCAAGTCCCATCAAGCTCACTTTATGGTTCTTACATGCTAGAAGCTCTCGAGGGAAGTGGAAGAAAGAGAATATTTGGGGAATGGTATCTAAGAGTGATGGAGGTGGAATTGGGGTGCTTTGCCTGCCAGGGAAAAAGATTGGAAAAGAAGATACAGTGTTGAAAAGCAATAGGCTGAGGGGTCCGCTGTACTGAGGTCAGACTGTGAGAAGGAGTGGGGAAGATTGGGGGAAAGGAGGGAAAGGAAACCTGCTACAGGCACAAATCATCCCTGACTGATCCTAAACCCTCTCAGAACCCTCTAACTGCTTGCTGGTACACACTCCCTAGGGGCCTTTGGGAATCCCTCCAGACCTCTTTCAGGTCCTCACTCTTTTCTCCACTGCAGTCCAGTAACTTCTCCACCTACCATAACCCCACTCCTATTACCTCTGCCCTACCTGTATCCCTGCTCCGCTGCTGTTTCCAAATATTGCTGGCACAGGAATGAGGACAGAAGTACTTAGTTTCTTCTCATCCTCCGGGCAGTAGCATTTAGTTTTATCTATCTTGCTAAGGTGCCTTGAAGTGATTCCACGGAGGATAGCATAGCTCTCTACCCCCAAACATTGCTAATATTAGACTTAAAAATTACCAGAATCAAAGTAATTTTAGTTTTCTTTGAAGATGAATGCACTGTCTCTGTAGTTCAGTTTGCTGCACACAAAGTGAATTTGAGCTATGGACATTAGACTTCATTAAAATGTCTTCTGGACACTCTGTGGCCAAAGACATGTCCGGCTGCTATATTTCTATTTTCCATCACTGATGAAGCGTGAAGCGTGTGGTGACTTAGATTAAAAGATGTTTGGCTTGGATGTGTCTCAGCTGCCGCTTCTAACTATGATAGAACCAAAATAGCATTAGCTACAACACAGTTCATAGAGCTTGCAAAACACACTTGCCTAGGGAAAATGCCAGCCAGGTATCAAATACTTTGGCAGCAAGAAGATTCCTTTGATATAATCACCAGTTTATCCCATGAGTGCAGTCTAGGATTTAAGAAGAGCCTGTGTTGGCACTAAGCTGAGCAGACTGCATGCTCACTGAAAAGAACATAGTGCATTTAAAAAATATTTCAGTCTTCTGTGTCATGGTTAGTTCTATTTGACTAGGCTTTGTTTGAATAAAATATGGAATGCAAAATACTGTGGTTCTGGGAAGCCTGAGCCCATTTCCTAGCTCTACTAAATTTTTGCTAATGTGACTTAATATATACATATATGTAATTCCTACTTGGAATAATGTATTGTAATATTTTTAGCTTTTTCAATTCTAGGTTTAGGGCAAGATTGAAATAATTACCAAGAATTGTAGCATATCAGGAGGAAACTAAATTGTGACAAATAGAGTCAGGAAAGATTAATGTATTTCACATTATTAGAAGATAAAGGCTTATGTTTAAAAGAATCAAGTAATTGTAAAATGCTAACTTGTCTGAGGACAGAACTCTTTGAAGGAGAATAATTTTGTTCTGTATTGCATAAATTCTGACGTAAAAACTTGCTGTAGACAACATTTGACTATATTGCTGGTAAAAACATTTTGAAAAATTAATGAAATGTATAATTTTCACATTTTGTAAATAAGTAATTATGCCAAGCCTAATCATCAACAAAAAAAAAAAAAATCAAGAATTAAAAGCACATTTAGAACTGTCTTTCTGATGAAAGAAATTCCGTAGGGAATTTTAACAAATGTGGGGATTTTGAATTTTAACAAATGCGGGGAATCCTCTTTCATATATAGTACTATTTGCCTCAATGCCTCTTTTACCATGCTGGTTTTGCATTAATTGATTTTTGGTGAGGAGGGAAGGAGCCAGCTATGGAAGTGATTTTCTAAGAGAAGCCGCTAGGAGCTTCCTCTGTGCCTGGCAAAACCAATGGCTGGCTAGTTCTGAGAACTGGCACATGGTAAAACCACTAAGGAAGCTGGGCCCGGCTCCGTGAAGGCACATGTGAAAAATGAACCAACCCTGGGAGTCCCTCTCTTGTTTCCCGCCTTGAACAGGTAACTAGACAGGGTCGAGCCCTGCTCCTGCCCAGCACAGGTCGTTCCCCCACCTGGCAGAGGTCACATGGCCATCTGCAGGCCCCGGCGAGATATTAACTCTTCTAGTGCACAGAGGAAACCTGCAAACATCAATCTTCTCTCGGGTGAGGGAAAAAAAGGAAAGAGTGAAGATACGAAGAAAGAACAACATGAGACATGAAGGTCAGTAAAGAAGGCATCAAATACCAGATGGGAGGAGAGTGAGGAGATGCTGTAGTCTTGGGCTGAAATTCTTTTGTAGGCCATGGTGATGGACTCTGATACACTGAAATACCCTTGTAAATCATTGAAAAGCATGGGAGGAATGGAGCTTCAAACTGTAGACATAAGCAAAGGCATCTATGTGGAAGCAAGCAGATGTTAAAATAGTTGTGATCCTATGAGAAGCTTGAACAGAGAGAGACAAGAGTGATGAAGACCCTTTGCTCCCAAGGAATTAGAAGAAGATCTCGGTTCCCAGAGATGATTTCAGAGATAGATGAAGAGAACCCTTGCTTCTGAACAGCTCATCCGTAAAAGTGTACCCCATTAGCCAAAGACTAAGCCCTCAAAAACAGTTGTGGACAAAGCTGTAAATTGAGAGGAGGGGCATTCAGGAGGCAAACAGATTTCCATCTCCCAGGCAGCTGCTTCGCTGTGACATTGAAGCCACGAGAGAACTGTTTTCTTGTGAAGAAGTCTCCATGGCACGGCAAGAGAGACTCCTCTCCCTAAGAGAACTGAAGAAAGACTATTCTAGGGATGATAAACTGACTGAAAGTTCCAGGTTTTGTGTCTTTGCGTTGTCAGTAGGTGAGAAAAGAGGGTGGGGGGGAGAAGTGTTCTGAAAGTTTATTCTGATTTCTTACTATTTTTCTTTTAATTCTGTTAATAAAGTTTTCTTTATACTCTTTAAAGTTAGGACCTGCTTTGCTCTTCTCCTATGTCTTATCTCAGCAGGAAATGAGTAAATAATTCTAGTGGGTGCACTGGCGATGTGGCCAGTGCTAGACCCACTACATTAAATTGGTGCATTGACAGGGAAACTCAAATTGGCAAGCCAAAACCACTATATTTAGTTTATAATAAGTTATTTTAATATAGTTTTTCAGAGGCATTGCTCTTTCTAGAGGAAAAGGTAATGTCTTCCTAGATTGTAGAGAGGAAGTGAAAGAAAAGGAAGGGAAGAAAGTGGAATGTTTGTGTTAGGCCCCGATTTCTGCCAAGAGAAAATGGTGGTAATGGGGCCAAACCAATTCCCATTACTTTGTATACTAGTAGGGGTGGGAATGCTGAAGAGGTCTGTGGTTTGGATGAAGTTTATAAAACTCACAGATATTTAGTAAGCCATATAAGCAATATAATTAATGTTAATAGCTTTTCATATAAATGCAGCTTATTAATTTCTTAGAAGGTGAGTGTTGGAAACTATAATCACAATTAAATGCTTTTCTGTGATAGGTATGCAGATATATTTTTCTCTACCCATTATCTAAAATTGATGTCTCCCAGTTTTCAGCTGAGAAGTTCAGCTGGAAGTGGGAAATTTTATGTGGGTGGTGGTAAAAAATAACTCATATTCCAATGTGAAGCATACAGACACACTCAGTGTATCCATTACTGTGTCCCTATCCTTCCACTCTGCTTTTTATTTAGTTTTCAGGGGATAGCCTGTCCAAAGATTCACAAAGACAGGCTAGATCCTGTGGGCTTGCCCCAGCTATCCATGTTCGTTTTGCCAAGAGTTCATACTTTTTCCGATTGCACATTTTCTCCACAGGGCAAATTGCGCTTCAGGCTCCATGACAGTTAAAAAATACAAACAGAAAAACTGTCTGACTTCTATTGGGATTTCTCTTATAACATAGCAGCCAAACCCTTGTTAAATCTCTTGCTGATACAGCTCTGATATCTCACAGCTAGAGGAAGCTGAAAAGCTTGCTACAAGTCCATCTTTTTTGAGGAATTGCATAGTGCATCCTCTTCTGTCACGCCAAGGCCTTTCTGTAGGTGGAAGATAAGGCTGAGAACTTCAGTCTGAGGCAGCAGTACTGATCTTTTTAGATAGCTTCTTATAGGCTTCAATAAAATGCATAAAACTCAGTAACACACTTACTGGCTATTTTCTCTCTTTGAGTTAGCCGTGCGAATAGACTCCCAGAAGCAGAAGTTGTGCAATGAAAATAATTATCTCAGGACATTTTGAAGGGTGAATTTTCTCGTAGGTCTCTCATGCTGATGTGTTTCCTTTGAAAAGCAGCACTAAGAAGCATCTCAGCAGCCTTTTCAAGAGACTAGATTTTCTGCTTTCACAGAAAACATAGTGTGTGCAACCACCCTATGTATCCCTTTGTCTGTCCATCTTCCCTCTAATGGTGTCGGACTCACTGCCCAACCTGTAGTGGTTCCTGCCAGGTTGGAGGAGACACAGTTCAGGTCTAGTTCAGCTATGTTCAGCTGCTGCTGGTCACCCATCAGGGCAGATGTAGCACTAGGCTGGCAGGAGCTGGGAGGGAGGAAGGATGAGGGTGGTGACTCTAGGAAGGGGAAGGGCATGGAGAGGAGGTAGTGGAGAAATGTTGTGGGAGGACACTCGGGCAGAGCTGTGTGTGATGGAGCAGTTCAGGTATTGTGCAACAGCGCTGTGAGGGAGCATGGGGAATACAGCTGTGTTGCACTGGAGGGCTCAGGTACTGCATTATACTGTGGGTGCTAAATGTAGGACATGATTCTGTAGGAAACCAGGCTTCATTAGTCCCGCTGTTCCCAGGGTGACTTAGAGAACAGCAGGCATGCTTTGACATATGGCTGTATACCAGCAAAACTTTCTGTGAATGGCTGTAGGACCGAGTGCTTTCTTTTCTTCCAAAGACATATTTTCATTTCTACAGAAAATGGAATTATTGAGGGCCTGCTGTGGATAGAAAGCCTGTAATTTATCGGGGAGCTGCACTGGTAGGCATATCTAATCTGCCTAATCCATTGCCATTAGCATTGAACAGACAAAATGTTGAAAGCATACATAAGCCTGCTGGTGATATAAAAGCGCCTACAGCTAAATAGATTTTTTTTGTTTCTTGAGATTTATAGCTCACATGTGTTTGCTATACAAAAAACCAAATCCAACTGAATAATATTACTGTAACTTAGTTAAAGCTTTCTATTGACAGTGTAAATCATAAGGATAAAGCTAGATTCCCTTTTATATGCCTTTAGAATATTGATATAAAAATAGTTCTTTTTGTGTTCATATTTCTTCACAATACTTTAAAAGAATGCAGAGGCAGTAATTCTACTGAAATGGATCTTTAAAATCAAGACTGGCATGTAGTTGCATCAAAAGGGAAATTCAAGCACTTCTGACGAGCCACAGTTTTGGATGGAATGGAATCATCTTTGGTCCTTGTATGCAACTCCTCTGCTGATTCTCACGGAATTATTTCAAAAGGATACCTTTTTTTCTAACATTCACATATGTCATTGTTTAACAACATTATCCTGCACATTGTAATGTAGAGCAAAATAAAAGGAATGCAGAAAGGAGTGAATAAAGCTTAGTGAGCAAGCTATGGTCAGTGTAGCAAAACAAACAAACAAACAAAAAAGGTAAAGTATAGTTTGGTGCACTGTTTGGTGCTCTGGATCTCAAAGGCATTTATCCTGCAAGTGAGCCACTGGGAACACCAATAACTTCCTCCTCCACCTATCTGATTTCAGTTAACAAAGATCCTCATGAACCTGTTTGGTGTAGTCTGAGGAGATAATGTGTTAAACCCTGAGACAGCTGGTCCTAATTACACTTTTTTTCAGACATTATTCGTCTTTTACACAGTAGTGTGTTTTTCTTCAGTCTGCTAATGCCAGACACTATCCAGTTATCCCAGCTCTTTATTTGCATTATCTCTTTAACATTTTCTGTGGCTTTTTACTGCAGTAGCTGTGACTAAGTAGCCTTCTGTTTTATTGACTATTCCCCTTTTAAGCTAGGGTAAATAATAACTATGACCTGTATTTTTGAAGTGTTCAGTATTTATTTTGTTCTTGAAGAACCACTGAATAACTTGTCAGAGCTGGTTTTCAGGTGACCCTGTAGCATGTTTGTTTAGCACTTTGCTCAGCAGCTCTTTGAAGGAGATGGGGTACAGAAGCAGAGGGCTTTTATCACCTTTTTTTTCCCTCTTGGAAACCTTTTAGGAAATTTACACACAGTGCTAGTATGCATTAGTGATTTTGCCTTTTGCACAAATTGAAGAGCTCTTTAGATACCATCAGGTTTGTTTTGTGCATGACATTAAGACAAATAATGCAATTGCATGATCAAAATACTTGACTAAAGGTTGTCCAACACTCCAGATGTTGGTAACATGCTGTGTCAACCTTTCGACTTTCAGGCCAGAACCCTCTCTCAGCTGTTTCTTGTTTTACTGCAGTTTTACCCAACATGGAGCTGTTCTCCTGAGAGGAAGTCTACAAACGTAGCACAGCCCAGGAGAGGCTGAATAGCTGCAAGCAGCACAAATGGGCCAATACTGCTTTCTTGTAGTGGGTGTCAATATGGGGAGAAGGGACTGAAAAAAATACATATATAAGAAAGAGGAGAGCTTGTTCAGTTGGGTTAGGCTGGCAAAAAAAGATTAATTGTTTTCCCTTGGAAGTGGAGGTGGAAATGGAGGAGGAACTCTGGAGCCCATGATGTTTCTCAAAGGCAAAAATCTTTCCCAGTGTCTAAAATCATGGCAAGGCAAAGCTCAAGAGTTATCTAACTTCGGGGGAGCACAGTACTGTTCTGCACACGCTGGTTTCAATTAGTCTGCCAGACAGCATTGAGTAGTATCGAGTCTGCCACTTGACTGGAGGCAGGCTTGATAAAGACAGCATTCATGATAATTAAATGGCTCAATGGACTTTGAAAAGGGAACTGTGTCTAGCTAAGGACTGGGATAGTTGATCCCTTGCTGACTTTTTCAGCAGAGCTTGGGACTTTGTATCTGAGAAAAGTCAAAGCTTTGTGTGACACTGCAAGGGGTCTGAGTCAGGGGATCACTAACCTGTCTGCCTGGCCACTGCCAACCCCAGTGACAGACAAACAGAAGCTTTCTAGATCCTGGTCTCTGCACTCTTCTACTGTGTTTTACTGTCTGTTTTTCAGGAAGCTGATCCACACAGAACTGTTCTTCCCGAGTGGTCTGTGGAGCGCTCCTTGATTTTAGGGTATTTAAACACTGCTTTGTCTATCTTCTAATTAAGAGCTAATCCCTCCTAGAATAGTTTTCTTGTATCGTTTTTCAGGACAATCAGTTACTGAGGCTCCAATTACAAATGCCAGGGAAAGTTCCTCTCAGTTGTGTGTGTCAGCAAAATGTCTCCTTTTATTAAGGTGACTCCCAATGTGGAGGAAGGCTACATGGCAAAACATGAACTCTGCCAGAAACACCTCCGCGTTTGAGGTGTTGGCAATATTTGTGTGATGATGAAGTAATTGGAGCACCCGACTGATTGCTAAAACAGGTTCTTCACAGACCTGTCTGAAACAGTGAGGATTTTTGAGGGGGAGGGGGGCAGGTGGGGAGAGGGCTGATGCATGAACTAGGAAAAGCTGAAAATGGGAGAAATCTCCCAGGAATTATTCACTTAATTCCATGCAGGGACTGTCAGCTTTGTGATAAAATGTTTGCGATCAACTGTTGCAGGAGTGCTTCATGGGGTTCTTGAGTCTGGAAAAGTGTTCTGGCCAATGGATAAAATCTGCTTGAAAACGTTTGTTATTGTTTTGGGGATTTTTTTTTTTCTTTAAGTGACAAAATGACCGATTCTGGAAACAGTGAAAGGAAATGTGTGGTTTTGTTGTGAGTGTTTTTCAGGCATTAGTTGTCACCATCAAACATCCTGTGGTGCTGGCTGTGGCTGTTCAGCTGTTTGTTCAGTCCCTACACCGGGCTGTAGCTCGTGCTGTCTCTCCCACAACCTGTCAGCAGGGAGGATTGCTGCTTCTCCTCCCTGCCTTTTTGGTCCTCCACAACTCACTGCCACTGCCTTGTCTTCTGCCATCGATATCATCCTGGCTTGTGTTGTTATGACTTTTTATGTGGGCCCATCTATAAAAACAGCACCTTGCCTTATTATTCATAAGGGAAACATTTCTTCTTTCAGCTTCTTTCCTTCCTCTATGACTTGTACCAGTGGCTAGCCAGCAGTGATGACTAGTTAAAGCTGGTCAAGAATTGCAGCTATTTATTTTCTTCATGAGGAGGAAAGGAGGCTGAAGAAGAAATATCAAGTGTTCTGACTGATTTCACTGTGTACAAAGGTATCTTGTATCTTCTTCCTGTCACATTCTTCCTGCCTTGCTTTTGGTGTTATTTCACAACTCTTCCTCTGGTTCCCTCTGACTGCAGCTCAGACTGTGAGCTCTTTCTGACAGCGTGTTTGGGCGATGCCTTGCAGGGAGATCACAGTCTGAAGTAGGGTACAGAAAATCTGTAACATAAAAAAAGTATTGATACCAGGCTACTTCATAGTCTCACAAAGTACAGCCTCTTATCATTACTTTTAAAAGTAGAAACCTTAACAGGTAGGAATTGTCAAATAGGTGTTACCTGAAGGAGTTGCCTTCTGATAATCCTATGCACACATTAATGACAAACACTAAAATGTCTTGGTCATGCACGTTACATTTGCAGAAACACAGGAACCCAGATCTAAGTACTAGAAGAAAAATTGCTTGTTCAACATATTTCACAAGAAGGCCTTTAAGGCAAAAAAAAGATCAAGCACACTGGAGCCTGTTATATATTTCTCTAGGTACAAAAAATCATGAGCTAGTGCCATATTCACAGTGGGATATTTGGGATTTTGCTTACTGATGGAAGTAACTACTCTGAAGAAAAGGTGAAATTAGACTTTTAGAGTAGATTCAGACAGGTTTCAGACAGGTAGTGCAGGAAGTTTTAGGACCTGTCTGCCAAACACTTTGTGTGGCTGAGATAACAAGATAGAAAGGGCATGAGTCAAAGGGAAGATGGTGGGAAGGTGGGAAGAAGAATACAGGAAGAGATTCAGAAATGAGAGATATCAGTGGCCCCTTGGCTCCTCTGCAGGCATGTTGTATTTATTTTGTATTAGCATGTAGTATTTAGGCAGGTAGAATGTATATGGCATTTATCTCTTCCGCCTTAGTTAAAGCAGGACTGATAGAAACACATGTAGACACTTTGTATTGTTTGAATGATCATTTATATTATCTTCCAAACAAATATACTTCATCAGATCAGTGATGTTCACTAGAAAACTTCTTTTTATAGGGACTAACTTTTTATCTTTTAGTTCACTCCACATTTCCCTTGAAAATTTGTGTTTCACTGCTTTGCCCTTGAATGCAAGACACTTTACAGTCTGTAACAAAGCACACAGGACAGCTGAGGCCTATGTTGTATACTCTGTACACAAGTAAGTAAGGCTGTGGAGTTTTTTTGTGGTGTTACAGATGATAAAATTACTGTGCTTTTCCAAGGTCAGAGGGTGTTTGTGGCAAAGCCTAGAGAAAAAAAAAAAAAGAAAAAAAAATCAAACCCCTTTATCTGTGCTGCAGGTGTTTTTTTTAAAGAGCTGGAAAGCCTATTGCAAAACCTCTGAAGCTGACTTCCAATGGTCAAAACCAGAATGTCAAATGAAAGAATGAAAGTGTTTCCTCTTTACTTCCTCCTGTGTATAATGAAACTGAAAGGCTATACGTAGTCACATGCTTGAAGAGTACCCAGTAAAGTGCCCTGGCTATTGCTATGATTTTGTGAAATTATCAGTCTAATCCTTAAAAGTCTGAGCCAATTTAAGTCTCCTGCTTAACTGAATTTCTTAGGGAAACAGAGCTCATGTGGATTACAATATTTGTCTGCTGATACACTTGACAACCTTCTGAGCCATCAATGTAAAAAGGCAGGCAGGGCTCCCCTGTTGTACATTTTCTGGTACATCCAGTCAAAAAACCGGCATCACATATAAAGCTCACTGTTCAGTGGGCTGGTGGGGCAGGGCAGTTTATGACTGCTCCAGGGGCACTTTGGAAGCAATATCAGGGAACTAGGGTTATTGTTTCAGTAGTGTTAAGGCACACAAATCCTTAGAAACTGGGTTTTGTCAGTTTTGCTGCTCAGCCATTTCTTCACACACAAGTTTGGAGCATAAAATCTACCAAATTAATAAACCTCCACTCCTGAGGAAAACCATGGTTTACAATGCCTTCTGAATGAGGAAAATAATTTATTCACTGACTGTTTTTCAGCAGCATGTTGGAAACACTTGTACAAGTGTTCATTATTTTAAATTCATAAGCCTTTTGGAATCTTTTTACAATAGGAAAAATAAAGTTGTTTGGCAGTGGATTCTATAGAGAGCAGAGATTGTCAGTTGAGGGATGCTTTAATGTGAGAGAATCTTAAACCTTCATACAGTGCCAATAACAGACTTTGTGTGGTCTAGACAGACTGATGGATGGGCCTTGTGGCCCCTAATAGTATTGAAACTCAAAACTTCTTGGTATGTGCAGTGTTGCACATTTGGGTTATCACTCAGAGATAAAAAATTTATTGTGCACTTGTTGCCATTTGAAGGAGGCTGAAGCAACTTCTCTGTTTCCTGGAAAGGCAATCAAAGAATGAAAGCACATAATTGGAATTTTTCTTTCACCGTCACTATCTCCATTCCCGTCATACTCTGCTGTGTTTAGTGGAAAATAACTGCAGCAGAACATCCAGAGAACATCTGATTTCCTGTAAAACATTAATTTTATTTATTCTTCCTACGTGTTTTTCAGTTCTCTCCTCTCCTTCCTAATCCTATTGACAACAAAAGAAATTACACAAAAGATCAACTTTTGGCTTTATGTAAAATATTACATCAAGATAATGATTCATTGGAAAAAGATTTCACAGAGTAAACACACTGACAAATACCTACTCATGTCACGAGACCAAAAATGTTATCAATAAGGACAAAGGAAGTTGTTATTTTAGTTTTTGAACAATCTTGATTCATGTTTCCTGTCATTTGGCTTGGGGAAAGAGAAACAATTATCCTAAAATAAACAATTTAACAGAACTGCCAGAAATTCTTCAAATCCTTAAACCAGTATTATCAGGAATAAATCCATGGTTGAAATAAGCTGCATTCTCCTGCTGTCCAAATTTGGTTTCCACATACAAGTTTGAGTGCTACATTTCACATCATGATCTGATATTATTTTTAACCCAAAGGCCAGAAGCCATTATTGTATATTGTTTCTCTAGCACAGTGTGATGATCACCATATGTCAAGAGGATCTCAGGTGGAGTTTCTTGGTTCTTACCAAGTTATGCTTTATTATTACTCTGAGGTTTACTCACTAGGAAGCAGCCTATTTGTTCCAGTTTTGTCAGCCCAGACAGGTGCTGCATGCTGCTTTCCAGCTGAAGCCTGTGGCATCTTTCTCCCTGGGACACCCAGAGATTGGTGAGATGTTTGTGATCACCAGCAGGGCTGCTGGGGATGCTGCATGTCTGGATTCTGGCACTGAGTTCGTTCTCTGCAAAGCTATTGGGAAGTGCTGTTTGCCATCTTTTTGTTTATGTTGTTCAAAAAGCCATGAAGATATACAAAGCTAAAAGGTCTTAGTGTTTTTCCATGAAATGTTAGAAATATTCTGTAAGTGTATATGATTCGTCTTCCCTTTCACTTGTTTTTTTCTTCGTTATAGCAAATGTACTCTATGAACCAAAACCAGAAAGACTGGAAAGTGTTATGCTCAGTTTCTTCATGTTGTTAATTTCATAATCAGGAGAATCAAATTGTTTCCTTGCCTTTGGCCTCTGTTAGAATCATGCAACATTTTGGGTTAAAGAGACCTGTCTAGTACAACTCCCCTGGAGTGAGCAGGGGACATTTTCAACTGGATGAGATCTCTCAGAGCCCCCTCCAACCCGACCTAGAACATTTGCAGGAATGGAGCATCCACCATCTTGTGAGGAAATGTGTTCCAGGGTTTTACCACCTGCAGTTCCTAATATCTAATTTAAACTGACTCTCAGCTTAAAGCCATTCCCCCTTGACCTGTCACTACTCATCTTTGGAAAAAGTTTCTCCCTCGCTCTCATGTAGGTCCCTGGAAAGTGCTGTGAGGTCTCCTTGGACCCTTCTCTTCTCCAGGCTGAACGACCCCAATTCTCTCAGCCTGTCTTTGTAGGAGGTGTGCTCCAGCCCTCTGATCATCTTTGTGGTCCTCCTCTGAACTCACTCCAGCGGGTCCATGGCTTTCTTGTGTTTGGGACCTGAGAGGGGCTAGCATCACTCCAGGTTGGGTCTCATGAGAGCAGAGAGATGAAGAATGCCCTCTCTCACACTGCTGGCCATGGTTCCTGTCATGCAGCCCTGTGTACAGCTGGCTCTCTGGGCTGCAAGTGTACTTTGCTGGGTCCTGTCTAGCCTCTTATCCACCAGACCTTCCTTGAACTTTGTGTTAACTTCCTCCTTAAAACTTCATGTTTTCTCATACCTCCTTGGTAGGTTTCAAGGTCCTGGAACTTTCTTCCCATCTGCCTTCTGCAGGTGAGATCTGACCTAGCTTTGCTCATTTGGTGAGTGAGAGAGGTGTCAGGATTACTTCCTTGCTAGCAGGCCAGTTGTTTTCTCCTTTTGACTAAAGTCTCTTTCTCTTCCACAATTCAGTGTTTCCATTCCCTGTGATTTAGGATATTGTTTCTCAAGATATGTAAATTGCAAGTATGTAGAGAGTTATTCTAAGGATAATGTAAGGGAAAATCTAGTTTAGAAAAATTTAGTCACAGTCAGAGGTCACTGAACAGTTTTCTTTTCTAACCTTGTAAGATAGAACTCATGGAAACTGAAAATTCAGAGTTCACACTTCAAAGCTTTGTTTATATTGTATAATGCAAAGTCATTCTCTGTGGGAACAGATTTATTGAAGGATTATGCCCTGACTGTGTTTTGTCATATCCCAGGAAATATGTATACATATATAAAGTCAAAATTTGGAGGAAATCCTTGATCTGTTTAAATTTCTTCCTGATGAGTAGAGGGCAGTTAAGTGAAACCAGGGGCTTTTCAAAAATTAAGTCAAGCTTAACAAAAGGATGCGTTCACTTGTCATTTCTTCAGTGACTGCAGATGGTACTGAAGCATAAAACACTATTTGCTTGGATCTTAGCAGTGTTTGGAAAAGCAAAGGTTTTGGTATGCCTCTTGCCCTTCTGCCCCTGATCAGTCTTGTAAAACTCAGGTTTCTTTTCCTAGAGAGTCTCTCTGCCCTACTGGGTATCCCTAATTTTATAAGGGTCTTAAATTACTAGGTTAAAAGCACCCATTTTTAATGAAGTTTCCTGGCTGTTGATTGTAACAGATACAAAAATAAACAACATTATGTAAACCCCTCCCAAATTATTTCAGTGCAACTGAATAAATCCTTGATGTCACTTGCAGAAAGCAAGCAATGTGCTTGGCTTTGAGTTCCCACTATGCTAATTCTGGGACTGTTGAATTTAACAACTGCTTGCTAGGTGGTGCATGTGAAAGGTGTCCTTTCAAGGGGACTGTTGTAATTGCTGTCTGCTCTGCTCTGAGCAGAGGAGGGGAAAAAGTTTTATCACTATCCTAACAAGAGAGCGGAATGTGAAGCAATCTTGGATTTTGTTACTACAGCTGTGATGTGATGTGATGTGATGTGATAAGAATGCTGCCAGCAAACACTTGCACGTGTTTTAACACGTTGCTGCTTCTCATTTGGGAAGTGGTACTGTGTCCTTGTTGGATGCTGCCATTACAAAGGTGGCCAGCCTAAAGCAGCAGGGAGAAGATAGGCTCACTCAAACAGCCCTGCTGTGGTGCACTGAGAGGCTGAAATCCTTAGAAACTATTAGTTGTGTTGTCTGGCCACATGATTAAATTCCACAGAGAGAAAAGTGGGTCTGGACAAGTCTTTTCATATCTGGTGTCACCATAAATGGGTGAGATGGAAATTCTGGTAGGGAAAGGAGACTGTAAAAGGGGAGGGGAATGGCATGGAGACCTTTCCTGGAAGTTGAGTAAGGAGAGGGATGCTGGGAGAGAGGGACAAGTTCTTGGTTTTCCCCTATGGGTATGTTTCAGCTCCATTATTTCCCTGCATAGCCAGTCCATTGGAGTAACCCCTCTCCAACCCCCCTTGGAAACTATTTCTCACCCTAAATTAACCAAAGGCTAAGCGTGTCATACTTAAATACTAAAGAAAAGTTATGAATCAAAGGTCTATATTAGTTCCACACCTTGGACCTTCCTGCCAGATGTCTGTGAAAGTCTATTGTTGGCTTCTATAGCCATAAAATTAAGTGCCTCAGCTCTGTCTCATCCCTTGACTTCAGAAGTTAGTTAAAACAACAAGGTCTGGGCTGAAATGTATCATTAGGTGCCCCATGCAACCCTCCCCTCCAAATTCTACCTGTCTCTTAAACCCGTAGATAGTCTCATCACGCTAAGGCAAAGCCATCACCTGGGAGACTGGCTTGGGTTGGAAGGAATAAAGCTGTCTCTTAGTATTTCCAAAAAAAGCAAAAAGAGCTTGGGGCAGGACAAAAAACGCAGTAGAATCAGAGGCATGAAAACAGTGCACATTTTTATCTCATGACAAGGGCAGGTTGATGACCTCCTCTGCCACAGAGGAAGCTTCCTGTGTTGGCTGCCAGGATGGCTTTTCCCTCTCAGTTTTTAAACTGATGATGATTCTGATGTCTGAAATCACTGCAATTCCAGGTACATTACCAAAACACTTAGTTAAAAATCAACAGAATGTGTCATCTTGGGCACACAACCAAAAGGAAGAAAAATATATGTGCATGACTGAAAGTCTCTGCCATGCTCTGAAGTTAGCTATAAGCACAGTTAATAGAAAATAAATCAATTTTTCTGAATTTAAAATTAATTTTTTTAAGTTCTCTCTATGCAATCTTTATATACTCTTGTTTAAAATGTGTGCTAAATTTAGGAGAAGGCAGGAGAAGAGGACAACTTCAGTGACTCCTCTTTCATGTTTATTTAGTATGGTTCCTTCAATGCTGCTTTATAAATTACTCTTTTCATAGCTAGAGAGTCTCTCCTGCTACCTGAAGCCCATAAGAACTGAGCAACTCCACTTCTCTACATGTAACACATGAATATGAGAGCAAAGCAAGCTGTTTGGTTCCATTTTACTTTATATCATCAGTTCACGAGGTGGTGCTGGTTTGGAGGGAGCTGCATGGGCTGTCCAGCTGGGGATCTGCTTGCACAGAGTTGCCTCTGAGCCCGAGAGGTGCCCCAGGAGCCTGGCTGCAGTGTCTCCAGAAGCAGTGCTGTCACCTCACTGATGGTCACTGTGCGGCTGGGGAGGGACACAATGGCCTTGTGAGACGATGGCTGGCATGTCTCATGTCACAGGAGAAGGTCAGGGCGTAGTGTGACAATAGCCTGCCTTTTCCCTGTGTCTTGGGTGCAAGGAGGTGGCTGAGGACATGCCCTGGGCTGAGGCTGCTGCTCTGGCTGCCCCTGAGCTGGATGTCTGCTCTTCAGTGGTAGCTCATCAGCATCTTATTTATGGCAGGCTCAGAGAAACTCAGCTTGTTTTCTTCTTGCAGGCTGGTTCTTCATACAGCTAGTGAGCAGGAAGGACTTAGCCTAAGCAAAAATTTCTGTGGAGCTGTTGTAGAGCTGTTTGGTTGCCAGTGGCAAAATTCCCACTCCTGGTGGAATTGCCAGTAGAGCTCTGTCACCAGCAGGTTTTGCTGTGGGGGCAAGTACACCTTGTCTTGATGCTTCCAGGTCCCAGGAAGACAAGTTGCACTGGAATTCCGGTAATGCACTGTCAAAGCCTGGATCTTTAAGCTGAGATTTCTAAGCACCTGAAACCCACCCACTGGGGGAGCAGGCTGACTTCTCATGGTCTTCTGCTGAGGCTCTATTTTATTTTTTCCTCTAGCACGGTTCTGTATGGATCAAATACCAAAAGATAGTTTAAAGTATAAACACAGGAAAAAATATGGATGGAGAAGAAATACAGAACTTATGGAAGCCATATGATTTTGTTTGAAGATGATCCACTATGCCAACAGAGTTTAATGAATATTGCATTTTGCTTTGTTCGTAGGAGCAGGATGTCTGTAAGTCACCTACCACTTTTCTTTGTGTCTGAGACAGATCCACACATTTTAGGATCATAACCATAAATGTTCAGTAGACAGCGTGCCATCCCACTCCCTTTTTTACTGTAAAATTAAAAGCTCTTTACATTGCACCTACTATTCTTTCAAAATAATTTAACTTGCTTTCTTTCACTCCAATAGAAAACTCCTTATAATAAAGTTTTATGTTTTAGCTAAAGGGATTAATGATGATTTCAAGCCTGGTTTGTCAGAGAGTGACTTGCATGCCAAGTCAGAACTGTAGAACAATAGGGTTTTTTAAACAGGAAAAGATGTAGTCTTAATTATTTTGTAGCTATACTGATTAAAGCTTGTCTGCATGCAAAATATGACACAGCTCTGTATTTTTCTGCAGTGACATCTGATTTCTAGCATTGTTTGATTGAATAAATACATATATGGAATAGAGATTTCTTTTTAAAACATTTGGTTTATGAAGGTACCACAAATGACTTTTGATGGTGTAATCCCCCTTTAAAATAGCTCCCATTGAAGACAACTATTAATAGTCCATGACATCAGGGGCGTCACACTTGCAACTTCAGATAATATATGTATACTCCCTGTGCAAAACCCCTTCCTGTTTTGTTTTCAGCATTGGTTATGTTACTCATTAGTATCTATTTTTGTTGTGAAACGGTTTCTCTTACATCTACAAATACTTTCTTTTTCCATAGGGAAATGGATTATTTGCATGTACACTAAGTAAAATGGATAAAGACTAATTTTTTTTTTAGTTAGGCTCCGATTTTAAAAAGTTTGTTATATAACCTGTTATTATACTACTTTATTTAATTGCTATGGATAGCAATTGCTTTTCGGGTTATTTGTTTTTTGTTAGCTGTAAACTGCACAACAGGGTAGTGAAATTTTATTTTTTTTCCCCTCATAAGTTAGTCCTATTTATTTATGTAGAATTACAATAAAACTCTTAGTTATACACTAACTCAGTGTTTTCACTTGCTGTTAATGGTATTTTGTTTGTGAGATGTGAGTGATCTTTTCACTGGTCACACTATTACTTTTTTACCCATCTATGTGAAAAATTAATTAGTAATTTCAGTTAATCCAGAGTGGCTTAGTCATTTCTGAAATATTTCAAGTCACTGCAAGGATGAAACAGCCATGTTAGTAATTAACTATGCTAGCCTTTATTCTTATTCTGGCTAGTAACTCAGCTAAAAGTTTCAAGTGATGTTGCATTTTGACATCTCAAAGGCTAAGCTATTCCCCCAGCCTGGAGGTATTAAAGCATCAGTTAAAAGTGTCCAAAAAATTAATTGGACCCTCTCAGTTTTGTGCTTTACATCACTGCTATCCAAAAGAAAGCAAATGGGGAGAATTTAGCTTCTGCCTTGTCTGGAATTGTGTGACAATGTGAACTTTTTTATTTGTTGGCTCAGAAAGGAAACCAATCAATCTGGGTTAAGAGATTCAGGGATTTGAGCTGGGTAGCAATTTTAGCATGACTCATAACACTTCACAAAATTAGCTTGCCAAGAAGATGTGCTTCTGTGAAACTGTGAAGTACCTGGGCTCGAGGTATAGCTGGAAGAGAAATCATTTTGACAGAAGAGCTCATAAAAGTCCAGCTTATGTCTTTTGGTGATGGCATTGAAAGAATCATCAGTATTGATCATCTCAAGTCCTTATAACCTGAGCTCCTGCACAGTGCCACATCACCTTCAGCTCCTCTTTTCTGTGGAGATCCTGGATAAGCACAAATGTAGGGGCAAATACTGAAGAGAAGATGGAAGCGGGGGCATAGCCAGCTGTCCACAGAGCATCAGCGAGTGATCTGGGCCCCACACTTTAGGATTTGATACCCAAGAAGTGGAGTGCTTGGAACAAGCATATCTTGACATTTCCAGTTAATGAAATGTCTTGAGAAATATTCATAGTTTTTCTCACCAATTTTGTGATGTCTAAAGGATAATAATTTTGTTGTAAGCAGTTTTGCACATTTATGCAATCACATTATAACTTGCATGGAGACAGTAGGAAATGGGATAAAAATACGATAGGATGTTTGTAGCTGAAGTTTCCAGAATTTTTGTGCATTTCAGTGTACTAAATCTAGTTTTTATAGTTTAAAAGAACACCCTCCCTAGATACAAGCTGGCCTCATAATTTATCTGAGAGGAAGATGACTAATCTTTGTTGTAGTTCTGTCTCTTCACTGGTGGAGGCTACTTCAGTGAAGCTTGTTTTTGTTTTGTTGTCCCAGCAAGGAGTAAATACCAAAGGAGATGCTACATTTGCTACTCTGCTACTGGCAGCTGCCCTGCTCTGCTTCTGAACTTACTGCCGTGCCATTTTCCCTACACTTGCATGAATGACTTGATTTCCTTCATCCTCCCTCTCTCACCACTCTCCTCCTTGAGATAATTGCCTTTTGCTGTTCAAGTGCTGTGGTGCTGAGCAGAGGGGCTGAGAAGAGGAAGAGTTTTCTTGCTGAGCTTCATCTGTGGCCTATCAAGTACTTCTGTGATGGAGGCAGTGTAGCAAAGGGGGCAGCTGCAGGAGGAAAATATAGGAGCTGGAAGCAGAGGGAAGGTAGTGAAGAGAGTAGTGACAGAGGCTCAAGCTATTTCCTACTAGAACAGAACACGGAGGATAAAAATCTAACCACAGAAGGAGAGTCATTTTCTACTCGTAAAGTCTTCCAAAGAATTCCACATTTTCAGTACTGCTCTAGAGCCTAAAAAATAGCTCTGAGCTTTAGTGTTGCTCAAGTCTTGTCTAGGATTGGCCACTGCTGAGAATATGTATGTCTGCTTCTGCTGGGAAATGCTCTGCTAGCTCAAGTGGCAGTATATGTGACATGGCTCTAGTTTGCCTAATCCTGTTGTAACCCTGTTGATGAACACCATAGGGATCAACAAGATTCCAAATGTTGGAACAGCTATATTTTTTCTGGTTATTATTCCTTCCCTCTGTAAATATATATAAATAATATAAAAATAATATATATAAATAATATAAAAATATATTAAGAATTGTATATATAAAAGTATATAAATTACATGTCTATATATTACATAGCTATATCTAAAATGATATAATATATAACACCCAGTGTTAAATAGATAAATTCTAAGTCTGTACTTATTCCGAGAAAAAAGAGTATATGATGGTAATTCAAGCAAAGCTGTAATATAAAGGAATAATTCAGAAAGAAGTCTGAATTAAATTTGCACAAGCTTTTTTTTTTTTTCTTAAATTAATCTGATGCAGTATAATTGTTTGAAAATAACTCAAAACTCAGCTGTGAGCTTTTATACACCCCAGAAGAAATGCTTATATATAATTTTTCACAGGAAAGTACTGAAGGCAAAACGCCAGCAGTGATTGCATGAAGTACAAAGTAAATTTATTTCATCATAAGAAAATTGTAGATTAAGCTTCTGGTTTTCTGCACCCTCTGCACTCTGATATGTCTGTATTTCTTATCTGTGGGTGTGGTGCCTTTCCTACGGCAGAAAAAGTTCTTGAGGGTTTGGTGTCATTCATGTGGCACAATTAGGTATTCTCCGGCTACTTGGCTGCTGTGAATCACACCCTTAGGTCTGGAATTCGGAACTGCAGGATTCCCAACCCCTCTTGCACCCAGGAACAGCTTAAAATAGTGAATTTTTAGTATTGACAGTATAAGATGAGCACCTTCATCATTAAACACTCAGATCTGAAATTACACGGGTACTTTAGATTTTTTGCTCCCTTCACCTCCACAACGTGAAGAAATCACTTTTTTTTTTTTTTTTAAATAAAGATGACATTTTTCAGAAGCAGAAGCTAGCAAGGTTTCAGACATCAGCCGTCACGCAAACTGCTCTCCCCAAACAGGTTAATTTGGGAGGGCTTTGATGAGCGTCACACCTAATGCCTTGCTGCCTTCAGTTTTGCCTTGTCAGGGCTGGCTCGGGTGGGAGTCGTGGTTAAAAGCTGCACGGAGACCCAGCTCAGAGCGGAAGGGGGTGCCTCGGCCGCGAGGTGACAGGCTTTAAGTAATCACCTGCAGCTGAACTGAGTCTCGGATGGGAAGTAGGAAGTGCTGTGCTCAAGCTTCCTGTATAAATAAATGCAGCTTTCCCACCGCCGCTGCCTGCGAGCTGGCGTGCGCTCCAGATGTAATGGCAGCGTGCGCTTAATAGCAGGGAGGGGATGGTTTCTCGGAGGGGCTGGGGGACGGGTCCTGCTGCAGTCCTTAAAAGTGTGCCGCTGTCGGGCAGCCAGAGCAGAGGAAGGGCGTGTGAGAGCGATCGGCTCCGCTCCGCTCCTCGCTGCCGGCGCCGGCGGTCTGTGACATCGCGCTTCTGGGGAACGCCGGAGTCGGAGTGCAGCAGCCGCTGGAAAGTGACACAGCTGGCAGCGAGTGCTGCTCTCCTTTCGAGGTATGCTGGAATACAGCTTTCTGTCTGCTTTTGCCTTGAGAGCTAAGGATTACCCTAAAAGAACAGAAAGACAGCATTTGCGTCTGTTTTTTTTTTTTTTTCCTTAAGGTAAGGACTAGAATGATTAAATAACTAAAATAAATGTTATCTGTGGTTTGGCTAAAATCAGACTATGTGGTGCTTAGAGCTGAGGCATAAGGGAGCCTTGGTGTCCTGGCTGTTAAAGGCTGACATGAAGCAATAGACATCAAGTACTTCCCAGAAGGGTGAAATGTCACTTTTGTCAGTGTAACTTTTGGAGAAATATCTGTGTGAAGTGTTTAAAAATGGTGCAGTATTAGGATATATCTGTGTGAAAGGTAGTTGCTAAAATCGCATACTGTCAGTATGTTTTAGTTTAAATAGAAGAACTTCTTTCCTACTGAAAAAATACCTGATTAAGCTGGAGGAAGCCTGAGTTTAAAGTGCTGATACTTCCTCCTGGTTTAAAGGCATTTCTTTTGCCACAGTCTCATGCAGCTGGTATCAGGAAGGAAGAAATATGTTCATCTGTATTGTAAGCATTAACTTCTAATCCGCGTTAATGTACACTTCTAATCTGCTCAGGGTTAAGGGTTATGTTGTTTATGTAAGCACATACAAAATATACCATACTTCTGTTTTCTAGTTTGCATCTGAGGTTTTTTTTTGACACTAAGACTAGACAACTGCTTTTACTGCAATGTTTGCACTGCTTTCTCATCATAAGGCTTTCTCAGCGCAAGGCAGCTTTAGTAATGAAGATGTTTCAGTCTAGTTTATTTTAAAGCTCTGTATTTTCTGTAATGCAAAAGCACTCTGCTTCCTAACTGCATACAGCAATATCAAATGTCTTCCTTCCGAGAGCACTGTAAGTTGTAAAGTATTTAGAATTACTCTAGTAAAGGAAGCATTGCAGGGTGACTTTGAATCCTCTTGGTCAATAGACACTGAATGCTTTAGAGAAGTAAATTTTAGCAGAGATACAGGCTGTGACTGACATACCCCCATGCAGCTTTCCAGCTGCCTGTGAGCAGGCAGAGCAATCTGATATGTTTGGCTGCCCTCAGCCTGAAGGGCAAGTGGTCTCGGTTAAGGACAGGCACTGGGTTTGGGATTGCAGTATTTACGGAAACAGGAGTTTCAAAATCCTGTCCCTAAATATTTTCAAAACAAATATATTGTCCTGCCCGATTCTTATCGTGTATAGGACTTGTCTGTGCCTGAATGTGAGTGGGTGTCTGGGTTGTTGCCTCAACATGAAAGTGGCTGAAACTCTTCCATCAATGAACGTAAGCTACTTTGGAGAAGGTACTGTGCATTGATAAGGGCATGGCTGCAGTTATGCTGCTGAAAGTAATGCTTGAGATTGTGGATTGACAAGTGTGTGTTTGCAGAGTGTCTAGAGCTGTAGTGAAGTGGAGGTATTCTTTCAAAATAAACCAGAGCTACTCCAGAGCCAAGCCAGTATGATGAGACTTAATCTCCTTTTCTCCCATGCATTTTACTGTCTGATGGGGGTGTTTCACAAAAATTCCTGTCTGCTAACACAAGGACACAGAAGCTTCCCTAGGCTTTGTGTGGAACTAGCATTTGGCAGCCTGGAATAGTTTCTGTTCCCCATGGTGAGGTATATTCTGCATGCACCTTGCTGGTGGTCATGGGCTTCTTTCCTGCAGGTGTGACATTTTGGTGATTCTGTTTGTGTGATAGTATGCTTTGTGGCAAAAGTTAGCAATATAAATAGCAAATAACATGGAGTTTTTTCTCTCTGGTTAGATTCTTGGATTGCACTTTATTTTCTAAATGCTTCATAAGCTTTGTAGAAATAAATAGTGTGGAAGTGGTTGTCTGGCCTTTCTCATTTGGTGGAGGAAAGTATGTACTTGTCCGTATTATTATTGTGAGAAGCAGCAAGCTGCACCATAGGGAAACAAGCAGTGCTAATGCTTAACCTGGTTTGCAGCTCATTAATGTGCCTCTGATAATATCTGTGGTGTGAGCCTGAGCCCTGTGCCTGCAGTTCACCCTGTTCAGACCTTTCAGTGACTTTCAGTGGTGAGACCAAGTGGAGCATGTTGCTTCGGTGTAGCTCGAAAGAACTGCTGTAGACTTGCTGTCCCTCTTCTGGAGTGGGGAGTTTTCTTGGATGTGCCTGAAACTTCACAGTGCCTATAGGTTGTACATATCAGAGCCATAAATATCTCCTGGGCTAGTAGTACTGTGATATCTGAGACCATAATTACAGCTCTGGGCCCATGGATATCTCAGGCACACGTGAACAAAATACTGTGGCAGGCTGCCAGTGTCGCTGTGAACTGAGTCCATCAGACCTCCTTGCATATCCTAAAGCAGACATTGCCTTCAGCTTCATGAGGCTGACAGTGATTCTGGAGCTGTGCTTTTCCTCTGGTACTTGCCCAGAGCTGGGTCCAGTTCTCTCGTCTTACTCTGGTTTCTCCATGCCAAAGCAGAGCTCAGTATAATGCACTTCACAAATTGTCTTCTTTGCCCTTACATTCATTCTGTTTGGAAGCTAATCTTCTTTTGGCTTGCAAAGGGAAACACTGAACAAAACAAGAAAGAACAGATCTGAAGAGAAAGACAGCAATGATACTAAGCTCAGCCTCTAGCATTCTGTATTTCTGCTGAAGCATAACTGAGCTCCAGTGCTAGACTGTGAGCCTTCTCACTTGACACAAGCACAGGTCTGAGGGCCATCGTACACTGCAAATTTACCTAGTCTTGGACAAACATTTACAGAGATGCTTGTGCCAAATAACTTTGTGCTGATCAGTAAGAAAATAGAGTTCAGTAATCATTCTGTGCCTCTTCTAAATGGTTTGGGCTCAGTGGGAACTGAGTGGGCTTTACATTCATAAAGTAGGTCACTGCTAGGAGATACTAAAATACACACAAAAAAAAAAATCTCAAATTACAAAGGTCCTTATCCTTCCCTTCCTGCTGAAGTAGGACTTTTCCAACTCCTAGTCTTCCAGGAGGGATAGAGGTGCCAAGTAGAAATCTCTAGGCTCGAGAGCATAACTAGGTTAACTGCATTGCAAACACGCTTTCAAAATAAAAAATGTAGCTACGTAAAAAAACACTTTGTTTTTGGAGTTTCCTAGATCTCTTTGTATGTATCGGTATTTGTGCACAATGACTTATGTGTTTCTCATTTCTGGTTTCTTTTATTCTGTTACAACCATGAAAAAATGTCATGACTTGCCCAAGATTTGGGTGGTTTTTTCCTATATTTTTAAGGGAATCCACAAGAGAAAACCCGTTATATGTAGTTAGAAAGGTAACTAGTTTACCTTCTGCTTTGAGTGTTCTTGGTTCCTGCAAGTACAATTCCAGTTTTGGTGGAGTTTGGGCTAACTTAGCTATGGGGCCTACAAGAATCCTTGTTCCTTCTGAGTGAGTCAGTATCTCTGGAGTCCCAAAGCCAGTGCCACCCAGCGATTTGGGACACGTGAATCTGACTTTTAGGTCCATGCACACTAGAACAAATTCACTGCATGGAGTTTCTTCCTGTGTATTTCCTGGACTTGTGGACATAGCCATCATGAGTACTTGTTACACCTGCTTTTTGTTGCAAGGAGAGACAAGAGAGCATAGAATCATGAAATGGCTTGGGTTGGGAGGGACCTTGAAGACCATCTAGTTCCAACCTTCCTGCCATGGGCAGGGACACCTTCCACTGGACCAAGTTGTTTGTAGTCCTATCCAACCTGGCCTTCCAAGGATGATACATCCACAGCTTCTCTAGGCAGTCTGTTCCAGTGTCTCACTGCCCGTCTGAGGAAAGAATTTATTCCTAGCACCTAATGTAAATCTCCCCTCTTATAGTTTAAAACCAATCTGCTTGTTCTGTCACTAACTGCCTGTGTAAAAATTACTTTTCCTTTTTTTATAGACCCTCCCTTTAGGTACTGGAATGCCACACTGGTGTGTTCCTGGAGCCTTCCTCTCTCCAGGCAAAACAATCCCAGCTCTCTCAGCCTGTCTTTGGAGGAGAGTTGTTCCAGCCCTCTGATCATCTTTGTGACCCTTTTCTAGATGTGCTCTAACAGGACTATGTGCTTTCTGTGCTGAGGACCCCAGGGCTGGATTCAGAATTCCAGGTGGGGTCTCAGCAGAGTAGAGGGGCAGAATCCCCTCCCTTGATTTCCTGCCCTCTTTGCTTTTGACACAGCCCAGGGTGTGGTTGGCATTTTGGATTGCAAGCACTGGTGCTGTTGGCTCATGTCCAAGTTTTCATCCACAAGAACCCTCAAGTCCTTTTTGGCAGAGTAGCTCTCAACGAGTTTTTCTCACATTCTGCACCCATGTCTGGACTGCCCTGACCCAGGGGCAGCACTTTGCTCTTGGACTTGTGGAACCATTTAGTTCTTATGCACCCATTTCTCTAGCTTGTCCCCATGCTGGTTAGGAGACAGAATACAGAATCACTTTTTATTAGAAGGAAAAAATTACCATTTTACTGTCATGCTCATGCTTCTGCCCTTTAATTGAGACTGTCAGTATCTGTGTGTGTTGCAAGCTTTTCTGCCTTTTGCTTTGTTGTAAAAATGAGGAGAGGATGGAAAGTATAAGACATGAGTCATTATTCAAGGAGTAGACTTTCTGTGTATCTGACAGAGGCTTTGATGATATTCATGTTTGTATAACCAAACTGTTGCATTTTCAGATAGACAGGAATGAAACTTGCAGATCTGAAAACATTTATGTGTTCTATATATTTGCAAAAAGGAAACATCATTGGAACAGAGAGCTGTATCTGCTTTCAGGGACTGGAATGATTCCTTTGTGGTACCTCTTACATACTGTGTGTTGCTGTGGTGTAGGGGAGATTTCTTTGCACATGTGTAGCTGCAAATAATTCAAAATTACACGCTCTAAATTGCTATGTACATAGAAGGACAAACACATTTCATGATAGCTAGGATCCAGGCTAATCCTATGCATGCAAAGAAAATTCCAGAATTAAGTAGAAGCAGTGACACGCAGGCTGGCACTGGTTATGTCTGAGCAGTAGATGGGAGAGTTCGTGTTCTGCCTGTGATTAATTTTTGAAGCATTCTGATGGAGATGGGGATATGATGAAGGAAAACAAGCCAGTCTTCCCCCTGCCCCGTAAAAAAAAAAAAGCTTGCAAAGCTGTATCATTGGGGAGATTGAGCTGATCCTGTGGGCTGTTTACCATTGCATTCACTGGAACATTTTCCACAGCAGTGGGCACTCTGCCAACCTCTGATACTGGAACTCTTCCCCATGGGGTTTACCCATTTTAGGGCTAAGATAACATCCACGGGGCCAGCAATAACTTACTTGCTGAAATTTTGCACAGTGGAGAAGATGCAATCTTTCACCCTCTTGACCTCTCCGCAGTTGCACTGATGGTTTCAGAGGTGGAGATTCTTTATCACAGTTTCCGCAGAAAATCTGTGGGAAAGGCAATCATGCCCTTGGCTGGGAGTGAAGTAGAAGCCACACACATGTACATAATTTAGACAGTACTACTATGAGGACATGTATTTTTTGGATTGGTCAATGTTTTTGTTGCAAATACCCAAGCAGCGTGCATGGCTTGAGCAATTTCAGCCCCCTTGTTAACTTTGCTTATCACATTGTGGGAGGATGGACCAACAAATTAAGGAAACATACACTTGTGGAGAGTAGAGAAAGTCAAGAATTCTTGTCTTTTCTCCAAATTCCGCAACAATGAGGACAAAATGCCTGTTTTGCCCATGGGCATTAGTTGTCACAGTCATAATTAAAAGGCCAGCTAGCAGAAAGTTTCTAGAAAGGTTTCTGTAGGACTGTCATCCTATAATATAAAAGTCTAGGAGTTCTTTTCAGTTCTATTTGCTCATTTTTCTGAGATTTTGGGAGGTGGGGCAGCTTCTTTCAAAGATAAGCTCCCAGTTGCTTATCTTTGCACACATAATGCACAGGTCCATTGGAAAATACTCCTTTGGAAACATTCCCATTGGCAGGACTTTGACTGCATGCCTAAGATCATGTAGAGACTAGCCAGTTGTTACCAGATGCTGAGACACTTGAGGCTGAAATCTTGTATGTTTACAGGTCACTGTTCTCCCTTGTAATTATTTCTGTATTGAATGTTGAAATTTGGAATTGAAGTGAGGGAGTGATGACTGCAAACCTCTGACTGTGTTTGATGGACACTTCTGGTTTATTACATGTCTTATACTAACATCTGGATTTCAAAGTAGTTGCACTGAGCCCCTGAGAAACTAACTGTGCTCCCTGTGCTTGGCACAGTACAGGCAAAAATCTTCTTGTGAATGCTTGGAGCCTGAAGCACAGAGACAGAAGGGAGATGTGGAAAATAGGGTGAGAGAGGGCAGGGCAGCAGTGAGACAACATTGTGTTGTGTGATAGACAGTGTCATCAGTCAAACAAGCTTTTTTTACTCAGGTTTAAGAAAATGTCATATTTGTCTTACACTGTTAACAAAATGCAGCAAAATAAAAATGCTAAGTGTTAAAAATGTTTATTTATAAAAATGGGAATATACAGTTGTTTTAAAAATACATGGCTGTTAAAGTCAATCTAGAGTGTAAGACTAATAGTAGTTGAAGGTATTTTTGCTATTCAAGCATAGTTTGCAACTTCTGTTCAGCAGCACGTGCGTGAGGCCTATCAGAGGTTAGAGGTGCCTCAAATTCAAAGCCTGGGCCTGTGGGGCTCCTCCACACTGGAGCAGTAGCCAATATGGAAGAATTGCCTGCAGCAGAATTCCTCCCAGGGTGCTGGGCTCTTACTTTTTTCCGTGCGTGGGCTGGGAAAGAGGGAGATGAAATGTGAATGCTGAGAGTACAAACGGAGGTGCTCAGTTGCTCAGTCAGGGGATTGTTACTGGCATTTACTTCTCCTTTTTGCCTCTGCAGATCTGGCCAGAGCTGGAACTTGTCTTTTCCTCATCTCCAGTTGCCCAAGGAAGCACTCCTTGAGGAGCTGGCAGAGGAGTGGTTTAGACATACACTCAGACTAGTATAATTACCAGTCATAAAAAGCAGTAGTAATAGTTCCTTCAGTAAATGTGTTTAGTTTCAAAACAACCTCATGTCCGGGTCCAAACCTCTGCTATTGTTTCTTGCCAAGTTTCAGCATAGTCAGTAGCTGTTCATGTTGTTTTCTTAATGTCAAAGGCTTATGTTAGAGATAGTAACTTCCCCAAGGTCTAATCCTCAGATTTGACTCCCAGTCTTTGATTCACTGACTGTCCTTGTAGCTAAGACTGAAAGTGACCACTGGATAAGCTTTCTGAGTCATTGAGATACATTTGGATCAAGGGCAGTTTTCAATGTTTTAATTGTTTTATTTTGGTTATCTCGAATAACATATTTGCTGTATAATAATGAGCAGTGTATTTGACTGTAAGATTAGATAGGGGCAGATTAAAACATTATATGTATTAGTTTTGTTCACTGAGCAGACACACAAAAATTGTTGTAGAAGGAATATCAACTTATTCTTTATTTTTATTCTTAATGTTTTAACAATCTAAAATTGTTAAAAGTACTTTTCAGTGCTTGCAGTGAAAAAAGTCTGTAGGACCATATTCTTGCAAGTTTGCGCTTTCTGTGGCTTGACAAAGTGAAATGTCTGATAAAGAAACGTTAAAGGTATCATCTTGTTGCAAACACTGAAAGAAAAATTCTCAGGTCACCCCTTCTAAAAATAAACACACATTAATTTTTTTTCTAATAGATGGCTTTCAGTGCATTTTTGAGAATTCAGTGGAGGATCAGTTTCATTGTTCCTGTTAGTTGAGTTGTTCCTTGGATTCTGGCAAACTCTGCATGCTTCTCTTGACGTGAAGAAGTTTCTTGCTGGCCCTTTGGAGGCCTGGCTTTGTGTCACATCTCTATTTGCCCTGACCTTCTTGCCTTGCAGTCAGGGCCCTGCTTGCTCCAGACACAGCTTTGGCAGTCTCCAGCCAGGAGACCCCAAGAGCTCAATTAGTTTCTTTTTAGAAGAAGAGTGCAAACTACAGTCACATGAAGCTCTGTTTTCCACTACTTTTCTACTATTTTCCACTGCTTTCACTTTAACAATATGTGTTTAAAAATATCTCCTAAAAATCCTTGATGTTAGAACAGGCCAATGTTGCAAATGTCTTCTGAACACACCCTATCTAAACCGTAAACATTCCAGCTCAGGGATTTAGCATATCCCAAGGTTTTGTTTCTGATTAACAAAAATAAACTTTTTTTTCTGTGTGAAAGGCAAATTGTTACATCTGACTTCCTATTCCTCTTTCAGCAGAGACAGCTAGCCAAGTTATCAACCCATTTGACCTCCTGAAAGCTCAATTCCTTTTACTTAGTAAATGCCACAGTTACCAAAAGCCTTCATGTGTTCTGAAAGAAAGATCTATCATTTGTCATTTGGAAGAATGTGTTTTTATTTAATAGTGGTATATTACCTCTTGTCAACAGGATGTTAAAAGTAAAGTGCACCAAACTAGTTTGGGTGGAAATTCCTGGTAGCTTAGCATTAACATATGTTGTATAGTGCTATTAAGAACAGAGGATGTTATTTAGAAAAGCTTTAGATTTTAATCTCAGACCTGGTAACCAGTACTTGGAATTCCACTTGGTATAATTTTGTTGTTTGAATATGTTTTGGAAATATTTGGAAGTGTTTGATGCCAAAACGCTCTAGTTCTCTTGTCTGACTGCACTTTGCTTCGCTGCATTTTGTGCTGATCAACTTTGCTGAGCACTGTGACCAGGATGAACATAAAACCTTAGGAGAGCCCTGCTGTTGACCTCCTGCAGGACCAGATGTCTGGTTGTTGGCCTGAGCCTGGGGCCAGCACCATCCCACTGCTCAGGCACAGTAAGCCTGATACATCTGGGTCACCCCCAGATTGAAACCCACAGGCCTGCCCAGGACCCACATCCACTAGATCTGGTGCAAGAAGCTGTAGCTTTCCAGCCTGCTAGTGTTGATAGAGCTGTGTCCTGAGCTTTGATATGTCCTAGTTTCAAGCACCGAACTGAGTGGAAGTGGTGGCTTCTGCAGTTTGGTCTGACCATATCCCATGCATAATGGATTCAATTAGTGTTGCCATTGTGTGGCTCCTGTCAGTATTGGAAAGAATCAAACACCAGGGTTTGATTTTGCATTACTATATAGTAGCAGGGTGAGTTCTCTCTCTTTTAGTTGGCATGTTTTTATCTTTAAGTGGTCCAAAAGTGCTTCTGCTAGCTCCCTTCAGCTGTGAGTAGCAGGGTTTATTTCACCATTAGCTTGTAGATTCCCTGTTCTTGGACTCCCCTACTTTTTAGGAGTGGAAGGGGGAAAACCCCACTTTTTTCCCTCTTGCCTGTTCTCAAGCAGTATTGCAAGGAAATCTGTAAAGGATTCCCATAATTGCAGAGTCATATCTGTTTCAGAAAAAAAAGAAAATTCCGCTATATTCAGTTAATATCCATGGTCTTCTTGCAAAAAAAACCCCACCTCCCTGAGGACATATTGACATAGGGTCACAAGAAGTTGCTGTGAAGGACTAGTGTTCTAAATTTTCAAAGTTATTCATACCTGTCAGTATTAGAGTAAAGAGGTTATCCGACAAGTGTATTCTCAAAGCCTTGTGAAGACTGATATATATATATATATATATGTCCTAGTGGTGTTTTGGTTTATTAGGATGTTTTGGAATGATTTGGTGCATGTGATATTTGGGAAGCTGTTCAATGCGTATTTTAAATATTCTAAAGTGTTGGTATAAAAATTCCTGGCAGAAATCTGGATCATATTCTGAATTACTGTAGTCAGTCCTTTAACTTTTTTTTTTTCTTTTGTGCAAGAGGCTTTCCACTCACTGCATTCCTTTAAAAAGTATTTGATATATATATGTTGGTTGCTAGCATGATATGAAAATACTCCATATAGCTACTGCTTCTTGAAAGGCAGCTCAAGGTTTTGTTGTTCTGTTGTTTAATTTTTTTTTCCCAGGTGTTTAAATGAAAACAAGTGAAAGAAATTGCCTTTGGTGTGTTCTCATGTACCAGTACATTTACTTAGGCTGCTTGTCCTTTAAACAAATCTTCTGACAATAAAAACTTTACAGTGTAGAAAACTGTCATGAAATGTTATGCATCTGACTTTTCTTAAGCCTTGCTCAAAGAGAACAGGTATTGCAATGCTTTTATTCTCTCTAATGCTTCAGCTTGGTAGCATATTATGGTAATCCAGAAGTGGGTTCTCCTCGTGCATGCATGTAATCAAGTGCTTGCTGTTTTGAGGCTCAGATGTAATACAGTAATTCTGAATATATTAAAAATGTATTTAAAATGAGACCTTCTATTTGTGGATCTGGTTGCTTTTTTTGAGACCATGATTTCAGGGAATCTAAGTACTTGTTTAACTTCTTAATAACCTCTTTGCAATAAAGCAGAATATTCAGGCTTTGATACACAGGAGCACTTAAACACATGATTAAATGTCGTTCTTGGAGATGAAGACTTTTTTAAATTGGGGCTTTAATCATATGTTTTACAGCCTAACTGGATCACTGCCTGATGAGTAATGCTGTATGGACTGGATAGGTAGCTCTGTGTAGGCAGTGCATATCATAAGGAGAAATTAATGCACTGTGGTTTAGTGGTCTCTCTGTAAGACCACAAAAGCTCTAGTGTACTTGATTTGGACTAATTCTCTGAGCAGAGATGCTGAGTTTAAAAAAGCTGTCTTAGTAATGAATTTTGAATGACATTATCTTGAGTGAGTTGAGACAGCTAAGGGCTTGTAACCAAAACTGGTAATGATGGCATTTCACTGAAATTGATAGAAATGTGGGTTTCTGACAACTGTTTTCACATGTCCTTATTTCATAGCTCAGTTTTTATCTTGTAATTTGACCCCATTAGCTTAATACCACTCTGTTATATTTTTAAAATCTTTCTGTAATTGCCCTTTTTCCCCAAGGGCCTGATTTTTAGCATCAGTTTTGAACGCTCATGTTTTTCAGGTAGGTTTTTTTCTATTTTATTTTTAAAGGAGGGAACCTTAGTTACAGGAAACAATAGAATCGTGAGTGAACAATGTCAAACCAGATTTTTGTATGGCACTGAAATAATTTCATAATGGGTGGAGTACTTGAAAAATCTCTAGAGCATGAGAATTACTTGCAGTGCTTGCAAATGTTTCTCCAAGAGAATGTAGTAAATACCTGAAACCCTGAATAGGAGTGTGCCACATATGCTGTGAGTTTGTTTTGATATTTTTGTTTGTTTTGCTTTGTAAAAGGGGGAAGTGCTGTGCTCGGTGTTAGACCCACATGTATCCATATACCTCTTTTCAATTTCGCCATGTTTATGCAAGGGCACCTGCCTGGCTGCTGGTTTATGGGTGTACTGGGGCAGAGGGGCCTCTCAGGTCTTACCCTGCCCACAGGATGGACGTGCCAGCCCACAGGGGAAAACGCATTTAGGACCTTTTTTGTTCCATTAATGTTTCCTGGAGCAATGTGTCTCATACTTGTGCATTTCTTGGCTTCCTTTAAACTCTCATTGCAGGTAAAAGCATACAGCTTGACTAACTTCATCAGAATTGTTTGTAAACACAAGGCTTGAAGTAGCTTCTCCACGAGCTCTGTTTTTGCAATTGGATGCATCACGTGAAAAATGAAAGTGTAACTTGTGCTGAACATACTCCACTCCTTCTCCTCCAGCTTCGGTGCAGGAGGCTTTAATGTTTCTACGTAATGTTTCTAAGTGGTGAAGGTCACATTCAGACACTTCTTTTTTTTTTTTTTTTTTAGGTAAATATGGTTGAGTTGGTTGCAGGCACACTGACAGTGTCCTGATGTTGCAGCTCAGGAGACTGCCTGGCTTGTTTTCTCTATGGCATATACAGAGTAACCTCTGTTCTTTGGTAGTAGTCATGGTTTGAGGCAGTTGGGCAGACTCAAATGAGCCTTTGTGTGACTGTAACAAGGATGTTACCTTAAAATTCCTGCTTATAGGGAAAATTTCAGCGGTAGGTTGTGTTGATTTTTGATATCTCTGTGGAGCTGGGGTGGCTTGACCTTGGCTGTCTCCCAGACACCCACCCAGCTGCTCCCTCACCCCCATCACAGGGAGTTAGTAGTTTCCACTTCAGAACAGTAGTGCCAGGATTTGCAGTGGCTACCTGTCTAGAAGCAGGCACTGCAGATACTTGCTGTAAAAAAGTAATTTTCAAGGTTAGGCATCAGACACTCTGGTGTTAGGAGGCCCTGAAGGTAGAAGTTCTGCATTCCTTTCTCCAGAGCTTTTCTTCTGTTTTTCACATTTCACTCAAAATCTCCATGCTTTCGTGATAGTTTTTGCTTGTACTTACCCTTCTCAGCCCTTTCTGCTTTGAGCACACTCTAATGTTTTCTTGCTTACGGGCAGTGTTGAGATGTTTCAGTGCTCCAAGAAAGCACAAAGCTTTGTCACCTCCCAGAGACAAAGCGAAAGTGTCCGCAGGCAGATGAGTGAAATGGAAACGTTGACAGGTCTGAGGGCTTGGCAAGCTGTGGTCCTGGTGACTGTGCAGTTCACATCCCCACAGGGCTGACCCTCCGTCACTCACTCACGTTTGTTCAGACTTTCTGGTCCTGCCTTATCCTGTGGCATCAGCACCGTCAGGGTCACAGCCAGGGAAGTATGAGTCCTCTTATGAGGTGAGCAGTATACAATTTGAGGAAAGATGTCCAATTTCCTGGAAATCCTGTGCAGTGTGAAAAGAGTATGATCTGCGTGTGTGTACGTGGCTGATAGAAGTAGACAAAAAAAGTGGATCTTGAGAGTTCCTGAGTGTTTACGCATACCAGTTTGACCCTTCCTTGCCATGATTCACGCTGGTGCAGGATTCAGACCAGTATATTTCTCTGGATTAGAACGTCCTCAAGAAGTGTTTATCCGTATTCCACGGCGTCTCATGGAGCCTGTGCTGCTGTTCAGTGGGGGAGTTTTTTGCGGAGTTGAGGTGCTGCACTACCGTTTCAGTGACACATTTCTTGCTTTGTTTGGGATGCTTTCCTAAACAGGTCATTTGTGTTTGTAAGCATGAAAGGGAAGGTTTTAATGCTTAACAATGTGTTGTATTTATATGAGTGTCCATTGTTTTTTAGAAACTTTCCATTTACTTTAAATTCCGTTCACTTTTGTTCATATAACCAAATATGGAATGGTCTTCTACTTTTTGTTCCTAATTCATTCTTCAGTGACTCCCTCTTCCCCTGCACAGCACATACACCCAAAATACTTTATTTTCAATCTGACCTATTGGCAACTCAATTGTAATTACAATAGGAATTTTAATCCTCTGTAAAGAGGACTGATGGATGTGTAATTAAGTAATGACAGTCTGTGGGATAAGTGTAGCAAAGTGAAAGCCTTAAAAATTCAGAGCAACTGAGGTGGAACTTGATGGCCTCCCTGCAGCACCTGGAAAAGTCAGTTCTGCTAAGCTGATAAAGTTGAGGAGATAGTTGGAGCGCTTGAGAGAGGATGATGCATTTTGAAGTGTTGGGGAAGAAGAGGAGGAGTAGAGGCTGGGAACTGGAGGAATGTCTTTCTTTCCCTGTTGTTACCACCATCTGATCTGATGATGAGAATGAACCTCCCCTGTAGACTGATTTCAGAGCCCAGCTGCTGTTGAATGGGGCTACCCTTCTCTATAACCCTGAACTCTTCCTCTAGCATGTGTCCTTTGGCAGCAGTAGCAGAAGTCCCAATTCTAATGGGCAGATGCAAGGAGCAGTGGACTGGCTTGCTCTGGGAGAAGGAGCAGGCCAAGCAGGACATATATCTGCTCTCCCTGGGACAGGCAGATGTTCAGTGCTGGCAGGATGGCTTTGCCTGTGCCAGCCTGGCCCAGAGAACTGCTTGTGGATGAGCTGGCCTCTCAGGGACTATGGAAGGAGTGCGCTTCCTGGTAGCCACAGTGTTTCCCTTCAGGGGCTGAGCAGGCAGGACATGGAGCTGTCTCAGTGTTCTCTGATCCTCTTCACTTTGTTTGATGAAATCCAATGGAGTTAATGAGGCTGTGGTGAAGTGAGCCAGCCTAGGCTGTCTGGGGGTGGATCCTCTGATGTGCCAGGCTTGCCTGGTGTTGTCTGCTGGAGTTTACCAAGGAGAGGCTCTGCCTGGAGAAGGAGAACCTCAGCTGTGCTCTGGCATCTGGATGTGATGGAAGGGCAGATGTGTGGAGGGACAGGGAGCAAAACTGAATTTAACCTACAGTCTTCAGGGACAAGGGTTATCATCAATGACAGTGGGATATCATAATGAGTCCCTTCAGCCATCACACTGCAGCATTGGGTTGCTGCTAGAGTGGAGCGGTGTATGGCGTGGGGCCTGCTCTTCACTGTCACACTGAGTGCTGGATTTAGGCCATCTAAAATTAGCCTCTAGCCCTAAACCTCAATCATACACCTGAATCTTCCTACAGCTGCCTTAATACTGCCTGCCTGCAGGGTCATAACCTTTCTGGTTATAAGAAGAACACTGACTTTTGGAACAGCTGTATCCATTTTATATCCATTCCCACATCCTGAAATATTCCTACCTGTTCTTTTGTGCATCCATCCTTTTAGCATTGCTGCCTTTTACTGTGTAAATGAAGAAATTTCAGATCAGTGCAGAGTGAAGGTGAGTAGCTCATCTGTACAGATGCAGTTGCCCTTGAAAAGCAAGCTGAGTAAATGTGTTACAATTCTGCTAAATACTGAGATAACGTCTAGCGCGTAGGTTTAAATAACAGGTAGTTCTTGATCTGCCATTGCATTTCCAGTGACTCACTGTTCCCCTCCACCCCGCTGCAGTAATTAAACAAGATTGTTGCAGTTCCTGACTCAGAGGGAGGCTTCCTTCTAAGGCTTCTGGCCATGCTGGAGCTCCAGCTCTGCAGCTGTATGGAGAAAATTGTGCAGGGCATCATGGTAGCAGGCCCCAGGACTGCAACAAGAATAACATGGAAATAGTGTATGTTATGAACTCATGATAGCAAGTCATAAAAACAAAGTTTGCTTTGGGTTTGTGGTCAGGAATTTGGTTGCCAGAATCTTGGCCATGATGCTCATATCTCTTAAAACTGTGTGCTTACAAGAAAGACATTCCAAGGCACAAATCTGATGGCTTTTCTGACAGGCTAGGCTAGGAAACTGACAAGTGTAAAAATTCAGAAGGGGTAGATGTTCACTGACTCAGATTTGTTGTGGTTTTGTGGCTTTTGAAGAGAAAGTGTCTTCCTGTAGATTGTGGGAGCACAGGGCATGAGGCTTTGGGGACAGGCCTGGGGATGGGCTCAGCTGTGAGTAAGGTTATGAGGTGGGAGCCCCAGGGAAAGGTTCCACAAACTCCATGAGCCCCATCATTCTCCCTCTAGGGAGGAATTCAGCAGGCACTGCAAATCATCACATATGCATTGACGGTCTGCAGCTGTGTTGGCCACTCCAGCAGGGATGAGCTGCCAAATGTGACCTGACAGCCCTGTCCAGAGGGTGCTCAGGACTGTAGGGGAGGCCAACAGAAGAGGAGCAAAGGGCTCAAGTCTCTGGTTTGCCTCATGAGATGTCAGATCTGACAGGCGCATAGATGGGTCTTGATTGGTTTCGTGTTCATCCAGCCTTCATTTGTGATGCAACTCTTCAGATTTAGTAGAGCTGCACTCTTGATGCTGCTGCAAGCAGCTGTGCACTGTTGGCCATCAGGTCTCTGCTTGTAAAACATGTGTGAAGGTTGTCTTGCCATCAGCAAAGTGTATTCAGAAGCAGGTCTGTGGAAGTTGGGCCCAGTTTCTTAGAGGTGGGGATAGATTTTCCTGTGCCTTAAATACTGTAGCAGACCCCACTGTCTGTGCTAAAGTGAGTAAAATCTGCAAATGGGCTTTGCACTGTTTCAACTTAAGCACAAGGATATTCTCTTTAATTCCTTTTTTAGTGTTACTGTGTAAGAATGAGGGGTCTTGAGATTTTTCATGGTTATGGTGCAGTGTTTTCAAATGCTTAGGCCAGAAATGCATGCCATTGCGTGCAGGCATGACATTTCCATTTGCTGCTCATCAAAGAAGAGAAATTTGATCCCCAAGCACTGCTGTGACGTGTATTGAAAACATGGTTCTGGTGAGCATCTCTGTCAAAGTGCTAGTGCACTTGGTTCACAAACATCAGTAAAATGCCTCAGAGGCCTATGAAGTAAATAGGAGAGCTGGATGCCAGGAAGTGGGATGCACAAAAGCTACTTCTTGGCATCATTAAGGCAATGCAAAAAAGAGAACTGCACATGAAATGCTCTTACTCATTTGGTTTTAAGCTCCAGCCCTGTGTGAAGTAGCACATGCAGCTTTCCTGGGTTTAGATGCCTTCACCACTCCTCTTGCAGTAGAGTGCCAGCTCACTATCTCAGTGACAACCCATGGAGAAGGTGGAGTTCATGGTACCCACCACCTGCATTACAAACTAAAGGTTTGAAGTGCTTGCCTAGGAAGTGGGAATCTGTTCTTGTCTTGCACTGCCTAGGGGTTTCCAAGCTACCAGCTGGAATAGAAAGCGGGAATGGAGACACTCACTGGAACTGTGTGGGTGCAATGAAGACTGAAGGATCTCATTTGGGTGGGAGGAGTATGAGTCTGAAACCCATTTGAAAAGGCAGAGTGTTCTATATATTTTTTTAATATATATTTATATATATATATATATAAAAATGCCTCATCTGTGTGAGGTTTTTTTGTGTTTGTTTGGTTTTTTTCTTTATTTTGTTGTTAAGCAGTGTGACTGAGGTGATTTGTGCCAGCAAGGTGAATGTTCTCAGAGAACCCAGCCAGTTCAGGTCTTTTGAGGAGGTCTGCTATCTTTGTAGATTTTGAATGGCCTGAAATTGAGACTGGCCCCAAGATGCTGAGTAGTACATTTGGGCAGGTACTTTTATGGATCTGAGATGTAGATTCTCAGAGCACTGGAAGTGACTGCATGGCTTGTGTGATGTTTCAGCTGTGAATTTCTCTTTTCAGGCTGAGTTGCACCGTTAATGACTGAATGGGCTCTGCTGGAAAGGCTTGTCCTCACACCATGACAGCTGACGAGTCAGAATCGGGAGAGTTAGCTCTGGAGCCTCTCCTCACTTGCAAGCTATGTCTCTGTGAATATTCCCTGGATAAGATGACCACTCTTCAGGAATGCAGCTGCATCTTTTGTACAGCGGTAAGATCTGTCAGTGGCTTTACATTACAGAAGTAATGGTAATGGGAGATGGACAGAACTGTGAGATGGGATTGCTTGTCTTGTACCAGAAACATGTGTGACCCATGCTGACACAGGATGCTTTTCTAAAGAGCATTTGGTGTTAGCCTGTCTTGCCTTATTTAAAAGATTGCTCTTTTCATTTTGCTTTTGATAATTTGTAACTAATGTGTATTCTCATAGCAAGTACTAGTAAAACGTTGTAATAAAAGGAAAAAAGATGCAGTTTAAGAGTGTTGGTGAACATACACACTCTGCATGCAATCTCAATATTTACTTTTTTCTGAAGCAAAACCTTGAAACGTCATAGGATAGCTGTGAGCTTTTGTTTCCCTGCTATCCTTTTCTGAGTTTTTGGAGACCTTTAAAGTCTTCTATGTAACTTTTGAGGGCAGTCAGAAAACCTAAACAAAAATGGCCTGTTGAACCTTTGTCTCTGTGCTGCAGAGATGTTGCCCAGGTCATGCATTGCCTATAGTAGTCAGTAAGGACTTTTTGGCCTGAAAATTCAGATCAGATAAAGCTGGTGGAAATGATAGAGGGAGAGGTTGAATAAGCGGATAAAAGCCCTACAGATAGTAGTACTCTTCTGGTCTCTTTGTCAGCATGGGAAAAATGGACCTAGTTTCTCTGGTGATAGTGGCTTTGATGTACCTCACTAATGTTAACTGATGTACCTGACCTGAAAACAGGTCAGAAGTCACTGGAGGATGTTGGTGTGGTGGGGTTTTTTTGTTTTTTTTTCATTTGTTTGCTTGTTTTGTTTTGGGTTTGGTTTTTTTTTTTCTTTTTTTTTTTTTTTTTTTTTTAACTCTAGAATAAATGTACTTGGTTTTATTTTTTAAAAACAAATTATGGATAAACATCGAGGAAGTATGTTTAAGTTTTACCCTTGATTGTTTGAATTCATGAAGAAATTCGATATTTGTGAAGCCAGCTAGGGTGAGAATATTTTCACTTGCGCTTAATTCAGGGTAGCTTAAACAGGATGAGAATCTAGCTGTGTGTTTCAAGAAATTAGGATAAGATTGATTAATATGCATTTCAACCTCAACATCAAGAAGTTTGTTTTCCATACCGACTCGCACGAAACGTTTCTGTATTTTAGTTTGTAACAAAAGTTGCAAGAACACATACCTAAAATTTTGGTAGGCGTGAAGATACTGCTTTAAATACAAAACAAGAAAATTTGAGAAGTTGATACTTTTACAGTGATCCCATACCTATCCAAGAACTCAGTTTCTCTGGTTTAGTGTCATTAATGGTACATTAACCTCAGTGCTAGCTGGGTAGAGTAAGCCTTAGGGAAGGGTGGGCTGCTGGCGACTGTGCCAGGCAGAGCAGGGCTCTGCACTCCAGCAGGACACAGGCCAAAGGGAGAGGTCAGGGATGGCTGGGGATGTTGCTGTGCCCACAGGTCCCCTGTTGGTGCCACAGCTGCCACCACATCCATAGACTCCTTCCCTGGCCGGCACCAGGAAGAGCATCTGCTGTGAGCCTGGTGCTCCAGTGCTGTGACAGCGACAGGGAGGGTGCAGTCACAGTTATTTGGCATCTGAGCAAACTTTGCTGACTTTGAACCAAGAGCCAGCCATGAGTGAGCTGAATGCAGCTGGGAGAAGTCTTTAGACACGCTCTATTTATTTCAGTGGGCATAATATGTCTGAACTGTGTTTATGCTCCAAGTCCAGCCTTTGTCTGACTCTTGTCTGTGTCCCAATGTCCTCACGATGGATGTGTCTGGGCTGAGGCATGCCCAGACACGTAGATCTTGCATCCTATAACAAAGAAGGCTCTGGAAACTTTTAACCTGGCTACATGGCTTTCTGTCTTGAAAGTTTCTGGGAGGCCATATGAGTTGTACTTTTGGGCAGCCTCCAAGAAACAGTGTCAGGAGCAGCTTGACACGGAGTGCCAGGACTTGTATGGGGGATTGCTTGGGGCACAGCCTGCAGCAGCTCTACTGGTGTGCCATGCCCTAAATTTCCTCTCACCCGTGCCTGGACATCTAGACACCTTCACACTGCACTTAAGAAAGATTTTTGGGGTAAGAACATCCACTGTGAGCTATGGGGTTGAGCACCAATCAGTTAGTTTTGCAGCTGTTCAGTTGTTACTCTTACTTCCATCAGTAAGAGTAATTTTATAGATCCTGGAGTAGTATTAAACTTGAAATAGAAAAGGGCTTAACATGGACATAGTAGGTTCTGAAACCATTGTTTTTGTTTCTTTTTTGTTCTGTTACATGTGAAGTCTTTTTTTTTTTCCTTCCTAACAGTGATGCTGCAATGATGATTGTTTTTCACAGCATTTGTGGCTGTGGAAATAATTGGAAATTGTTACTATTTAGATATCTGCGGGGGTGAGGTTATATTTCCTTTCCATTTGTAGCCTGTAAAACCAAGGCATTCAAACTACTTAGAATTGTGTACAGCTATTTCTTTCGGCTTGGAAACTCTTGCAATAAACAAAATACCCCATAAAAGCTGTGTTCTAGCCAAAGTAAGTAAACCGTGCTTTAGAATGTGTATGTTTGCATTTTAGTGGAATGTTGCTAGTAGGGTAGGAGTTTTTTGAATAACTGTAATCATTTTTACTCTCTGTTCTCAGCAGAAAAACCGTATGGCTTGCAGAACATACTTGCCATATTACTTGGTAGTTCAGTCTGGTCTGAAGAGGCATCAGCCTTGTATTTTTCAACATGTGTTGCACTTGGCATAAGATTCCCCTGCAGTGCGAGATAAAGCACACATTTACACATCCCAAGAATTTGGAAGTGGCTGTAGTGTACCTAATGACTTGGTTTCCTTGTGTTTGGATTTATATTAGTTTTGAATGGAAAGACTGATCTCTGAAGAGGGTTGGGAAGGGATGTGAGATGTTTTAGAGGACTGAACTTTACATTATTCAGTTAATTTCCTGCATCTGTAAAACCTTTGCAGAGTGCCATGCCGTGGTGCACACTTTTAGATATGGATATTCAGCAATATATGTACTGCTCAAGCGGCACAATTTTGTCCTTTTGTCACCTTTACTTGTCCCTTTCCCAAAAGGGGAAGGAGTCTCATCTGTTCCTGATACTGCTCATCTTGTTCCTTCTCTGCCCACTCATGCTTGTATATTTGGGGAGCATATCCTTCTTATCAGCAGTCCCTTGGGTTTACCTTTTGTTGCAATTTTTTCTTCCTTGGATGTGCAGCTACTCAGATTTTTGCCCCCGTGGTGGTCATAGTGCTCACATAGGTATGTGAAATAATTATACACTGTGTCTGTCCGTACCATTATAGTGTTAAAAAATACAGTATTTTAGTACCCTTTAGTGCATCTGGGTCTGAAGCAAACCAATATTAATTGCTTCTTGATTGATCCACTTAGAGAATAATACTTTGAATATTATAGTTATTTCTAATAAAAGTTCCTCAATGTTTGCTCTTTTCCTTCCTCTCTTGCCCAGAGAGCTCTCGCAGTGGCTCACTCAGGTAAGACTCAGGAGTGCTCTGGTGGGACAGGCCACCCTCCCCGCTTTGCCTTTGCACAGCACACTGGGTGTTGCTTAGGCTTTGGTGCTCATGACACTGTCTGCAAAGTGTGCATCTAGGAGACCCCTGCCTTTTCAAAACATGGCTGAAACTGGGAGAGCAACAGGGAGGGACAGTGAGTGGTGTGATCACGTGCATCTCGCATCCCCTTGGCTAGAAATGCCCTGGTGTCTGGCACAGCATACAGTGGAATCCTAGATGATGGCTTCCTTTGGAAGTGCTAGAGGAGTGCAGGACCAGCAGTAACACTGGAAATACCAAGGGCCCTATGACAGACTTGATGCGAGTCTGTAGCCTGTAAGCAGTTGTGGAGGTGAGGTTTTAGCAGGTGGGATAAGATTACCCTGGTGAAACTGGTGACAGGAGGGGACCAGTGCAGTGCTGTTGCAGAAGCATGGTCTTAGGGGTCAGTAAAAAATCCAGTGTTGGCTTCTTTCTGCACACCAATTCTTTCTGGTTTTGTCTTTCCTCTTTTCTTCCCCTCCTCTTAAGCATTTCAGGGCCCCAGTTAGAGCCAGGTGAGCCATAAATGGGATTGGTGCTATTCATGTCAAGCAGCAGCTTATGTCCATCTAACCTGTGTGTTATTTACTGGCACAGAGTTTGAGATGTCAAAGACAATGTGTAACAAACTGAAAACAGAAGATGCTTTCAAGTATGTTATTCTGTGTTGTTGGCACAGGTTTATGCAGAACTAGCATGATTCACCCTATTTTTTTTTTCCCAGGCAAATTCTTTGTTGAGTCTTGCACTTCTGAGAAGTGTATGAGGCAACTGGGTTACAAAATGTGCAAAACAAATGCCATGATGATCTACCTGTTTGTTATTTTGGTGCACACAATGCAGTCCAAAACGAGATTAAACTTCATGCAGCCTTAGGAGAAGCAGAAGTCAGCATGCAAGCCCAGGAAGCTTCTCTGGTCTCTCATGCTTCTACAAGTAGGAGGAGTTCCAAAGGCAATTGGAGAACAAGATTTTCTGCTGTAGGTATGTAGGACAGCAAGGCTAGAGCTAGACATGGGCTCAAAAGGCTCCTTTGCTGCCATGGCCCTGGGGAGCCTTCAGCCTTGGAAAGAGGCTGCTGCCAGCTACTTTTGTCAGAGGAAAAGAAGAAACTCTTAGAGAAGTAGTTTCTATGTTGGTGTTCCATCAATGGGATGCTCTGTAAAGCTCCTTTGCTTTCCTTAATCTTTTCAAGAACAGCTGTGCATTGTCCTGTCTCCTTTGGGTGGCTGAACAGTAACGTTTCACCCTTAGCACTGTGAAGTTTCAGATTGCTTGTGGAGGGGAGCACTGGAAAAAACTGAAGTGAGAGGCCTTTCCAGAAAACATGAGCAGAAGAGTCTGAGAGCAGAGGAGACCGTCTAGATCAAGGACAAGGAGGAGGCAGATGGCAGAAAGAATGGGATACCTGCTAAGTGAAACAACTGTGTATGAATAATCCGCTGAAATAATTAGTAAAAATTATAAGTAAGGGAATATTTGGATTTGCCATCATCTAGCCAACACTGTGTTTTAGTATCACTTCTGTTTCTTTGTGCTCATTTGCAAGGGGTTTGTTCTCCTTTTTTTTCCCCATCCTATGAGACACCTTCTCACAGCTGCAGCAGAATACTCACTACCTTCTCTTCCTAAATATACCTTGTGCTGCAATGCCCCACTTACTTTGTATAAAGCTCACCTCAGGTTGTTTTCCATTTGGAAGTGTTAACATTTGGGATTCTATTTTCGCAGCTCGACATTTGAAATATTTCAGAATAATTTTTTTTTCCGAGTTTTAAAAAGGAGAGTTCCTACACCTGCTAATACTGGCACTGAACACAGAGCACTTCTGTAGTAATTCAGGTGGTTTAAGAATTTCTTGCATGCATTTCTGTGCAGAGTAACACCAAAGGCAGACTTGGGGTACCAAAAGAGCACAGATAGACCCATTGACTGTTGATGGATACAAGTCTTCAGGAAGAGGGACCGCATGTTTCTGAAGTCAGTAGAGGTGGCAACTTCTGGATGGTGGCCAAGGGAAAATGGGAGGAAGAAGGAACTAATGTTTTAATGACAGCATTGCATCGATGCAGTTGGTGTTATCTCCATTTAACCACTGAAGAAATCAATGTGAAGTAGGTTGTCAGTGCCTCAAAGTGCCACAGTAACTCAGCCAGACTGTGACATAAGCCTCATGCTCGTGTCTGTTTTGTAGCTGTTGGTAGGGCCAGGTTTGGCCTGACACAGATTTTTGGCAAGAGGAATTGTATTTGCAGCTGGTTCCATTTTGTGAAGGTTGAGTTTCTGCGGTCCTGTTCTCTGGTTCTTTTCTGTTTGGTGGTACCACTTCATGGCAACAGTCACCAGGAACCTTTCCTGCCTTTTATGAAAGGCTGCCAGGATGTGTTGGGCCATGAGTAAATAGGTTTCACACTGTTTCTGAGCAGAATTTAGCATCACTGGTAGATATTTTGAGACAAAGCTGATGGCACTGTATTTCTCAGGTACATTTGAAGGATCCCATAAAAAATAGGCTTGTGGGCCAAGAGGAAGCAATTATAATCTGGTCCATTGTCATGTTTGCTTGGTGTTTTCACTTGAAAAAATTAAATTCTTGTTAGTGATGTTACTCCTTCCCTCATACTGAGCCATGAACTGACTGTATGTTCTTTGAAGCTACAGGGGCATTTTTTCACTTTCTTTCAAGCATCTTTCTTGTCAAGGCTCTTATGCGGCCTGATCTTCTATCCATTCATTTATCATTGTATCTGGTCCTTCACAGTTAAAAAAGCATATATGGGCAATATGCATATTTCATTGGAATTTTTTCTCACTTTAAATCATGCCTATCATAAGTTTATCTGTAGAAAATAAGGAAATTAATATTTTTGTTGTGTAGTTTCTAAAAACTTTAATTGGAAAAGCCTAACTCGTTTTTTTCCAAATGAAGTGCAAATGCCTCTAAGCTAATTGCCAATACATTTGTTTTGTCTAGTTTTAAGACCTTCTGAGAGATTGAGGAGTTTGAGTACCACACATTGAAAGTGACTGATCCATTTTGGTGATTGAACATGTGGAAGTGCAGCTGTCATGGCAATGACATATTATTAAACATTATATAGATCTGCCATAAACACTATGAGTACTGTCCAGGGGGGTATATTTATCTTAGTACACATTTGATTAGATACTGAGTAGATCAGGTGGTTAAATGAAGTGTTCTGATGTGAACTGTCTCACCAAAATTAGTAATAATAGATTGTGTATGCACTGAAGAACAGGTAACATTTCTAAAGTATAAGACATAAATGAACATAATGTCTTACTGAATCAAGAGTACATAACCATGGCCCTGAACTAAAATAAAAACGGAATGCCTATCTGTTCATCTGTTCTGAATCATGAGAGACTCTGGAATGTCCACTGAAAAGTTAAGTATTCTCTCCATATACAGTATTTCTGCACCCTCCCCCCCAAACCTGGAGTTTGTAAAAAAGCCTAGGCTAAACAAAATCTGAGCCCCCGAAAAATACAGGACAAATTTTGAGGACAAATCTGGAAGAGAGGTTTAACATTGTAAATAATTCCTGTGGATTTTAAGAGAGAGACCTGAGTTTTTCCTCTCTTTTTTTTTTTTATGAAATGGAAATTGTCTTCAAGTTACATGTTAGGAGGAAAGACCTTGTTTTGGCAAGATGCCTTCAATCATTTGTGCATTTTCACATTTAATGTAGATCATGGCCTAGTACTGTCTGGGAAATACTGTAGATCTTTTCTTTACCTTTCCATAATTGAATTAAAGACAAATACCCTTGCTTATCCTGTAGCAGCTGCTACACAGTGGCTGGCAGTACAGGTGGCATTTGACAGGAACATAAGCCAGTGTTTTCACTTTCTTTTTTCTTCCTGGCCCTCCCTCCATGTTTCTTAATAAAGGTACCTGTTCAGTTTTGTCATATCACTTATGGGGTTTCTTTTATGCTTTTGTATCAAAAAAAAACCAAATGCATTTTGGGAGCTGAAGAGCTGCAAGCGGATCAGAGGAGCTCGGTAATGGAACATGTCTGGGTACTAGAAAAGCAGTATGTAGGAATGGTTGAGATCCATCTTTTGTCTTTGATACATAAATTATCTGAAAGTGGATTTGAATAGAAACTTCAGATTTCACAGTGAGAAGGATATATTGCCTTTGTCACATCATTATCTAGCAACATAAAACTGAAATTACACTTTTAACTCATTTTTATGTTAAAAGGCAGAACTGTTATGATCCCTTTGCAGAGTAAATACATAACCAAACAGACATCTTTTTCTTGGTCACTACATTAAAAATACCCTCTGTGCAATGTACTTCGGGGGAAAAAAACTTGAAGTTAGAGTAGCATGCAGAAGTGTTGAAATGAAAAATCCATGAATAGCCTGAACAGAATTTTCTTTCTCAGGCTCGAAGCTGACCGTAGAAAGCACTTCTCTTTATTACTGAAGAAGGAATCTTTTATATTACTAGTTTGTGCATTCCTTGATTAGGCTTTTCAGTGTATTTTTAAAGATGATTCCATCATGTTTCAATGTACTCTTTCAACAAACTCTTAGCTCCAGGAGGGGAATATGTGCTTGGGGCATTTGTAAGAATTTGCCTAAATCATAATCTTTCCTACAGGTATTGCAAGATACAAAAAAAAAACAAAAAAAAACCAAAAAAACCCATATATGTTGCATGATAATTTGATCCAGGTACTTCATAGGCCTTAACTTACTAGATATTGATGAGTAGTATTTTGTGAGGTAGGTAACTGGATATTGATCTTATTTTATGAAATAGAGGAAGGTGATGGCCTGAAAGACAAAACCAACGTAAGAGGAAAAAAACCATCTTGCCCCCAAAATGCTTAGAGAGCAAATTATTGGGGAAAAAAATGTCATTATACATTATGAATCTCAGGCAGAGAAAATAATACTTATAGTCCTCTTTTGACTGAAGTTGTCAGTAGTCCAGCAGGAGCAAAACGTGATTTGCAAAGCTAGATCAGCAACAAAATATTTTGTTAAGTGTACTGAGTTTTACTGGTGGAATTACATTATCACATTTGAATTGATCTCTCTTGCTTGAATGCCTCAGGATTTTATTATGTTTCCCAGAACACAGATATGTACATGATATAGTTGCTCAGTGGGGAACATCTGAGTAAACTGAATGTAACTGATTAGAGCACACTTGCAGGTATGGGAATTAAAACTACTCATGTTGGTGTCTGCTTTTTATTTGAGGGGTGGACACAATCCCCAGTGTGTGAACTGCAGTCAGCAGGATTCTAACCTGTTCAGCAAGTCCTCAGCAGATTTTTAGTTTGTTGTTTCAACCATTCTGCCTTGGCTGTGTGATGCATTCATGGAAACTTTGCTGGCTCTGGCCATGGAAAGTAAGAGGATGGCATTAATGTCACAGATCATGTGTTGACGCTACTCCAGCCACTGACTGCTCTCCATGCTCAAAAGTCACTGCACTGTGGGAAGTCGGTGGGAGAGTGTAGCCCAGGGTGTTGGGATGTCGTGATTTCTTGGATGTCGAGATTAAGATCCTTTCAGGTCGTGCTTTGTATTACAGAAGGCAGAGCATCTTGATTTCTTCCTTCACTTTGATGAGCAATTAAGTAGCATATGTCCTGAGATACTGCTGATTTTTGTAGATAAAATTCACAAAAAATCTTGTCATTTTATGTCTGTAATAATGTATTCTCTAAAGTGTGGGAGGACACACTTGATGAGAAGGTCAGTCATGATTCACTATACAGACAAGGAAACATCTTTTCATCACGTTTTTGGCTTGCATCTTTTTAGATACTCTTAGTTGCCACTTCTCAAGTAAGCAGCTAAATAAGTAGCTGAGCTGTAAATAATGGTAAAACCCGTCTAAAAACAGTTTCTCTGTAAAGTGAAGGCATATTTTAAAATTTTAGTGATTTTCCAATGTTTCTTCTTCGGTGCTAAGAGGGAACAAGAATTTCACATCTTCATTCATGTATGTACTTTGATGAAAAGCTTGATCCTTCAGAGGTAAATACTAAATGCTTCCTTCCAGCCTCCCAGCAACTTTAAGCCCTTCTTGTATTGCACGCAAAGCACCTTCTCCAAGCACAGAAAGTCAAGGCAAAAGATTTCATATCTATAAAAATGATTAAACAGGGAGATTTTCTGGGAAATACTTGAAGATCCATGGCACTGTACAGCCCAGTTACAGAATCTCTCCAAGCTGAAAACACAGCAGCCTGTAAAAGAACCACAGACATCTTGGTTGCTGACCTATGCTCACCTACAACTACGCAATGGGTTAGAAGGGAAGAAGAATCCAGATCCATTAGCAGTCCTTAGAAACCTCTGTTCTCCTGGCTTGATACCCCTAATGACTTAGATGCTGTATATGGAAACTGATAGCAAAATCTATACTGTGGATTGAAGCTCCTTAAGAGCTTCGTGCCCATCCTTGTAGGGAAGCATAATTGTCAATGCTCTGAGCTCCTGTCCTGAGAGTCTAAATTAAGAACAAGCCTCTGGGCTGCTGCTGGGCCTGCAGTAACTTCTCAGGCTTTGTCCTCTCTCTGTAACCATCTGACCTGAGCTGCCCCCAGAATACAAATCCACTGTACCATGCTGTCAAAACAAATTACTAAATATCAAGTGGCACCACAGAGGAGACAGAACCCAGGATCTTAGCAAAAGTAAAAGGTTGCTCTCTCATGCTTGCTGAGGAGTTAAGGCAACCTAAGTGCTTTGGTGGGAGGGAAACATTTGCCCTTCACCAAATGCTGCCCTGAGACTTGATCCAGAAAGTAATCAGGTCTCCCATGAGGCGATGGAGTGAGATGTAAGGAGGTTCTGCCCACGTATCTAAGAAGTGCACTCAACACACTGCAGCAGGTGCAGGCCTTGGGGAAGGGACTCTGAGGGCAGATTTTCTGTTTACATTTTTTGTGGAGGAGGCTGGGTACAGGTACAAACCACAGAGAAAATCTGTGCAGGGAGTGAGCACTTGCTGCCCCATTTCTCCTATGATAATGTGCTGAAGCATGTGGGCACTGCTCAGTGCCTAATGCATATGGAGCTGCAGGACAAGGTCACCCACAGCCTCCACCAGCATCAGTAATGGCACTGGGAGCCACCCTGGGCTCTGGGCAGGCTTTTTTGGGCTTTCCCTATATCACCTGCTGCCACTGCCCAGACCAGGGTGGCAGATGTGGGCAGGGTCCTGGCAGCTCCAGTGTCACCAGGAGTCCACTCCCAGGCACCACTGTGGTTACATACCTGCTTCTGTTTACTGCTGACTGCTCTGTGAGGAGCTGCTGTGCTGGGGGGGGGTCGTTTGATCCAGTGCCTAAACTGACTTTGTGAAAGCACTGTGCCTGGATGCCTTTGGGAGACGTGGGCGAGAAGATGGGACAGGGTGCTGAGACTGCTGTTGGAATAATAAAGGAATAACTCCTGGTTAAATCTGGGCTGATTATCCCTAGGGAGCTAATACTGCCTTCAGTGACTGACATGATTTCCTTTTGCTTTTCACCTGTGAGTATCTCCCTCCCCTCCCACATAATACTTGCACCATCAATTCCTTACAGCCTGCTCTGCTGCTTTCTTATAGGGGTGCATGCTGGATCTGAACATGTTAGTGCTTAATGAGATACATACTTAAAGGTTGTATCCCAACATTCCTCTAAGAGAGTACACTTCAAATATTTACAAATCAAAAGTGAGTTAACTTAAAATGCCACTTAAGTTAAGATTATTCTACTTGCTTGAGTTAGTAGCTCTATAGCTCATCAGAATTAAGCAAAATGTGGATGTGGACTTTTCAGTAGAGAGACAGACAGAATAATAGGAAATCTCATTTCCATCTGTAAAGGTCCTAATTATCCTGACGGTTAAGAGGGAATCAGTTTTCCAATAAAAAATACAAATGAGGAAATTTCTTTAATCAGAGCACAGTGTACAAGGCCTTCTCAGAATAATCCAGACTAACATAGACTTGAATATTACATGCATATAAATAATAAAACAATGTTTTTTGAAGAGTCTAAGGCTGCCATACTCAGAAGGGCTGTGATTTCCCCATCACTCACCTATTAGCTTTTGAACTCAATGCCTCTTCCAAAAGTTGGCAGAGAGACAGGGGTCTCAAAACCATATTTCACTTCGGCATAAGTCTTGAAAATTGATGGGGCAATAAGGGAAGAAGTCAGCAGTACTGGGGAGGAGATTTGTAATGTGGGCATGAAATATAAAACTACTATTCTCTACTACTAGGGAAAAAACTACATTAGTCCTACTTTTCATAATGTATATTCATTTTCATTTACAGTAAACAATGCAAGCTGATACCAAAATCTGTCAGATGTCCATGCTTTGTTGTTCTGTTAATGGTGACTTGCAATTTATTGTGTGCTTTGCCGTTATTTTGAAGAGACTTTGTTGTTTTGTTTTATTTAGAAGTGACCTTACTTACCTGAGCAATTTGGAGGAACAATTCAAGCGCTGTTCTTTGGTCCATTGCATGAGTTCTGTGCCATGATTTTACTGAAGACTCTATAATACATGTTATAAAGACAAGTTGAATATATTTGTAACTGGCATGCCAGATAAAGTGTGGGGAGAATAGAGGGCTTTTTGAGCTTGGAGGGGAAGCCCGCTGGTTTTGTAATGGAACAGTTTGGAAACGTTCATAATGTTTCCATACTGGAAACAGACTTTGGATAGAGTAGAGGCTGATGATAAATTGTGATAAATTATGGAAATTATTTGATCTATTGGGGGGGGTTGAGGGGGAGGAAGAACTGGTAGCTGCACATCCTCTAGGGCAGATTATAACCTCCCAACCAAGTGCTAAACCCCTTTCCCCTTTTGTGCAGCTGAGACCAGTAGTGTCTTCCTTGTAAATGAGTTCTCCTACAGTGGAGACTCCTGGCTGGAAGTCTGAATTAAGAACACAGGAGGAAAAACAAAGACACAGTGCCTATTTAATTAGGATAAAAGATACCCACCCCTGCCAAATCCTCCAATCCCAGTTTAGCAGAGCATAGGGGTTGTTAGGGCTGGAAGGTCTGACTTGCTGACTTAGGTAAACGCAGTGCTCGGCAGATGAAGTCATGCATAATTGATTGCTCTTTGTTGCATTCTTTCCAATGTAATGACTTGTAGCATTCATGCTTATAATAATTGATGTTTGCTGTGTGCTGGAGCTTCAGGACAGCCAATTAAGGCGGTGGAGGTGGGAGCTGCACAGCATCTCTGACATCTGGTTGTTACCAACATGTGGGCTATAACTTTTTTTTTCTTTTCTTTACTTGTTTCTAGTGTCTAAAACAGTACATAGAGCTGGCAATTCACGAAGGTTGTGGTTCCCCTATCACGTGTCCAGACATGATATGCTTGAACCATGGGACCCTACAAGAAGCAGAGGTATCTATACTTCTCATATGTATTTCTTTCTCTCTCTCTCTCTTTTTCTTTAATATATATCCCCCAAATTTCTTTATCTGCATAATAATGAATATAATAATACACTTTTTCCTCCTTTTAATTACCTTTAATGAGCTTTTGGCGAGAGGCCTGACTGACAAGAGGAGGTAGAAACAAACAGGTGTTTCTCAAGGGTTTTGCTCCTATTTTCCTCCCTCTGTGCCCTAGGGGAGAATTTCCCTTGGCATCTGGACAGCTTCTGAATTTGCCATGCAGGTGACTTAACCAGAATACCCTGTATCCCAGAACTGTTGAACTTCCATTAGACTGGCAGTTCAGTCAGAATGGATTCAATGACAAACACTGAAGTTCTTGCATCTTTTTTAAGAGCAAGAACTCAGACTGATGGTGTGCAAGGCCAGAATTTCCTTGTGTACGTTGATCTTGGGCTGCAACAACCAATTTGCAGTCCAGTATAATCATGCAGAGCTTTATAATTATATGGAAAGAAGGGTACCTGCACAACACCAGGTAGAAGTAGGTCTTGAGAGATATGGAAGGTGTCTCTTGGGATACACCCAAGGGATGCTTGCTTGCCTGCTTTGTGAGGCAGGAATATCCCTGCTGGGCCTGAGAATGCAAGTAGGACAAAAACCCAAACAAAAAAACAAAAAAAAAAAAACAAAAAAAAAAAACCACCAGGAAAAGTAAGATGGCTAAGGGATTTTGATAGGCTTTGTGCATTCTCTCAGCATTTGTTTTCAGGAATAAAATCAAGGAGAATTAGATATTCATCCCTGAAGAAGAGAAGTTTGTCTTCTGGATTCTCTTGAGCCTTGTGCATACAGATGCCATAACTGTGGCAGAAGTATCTAATCCTATTCAAATGCCATTAGTAACAGTGTGATTCCCGCTACCAAAAAAGACTTTTTCTCCAGAAAAAATTCTGGATCTGCTCTCCAGCATACATTTAAAATGTTCTGCTTAGTTGAATCAGGGCATGGGACTTTCAGCTATGCTTGTTATGGTGTGCAGCCTTTTTTTTGGCCGAATCCAGCTATTGTGGAAAGTATCCAGCTGTTTCCCTTCCTTCTCTTTCTGCAAAGATACAGAGGGGGTGTAGCAATGTCCTTCAACCCATGGCACCAGACTGGAGGCATCTATCCTTTATTGAAAATGTATTTTTAAAAGAAAATTACCAAATGACAGGAAGAATTCTGCTCTGTTCAACCAGGGGTATAATGCTATAGGAATTAAGAAAGATATTTTTCCCCTTAGTGAAGGACACTCCAGGGGCATGTATTAATGGACCCCTGGCCTAATCCTTGGGTGTTTTTCGAGCTGACAGCAGAATGACTAAACGGCCCAAATGTGCATTAGTGTCCCATGGAAGACTGAATGTTCTGACACTCCCTTTTGGTGATGTGCTTGAAACACAAGCCTTCTGCTTGAATAGCAAACAAATCCCCAACCTGCTTATGTATTTTACCAAATACCTCTTTCTTTAAGGAAAAAAAGCCACCCACAAAAAAACAGTAATGAGAGAAAGAATAGATTGACTCTATTCACAATCTAAAAGAACAGTATATAAACTACAGATTTATGTATGAACACTCTCTATTCCTTTTTTTTTCTGCTATAAATAAAGGCTGTTTTTTGTGAAAATGTGGCCTTTTAAAGCTATTTCTTAAAAAAGCAGAACCTTATCAGATGATACAGAATGTGCTTAACTAGGGCTATTGTTTGGCATGGAAGTACTATTTAGAATTGCAGTTTATTCCTTAGACACTCTCAAACTTCTAGTGTAAAAGTGTGAGGCTTCTCAGCTTGGGGAGAAGGGGTCTGGATGTTTTGTCTCTGGCTTCTGGCAGGACAAGGTTCCTGACCACTAACGTGGTATGAGGACTGACATATTGTCTGTACTGTGGGGAAAACAAAAATAAAAAGTCCTTTTTTTTTTTCCTCCCCTAAGATAGCATCAGTGTTTTGAAAAGGTGTATTTTTCATGCTATGTTCATTTCAGACTATGCTGTGGCTGCTGTTCATCAGGTAGTGTTACAGTTTGGAGAAAAAAATAGCAGTTCAAACTGTCTTTGTCATGGACATGAAGCTAAATTGTTTCCTATACTTTGGGCTAAATGCATTTCCTTATGTTGGCTCAAGCAGTTGTTTTGTTTGCTTTTTAAAATGCCTTTTGCCATAGCCTGCACAAGGGAGATAAAGGTGAATTTAGGCATAATTTGAAGTGAAAGAAAGCCTCTTCATTGACTTCAGTGCATTTTGGATTGAGCTTTCTTCAAAAAAGAAATGGAACAATTAATAACAAAGCTTATAAGCATATATAACACAGTATAGCTATGAACACAGTATAGCTATGAAAGTTCCTCTTCTTCACCCTCTCTAGGTCCTTATTCAAGGTGTGTAACCTTTCTTCGGTGCTTTCCAGTGACCTGTTTGTCTTCATTAAGACAAATCAGAATTAAGTCCTGTTTATTTTCTCAATAAAATTCTGAAGAGTTTGTCTAGTTTTGTACTGAATTACTAGAGCCTTTTCAAAGCTCTTGCCTTACTTCTGATTCGTGTTCTTCTTCTGTTGCTTTTGGGGGATGGAGGGAGGTAAAAACTCTGGTTAACAATTTAAACACAGAACAGAATTTTCTTCTCGTATGTCTCATGAAGAAATGAGCAAGTGTGAATAGTAGGAATGTGTTTCTCTAAAACAGTTGAATATTTCATTGGTGCTTGGGGAGTAAAGTGCTTATTCATAGAGTATAGCAGATGATGGGAATTCAGGCTTTACTTTCTGAGGTCCAGAGGGACCTCAGAAAAAAAAATGTTATAGGTTTTTTGTTCTTAATATGCATAAAGTGAAAAGTAATTTGAACTAGAAAATTGTACTTTTCAGTACTTTGAAAATATGTTTTATGAAACCCCTCTGGCTTGGGTTTCTTTTTCCTTCAACAAAATCTGGTTGAAACTGGTATATTTCCCAGTAGTTTTTTTTGTTTTGACAAATAGTGCATTCAAACAGAAGGAGCACTGAAGTGCTTGAAATCAAGTGCAATCCTGGGTCGTATCTTGACCTGTTACATCTAGATAGCAGCTGCTTGTAGTATAGCTGTCTTTTAGCAGAAATAAATGAGGGATGGTGATGGTAAGGCAATGGTTTTGGCTACAGACTGTCTTTCAAAAGCTGGTTACACAAAACAAGGAAAGTTCAAAAGCAGTCTTGTTAAACAAAATGTTTGCCCTTTCAAGATCTGATGATACAATAAACAAAGATTATTTGGATTCCTTCCTGGAAGCAGAAGGTAGAAGGAACATCTTATGTTAATGCAGTTCTCTTTAAACATGCAGACTTCTGTCTAGAGTACTCCTGTCTCTCTTGGGAACTTGCTCCAGTGATTTAATTGGACCAGTTAATATCCCTAATCTAACTAAGGGGTAGTTTATCATGGTTAGAAATGGTTTTGCTTGGTGCAGATCCAGTCACCAGTGTAAGCTATGAATCAGGGTAAATCTTCACTGCATACAGGGATTTCTAATGCAATACTCACTTGGATAATATCCAGGGCACTGTGCTTTGCTGGTTCTGATTTCTGTATTGTTCTAAGGTTTATAACGTTGATGCAATGATCCATGTACACATAATCTGATTTGGATTAAAACTGTGCAGCAGTCAGTAAAGGAGGTTCTGATTTGGGCTCTTAGGTTGTCAAAAATTGCCCCTTTGCATGCAGTGTAGATTCTGCTCACTGTCCCTCTGTCTGTGGAAATCTGTGATCCACACCAGTGCTAACCTGACAGAGGGTTGTCAGCACTTTGTAAAGCGATGCTGAAATAGGACAGTAACCCAGATCTTAGAATTCTTGATTGCGTTATATTCCATACATAGCCAAACACAAAATCCCACTGGGACTCGGTTTAAAATATCAGTTTTATTTTTAATTTCCAAATTGGTTTACGTTTTGCTGCAGAAGAGATTGAAATGGTGAAATGAGAAGGAACATGAGGAAATGTTGCAGGCTGACATATCTTTTTCATGGTCAAAATAAAAATTTTTGTTCTTATTTACTTGCTCTTAAATAAAACCTAGGGGAGCAAGTGAGAGAGCCCTAATTTTGTTTTTATTTGTTGCTAAATAAGAGAAGAGCTCTTTAAGGGAGAACATGAATAATTTAGTATTTCATTATGACTCTATTGAGCATGGTAGCTTGACAAACAAAGTTGTGGGTGTGATTTCTAGCAATATAGAGATTGAGCTCCTATATTCCTTGCAAAAGTGAACCAGAGCCCTTGTGGAAACCGTTTTACACTGCTTGCAAAACAAGACAGTGCCTCTGTGAGTGGGGCTTTGGCAGAGGTGGGCAATGCCACCCTTTGCAAACTTCTTTGCCAATGCAGGATCTGCCCTTGCTGCCTGTCTGCTAAAGTGAGAAAGGGAGAAGCTTTTGTCCTGCTGAATTTCCCTCCCTGGCATTATCAAGGTTTGATTCATATGGGTGTGAAAGGAAGTAAGATCTATTCAATTTGCTTGATTGCCTCCTTGAATCTCCCTTGAAAGCCCGAGAATAGGTGGAGTAGTGATTTTCCCTTTCCACTGTGATAGCCAGTGTTTAAAAACAGGGGAGTTGTTCTTCCTTGGGTCCTGGTTACTGCACTGCATGGAAAAGTTTGCCCCTGTGTACACTGAACCAAATTATTTTGAACCCTTTCAATTTCCTTTCTCTGCTCTTTTTTCTCATGTAGTAGCAGGGATCGTGGTTTTTATGACACATTTCATGACATGATCTTTTTGGATGCCTGACAAGGGTACAGCTGGAGCCCTTTGTGGTACTAAGCCTTTAAAACTTTGATTTTGTCCATGGATATTTTTTGCTTCAGGTGAATGCTGCTTTTCTTAGCAATATCTCTTGTGTGTTCTGGTGCTCTATAGCAAGAGCATTTTAACTGCAGATTATTGCTTACAGGGTATGGGATATCCGAAAACTTAATTCATCTCCTAAGAGCCTGATAAGTCTTAAATCAAGATATTTTCAGGAGAGGAGAGCTCTTACCTGTATTTTTTTAATTAAAACTCCCAGTATTAAAAAAATACCAGAAACAAAAGTTCACCAGACTGTCCTCTAGCATCTCTTTCTACATTGAGTAATTTCATAGCTTAGGGTAGGAAAAGCCTGCTTAATTAAATGCTCATGGTCTTTCTCTTTTGGCTCTTTGCCATCTGCTGGGTTGCTGGTTTGCTGCCTCCCCAGATTTCCGTGCCCTGACCAGCCCGGAGACATGAGTGGTTGTGCAGGAGAGGTGGTGTTTGGGATGGACAGACACACAGGTGGGGCTTGAGAAGTTGTCTGGAAATGAACATTTAGCCTGATGCCAAGTAGGAGGAGATAAACACCTAATCTCCTTATTGTACTTATGACTGTCCCTCTTCATTAGGTGTAAATGAGATTAAAAGTTCACTGAGGAAAGGATTTGCTGGTTTTTTTTATGGGGACTTGATATTCATGTTTGGTGGGCTTTTTTTTTTTTTAATTAAGTTTGCACATCCAGCTTTCACGTGGCACTGAATTCAGGCAGCAGGAATTTGTGCATTATTTTCCTCATGCCTAAAGATACTAAATCTGTGAGAGGCTGTGGCTCAGCACCTCTCAGGCTGACCTGTGTGTGGGTGCCATCAAGATCTGGTCGTTCCAAGCCTCTGGAAGTCAATGGCACAGGTGATGGGCTGTGTGTGTTCAACGCTCAGAGGTGCACACAGGGAGGGGGAAACTGAGCTGTAAAGAGGTTATGTAGGAAAAAGAGTGGAGCTGAGTGAAGCCAGTGAGGGAAGCTGGCATGGTAAGCTCAAGTTTTCCCCAGGAGAATGGGAAGCTTTCAGCACTGCCTCTGCTTCCTATTGAAATCTGCTTTAAGATGCATAACTTCGCTCCCACTGTAATCAAAAAGGCTGATTTTTAATACATGGGAAATTCCGGGCTCAATAGAACTACTCTTGAAAAAAACTGCTTGTTAGAAGTACAAGCAAGTACTGAAGGACCCCGGCCAACTAAACAATTCACTCAAGTGGCTCTTACAGCATTAAGACTCACTGTTTTAATTCAGTTGTAATGAAGGAAAATTTAAAGTAGTTGCCAATGCTCACCCAGCTAGAGAAATGCAGATGACTCTTTTGATTTTCCAAACTATTTATATGTGAAGCTGCCCTGGGGAGGAGTGGGCAAAACTGAAATGATGTGTCATTGCTGAAATTACTAAACTTCACTCTTTTTACCCATTTGATTTAATTTTTTTTTGAGTTTTCCAAGAATGTTTCAGCTGACTTCTGATGAGCAGGTGAAGAGTTTCCCAGAAAAATCCCTGTGTCTTACAGTCATATTAATCTTAAATATTAATTAATTACAGCCATATGAATCTTGAAAATATTAAATCTTTATATAATTTGGATTTATTTCTGTGTTACTCTGGCTTAGGTTAAATAAGTGATCCAAATATCTGCTACAAAATACAGTTGTGTACAATCAAGTCCAATTGATTAGAGATGTTAATAAAGCAATTTTGCATTTTATAATAAGAATTTATTTTCTTTTGTCCACCTGTGGAAGAAAATGTATTCACAGCTTGATATTGAATATATATTGGATTTTTCTCATATTTCTTCTCATGAGTGCTATACTCCACAACCAAGGAGGACAGCAAGGGCCAGTATCCAGTTCACTGAGGGCAAATTTTGCCTTTTAAAGCGATGTGAAGGACTGTGGTTGGATACTGGATGTGAGATTTGAAAGCCTGTCAGTTTGAAGCTGTCAGTTCTACAGTGTCTCACAGTGCTTCCAGTGATCAGGTGCCAGATCTTATGTTAGTCTAGGTTTATTTTCAGTAAAAGAGATAAATATTTCCAGTGCTAGAACACTATTACAAATGGATCAGATAAAGAGAATGATTCCACATTCTGAATCTGACAAATATGTGACTTCTGAAGTGCTTGTGAAGTTTCTTTTAGACCCCTCCATACCCTGTATGTGGGTTTGCTTATTTGTTTTAAATAGGGCACTTGGTCTTACGTAGACTGTTAATTGGAGATTAGAGTATTTAGCCTTTTAGGCTGCTAGTTTAATTATGGTAATGTGTAAAATGTATCAGCAAAGCCTGTTAGTCTATGCCAACTAAATTTGTTAACTTCAGTTGGGTTCCCAGTAGGCTTCTCAGTGTCTAAGGCAAATTCCAGCAGCGGTGGCATTAGCTGTCTTGGCCCAAACCCCATGGAATGAATAAAAAATGGAGACCAGACTGGCTTTCAGTTCCTGAGAGCTAAGTGACCCCTGCCATTAACACTGGGAGATGTGAATGAAGAACCATTCATTTGAGCTGTATTCTTGTGCATGAACAGCATGCTGCAGTCTCCGGGGCTGGCAACATGTCACCCTTTGTTACACTAAACCAGCATGAAGTAAAACTGGGAAGCCTGAAGTAAATACAGAATCCACAGAGAGTTTTCGTGTGCGTGGTAAGAAAGACATGAGCTGAACCTGCGGGGTTGTGTGGCTGAAATAGGGGAGGTTAAGAAATGCTTTTTTAAGTTTTGGAGAAGAGGTCGGGGAGTGGAGGAACATGGTGCTGAAAGCAAGCAGGAACAAAAAGGTGATTTTGAGAGCCAGTTCAGGAAAGCAGGTGTGTAGAACACGGTGCTTATTAACTTTTTAAAGTTTGTATTTATAATGCTTATTTTGTGTATTTCTCATTTCAGATTGCCTGTTTGGTTCCTGTTGACCAGTTTGAGTTATACAAGAGGTTGAAGTTTGAACGAGGTGTGAACTTTTTTCTTTCTATTAACTACTGTGCATGGTAGGTGCAGAGTGGTGTCTCTTGAGACATTGCCCCACTCTGCCGGTTCTCAAACTTCCCTTGAACGACTGTATTTATATTCTTGCTCTGCATGCCTGCCTAGATGCAGTGGATTGTGTAAGACAATGCAGAGGTATATAAAAATTAGGCAAAGTAATGCACTTGAGAGGTTGGTCGGATAGAAGAATATATAGGTTTTTACAGAATCTCCTCTGACATGAGTCCTTGTGAATGACCACAAAGTACAAAAACTGCAAAATACTCAAATATGCCCCAGAGTTTATGGGCAAGTGCAGATTGTAGCTATGATTTTCAGGCACTCAGGTCAAAAAAAAAGGAAAACAATCCCAAACCTTGCTTTCATTTATTACTTCTTTCTCCTGTTTTACCACCTTCTTGTTTATTCTTAATTCCTTATGAAGTGTCTCCAGTTCATAAGCTAATCAGTGGCTTGTCTACAGTTTCCATTGTAGGCAATGGAAATCAGAGCTTGTTAAATCACCATATTAAACAGCTGAGAAAAAGAGACTTTTTTGCAATATATTTATCTGTTTTATGTAAAACCTTTTTTAACTGGAGACTCTGAAACTTCTGGTTTCCTGCTATCTCCTCCTCTATAACTAGCCAAAGCTGAACTCATAATCTTTTGTCCAACTCACTGTTGCATTTTTTTTTACACTGCCTCCCACACAGAGAAGCCTGAAACTTGTCTATTTTTTAAATCCCTCGTTCCTTTTCTTTCTTGCCTAAGTCTGACAAATCCTCTTCCACCTCTGCTATCTCTCTCCATTTTGATTCTAAGATCTGTCCTTGCTCCTTTATGATAAAACTGGTGTCCAAGCGGCAGACTTAGACATAGTCCTTTTGCCTTGCCTTTTGGCCCCAGCAATAAATCCAGCTTACTGATGTCTGGGAACAACGATTCCTGCTAGCTAAAGCTCTGACCTGGACACCCAGCACTAATCCCAGCCCTAGCCAAGACCTTTTGCCTGTCATGGATTTGGTGCTATCCCCAAAGGCTGCCCTTTCTGCACTCGTCAGTGGGACTTGGCTGATTAGCTTCTGCTGGCCTGGAGCTCCATTCTCAGACCTGAGCCTTACCTGGCAAAGCCTGCCTGCCCTGGTCTGACACTCTTTTTCTGAAACTAGCAATAAACCTCACTGATGGCGTCTGCTCAGGACGAATTCTGACCCAGCATCTGCCCAGAGACTCCTTCCTGATCTTCAAGTGATTGGTAGAGCCCTTCCAGACATGTTCCATTGTGAGATAAATTTTGAGGAAAATTTGGATCACCCTGAGACGGACCTATACATCCAGCAGTTATTTCCCCCATCCCACATCTGTGCTAGCTATGTTAATAGAATATATTTCTTCTTAATTTAATTGCTTTCTTCTACTAATGGGCCAATAATATTGTGTGAAAACACAGTGAGAAGTAATTGGTATACAACAGTGTATCTATAGACAATTGTTAAATTTATTAATAGATGCACTGACAATATGCTATTCTCTTGGGGGTTTTCTGTTCTTAGAGTGCAAATGTATTTTTAAAAATAAGATTTTTTTGCATATCTGTAACTTCTCTGCATCCAGTCAGGGCCAAGCCACAGAGCTTCTGTGATGCATATTTATCAGGAGAAACAGGAATTGCTCTATGTCTGTTTCAGATGGGGTTGATTAGTCAACAGAAATAAATAAATAGAGGAATGGTAAGGGGTTAGGGCACATGCATTATGTTTGTTTCTGTGACAATTACTCAGTAGGCTGAGTGGTAGATGAAGAGAATCTCTGTTTTATGCCTGACTCAAAAGTAATCCATTTTAAATGAAGATTTCTGTGAAATAGTCATAGTCTTATCCTTTCAGTGTGTACGTCTTCTGAGCCAGAAATTATTTTCTTCAGGGTGCTGCATTCCCCCTGTCTGCCACCCAGATCTCACCTTGCTTGCTTGCATGTTTTATGAAAACTGGCCCAATCCCTGCCCAAAACTGTCACGGTTTGGGAAGGCTTTGCTCCTGAGAGTGGAGGGAGTTGTGGCTGAACTGGCTGCAGGGGAAGGGCTCGGGAGGGAAATGGCCCTAACCAAGAGATGGAGCAACTTGCCAGAGCAGGATGATAGCCTCTTTCCCTTTTTTTGGCTGTGCCTTTTTAGTTTTTTTTCTGGTTTTGCTTGTACTCCATGGTAAACCAAACATCATGAGACAGCATGGATTGCAAAACACCATCTGTAGGTTCTTTGTAAAATGGAGGAAGTGGGAGAAGAGAGAGTTTCATCTCATGCATTACGTCCTGCTGCAACAAGTTCATAAAAAACAGGTTTACAACCCAACTCCCCTCCTCCCAATGATGTCAAAACCTGACATTCTGTCTTTCACCCAAAAATAGGATAGGGGAATTTAGGTTTCCAGAGATGAATTTTCAACAGAAAACATACATAACCTATTGTGTGAATGATTAAATGCCATAGCAAGTACTAGGCCATAGTCTTACCCAGCTGAGGGTTTCTTTAAAGAAAACCCAAAGGAACCTAGAAAAATAAAGACTTCTCAGTTTGGGCATTACCTTTTAAAAGTATGTAAATATGAAAAGTTACTTGTTTGGCCATGGCTCTCTTCTCCCCACAAAAGAAGCTGAGTAATAATTTGGTTTTGCTTTCATTCAATAGCAAGCAAAATGTTTGTTTGTTTTGAGAGGCAAAGAAAGTGTGTGCAAGACAGTAAGAGAAAAGAATGCAACTAAATCCATGAAATGGCTGAGGGTAGATGGTACAGGTGTTTTGCTGTCACTGCCTAAATTCTAGGTGGCAGCCTTTGCATAGATATAGAAATTCTCTGTGTCTCTTGGAGCACTCTGACACAGACTCAGAAATTACCTGAAGTCAGAGCACTGTTGTACCTGTATGTCCTGCAGCCAGCAGAGAAGCTGAACATCCATATGTGCTTTCAGTAAAATTTGCCAGAGAACATATATATTGAGGTCCTTGTGCAGCTTTTTGTTTCAAGTGGGACAACTAATTTTATCTGCTGGAGGTACCTTGTAATGGCTTTTGCCATCTCACAGTCAGGATTTCCACTGACTTCGGAGACATGCCCTCCATATATTTATTTTCAGTGGCGGTGCCAGAGAGCTCCCAGGGAAGGAGGAGGGACAAGGTAGCTCCTGCAGACATGACAGCCCTTTTCTGGGGAGGCTCTGCGGGCTATGAGTGTTCAGCTGCATCTGATGGAATTGAGTAGCAAATGAGCAACAGTGAATGTGTCCCAGCTGGGTTTTTGTTGCAAATTCCTTGAATAAAGATGGGGAAGTGAGAGGGAGGATCAGCACTTATCATTCTCTGCCATGTGGTGATGACTGTAACTCAGTGTCTACACCCTGAATCTTGACTCCTGTGGTAATCTGATGCCAGACAAATAGTAATGATATGATACAGTGAATATTAACTATTATCTTTATAGATAGGGGAGAGTAAATAAGGCATGGAAAGTGACTTGACATTAATTTAATTACAATCCTTCTGCTATTTATATGGAAGTTACTGCATGGCTTGCACATGTGAAAGACATGGAGTGGCTTAGTGTTACAAAAGACACATGCTTCTCAGCAAGCAGCAGTTAGGTTCACATTTTGAACCTCCCTATAAAAAGGCAAGGAGCACATTCTGTGTAATGTATTTCTACTGTTGCAATGTTTTCAGTGCAACTGCTTAGCAGAGCACAAATGCAGACCTGCCTAAAGAAGAGAAGGCCCAAATGCCCCTGGGCGTGGGTGCGGAGCGCTTTGGCTGCCACACCCTTGTGCAGCACTGGCTGTTGTACACCTAGACACATGTCACTGGAACAAGAAGGGGACTGTATAAAGAGATTCATTGCTCTCTCTGTTGCGTTTCAGAAGTCCACTTGGACCCACAGAGAACATGGTGCCCCGCAGCCGACTGCCAGACAGTGTGCCACATCGCACCGAGCGAGTCGGGAGCAGCGGTGCCAGTGCAGTGCCCTGCCTGCCACCTGACCTTCTGCTCCTCTTGCAAGGAGCCGTGGCAGGGGCAGCACCTGTGCCAGGAAAACCAGACTACTCCGGTACCAACCGAGCAGGGGTAAGATGGGAAGCCACGATGGCCACTTTAGGTTCTTTTCATCACAGGGCCTCACATCAGGTTCATGGAGCAGCTTCCTTCTAGGTCCCCAGCTTCAGCTCGGAGACTGTCCATCTCTCCTGGTGTTTCCTAAATACAAGTCCAGTCTAAATATTACTTTAAATCATAAATTTTATTTTTTAATGCTTAATATTATTTGTATACTTATCAAGCTTGGGTTGCAACTGACACTTTCTAAAAGGTGAAGCCCTCCAAGATTTTAAATCTGCCCAAAGGCTTTGTTCACATGCTAGAATTATGACCTGTGCCCAGCTCATTAAAAAAATCCAATATACCAATATTGCAGGATCCAAATTTTGCCTATGCTGTGATTAAGAAATCACCCCTGCTTAATATTTATAGAATCTCTGCATAGAAAAACCTTAACTCCTACACAGAATGTAAATTCCACTTGGTGTGAGAAGCCTGATTTATGCTCATTTTCCTTAACTGCAAACAACCTACAGATCAGGTTGTAAAAGTCATTAGTCTATAGAAGAGAGACTTTTGTGCTTAAATTTTGTCATATCTTTGGGTATCCATCTTTGTTTTCAGAATCAGGTTATGTTGAGTCATGTGTTCAAAGTTTTTCATCATTTTTTTTCAAGAAATGAAAGTCTTAAAACCTAGAGCATTCTGCTTGCTAGAGACTCCATTGAATAAGAGTTGCCAAAAAGCTCTTGCTATGATTTTTCTTCTCTAGGTGTGATCTCTGGCTGTAGTGGAGTTTAAGCCTATTTTATTCAGACAAAGGACAGTGCTATGAGTTGCGTAATCCAGTCGTGTTAAATGAATTGTGCAAGGTCTCTGTAACAAAGTCCTAAGTTTTGGTGCTATGGGTGACTAATTGTGGGTGTAGTAAGTGTTGGTTTTATATAGCATAAAGGAACAAGGCAGGGGATTTTCACTTTTATGTGATATTGAGAGTCTTACAGCTAGTAGTGAGTATGCTTCATTGTATTGTGCTGAATATAAGAAGCTTCACACACTGAGTGCATTAGGACAACAACATTAGATGCTCTGAAAAATAATTACAATATATATCAGGCAGTGGACCTGAATACCAACAGTTATGTTCACATCTCACTTTAATGTTTCCTTACTTTTCTAGATTCCTTATTGGAGCAGAGACAGAGGCACCAATTAAGCAGTGCCCAGTTTGTCGAATTTATATTGAGCGAAACGAGGGCTGTGCTCAGATGATGTGCAAGAACTGCAAGCACACGTTTTGCTGGTATTGTCTACAGAACTTGGATGTAAGTGCTGCAGAAAAAACACCAGGATAAAGAATAATGGGATTAGGATTAGTCTGAGGCCTTGTGCAAGCTCTTTGTTAGTTCATTGCTATCCTAGCGAATTTTTTGGCTCAATTCAGCTTCTGACTCAGTTTCTTTCTCTTCTTTCACCCAGTGCTTTTATTTATATCAATATAGTTTTTATTTCTTCCATAAAGGGTTATAGCCATGTGTATGGGTCCCATGTTAGTTCTTTGAGGAAGATGGGACTAAGGCGTTGCTTTCTGGAGGTTTGTTCCAGCAATACCTTGCTTGGATTCCCTCTTCCAGTAGCTAAAACCAGCTTGATTGAGAGTGAGGGAAATAAATGTCTTCCACCTGTTTCAATGGCAAAGGACACAGCCTGTCTATAAAAAGTTGTATGGTACTGGGTAAAGGGGGTTGTTCCATGGTATGGTGGCGTAAGGGCTCCCTGTTAAGGAGGGCTAGGTCTCCTTTACTAGTCCATCTCTAGTGCCATGTTTGCTGAAGAGAATGATTGGTTATTAGGCTTGAGGATAAAAATGTTGGATCATGAATGTGATTGTGAAGTGCATGTTGCTAGTTATTTCTCAAAGGTTGCAAGCCAGTCTCAACTTGTGTGGCCTTCAAGTATCCTAGCAGCATGAAGAGTCCTGGAAGTAATGCACTTGTGTATATGGCAGCTTGCCCTTTTGGCACAGTCATCAGTGACAACTGTGGGAGAGTCAAAAGGACTTTACCAGCACTTGAAATAAAATGTTATGTGCTGTGTGGCTTTTCTTCTCTTCTTTTTTGTATTCCACAGCCAGCAAACAATGAGACTTCCTCAGTCTTCATCCTTTACTCAGCACGCTAAACAGGTTTCCCTTAGTGTTATGTCCCCTTTCTGTGTGGGTGAACGTGCTTTTTCAACATGAGTCTTAGGGCTTGCCTCAGAGTACATGCAGTACACAATGATTGCTTAACACTGTGCTGAACCAGAAGAGTGTCACATTCTTGCCGACATGCCCTTATCGAGTTTTTGTCAGTTAAAAGGGAGAAAGAGAGAAAGAAGCTATAGTTGTGTGATTCAAATGTAGTTTTTCTAAATGTGTGGGGGTTACAGGGAGCTCCAGGCATAGATGAAGGTAATACCTGCAAAGCCAGAGAGCAGAGCTGAAAAATGAAAGGGGAAGCAGCATCAGGTTACAGCACAGTGAGGATAATGCAGGGCATGAGTCACCTTCTGAAGAAAAGAATGGGTAGTTTAATAAGTATTAATGATAAAAGAGAAATTAAACAGGATTTTTATACTTTTTTATATTTTCCTCCTAAGTCTGAGAAGAAAATTACTGTGAAGTAGGTACATCAGGAAAACAGAAGGTAGAATACTTTCAGGAAGATGATCCCTCACATTGCTAGTTTTCAGAAATGCCTGTTGTTTTCAGTCCCCTTTATCATCACCAAATTACAGACCAGGGACTTGTGCAATAGGGGAAACTCATGTGTTTATGCTTTTTAAAAGTAGAGGAGGAAGGATGCTCTGTGATAGCTCAGGTGCCAAACATACGCCAATTTCTGAAACTGCGAGAAGTTACTCTAGGTAATTATTTAGAAGACAGGTGAACTTGTCTACTGGCAGCTGGCAATTTCGAAGCAGTGCCAGCAAGGTTGTGTTTCCACTCTGGTCTTGAACCTCTCCCTGCAGTTCTGTAACCTGCTCTTACAGCTTCTCCTTTTGTTTTTCAGAATGATATTTTCTTACGACATTACGACAGAGGCCCTTGCAGAAACAAGCTGGGCCACTCACGGGCTTCAGTGATGTGGAACAGAACACAGGTGTGTTCCTAGCCAGCTGGGCAGAGCTGTCATGCATGCATGAAGTAAAGAGATTTTACCCTTCAGAGAAGAACCAAGATGATTATTTTCATATTTTCATCTTATTTTTTTGTGACCTATGCTATGTTTATGCATGCGCATGCGTATTTTATTTTCCATGCTATCTAAATATGTATTTTTCACCACCCTGTCTTTCAGGTTGTGGGGATCCTCGTTGGACTAGGTATCATAGCACTGGTGACCTCCCCCTTGCTGCTTGTGGCATCTCCATGCATCATCTGTTGCATTTGCAAATCTTGCCGGAGCAAAAAGAAAAAACCCAGCCTGCCGACCACCTAAAACTCTGTGTCTTTTTGAGTCTCCATCTGTATAGCATATGTATGTGAGAAAGCACAATGGTTGTGTTTTGGTGCCATACCTACCAAATAATGCTCCCTTTTTTTTGCCAATTCTTGGGATAAGTGCCTATTCTTTACAGGCTACTCTATCACTTAACAAGTCCTAGTGGGGGGGAAAGGTCAAGATTATTGTGCAGTACATATAGCGTAACTTTTTGCTTCCTGAAGAGGAAAAACAGGACACCATTCAGTACTTCATATCATAAATATGATCTGCCATTCAAGACTGATAGGACATTCCCATTTTCCATCAGCTGCACATGACTTGATCCTGCTGCATTACTCTGTCTTTGCAGATCCAGTCATTACTGTCGTGTTTGCTGTTGGTTCTTGGTGAGACTCAGATTTTTCAGAAAGTTTTGGGTCTTTTGTAAAAGAGGGAGAGGCAAAAGCCTTAGTAGTTTCTTCTGTCTGCTGGCTTGTGTCCAGTTAAATGTAACAAACCATTATGAAAATATGTTTGGTAGTTTCCTGTCAATTGGCTGCCATGGCATTTCTTTCAGCATTGAAATCCATTTGATTTTTACCATTGATCTCAACTACAGAAGTGAAAAAACAACAAAACTGTTTCTAAGATAGGGCTCTCCTTTGAGAGACTGGACTGCCTTGAGAAAGCCGCCATTTTTTTCACATCAAACATGAGATATGTACTATGAAATACTAGAAGTATGCATATTTCCCTACCATTTGGCATGCCTTTTGTCAGTGCCGTGGGTGTAGCAAGCTCACAGTGAAGAAAGAAAGACTGTGATAGAGTTACCATTTTGTGCAGAGCATTGGAGTCCTGATTGTGTATGTACAGAGTGGCAGCGTGGGTGCAGATATGCCAAGTACATATGGGCAGTCAGGATATTTTTTTCAACAGTTTACATGGGGTGGCAGCAAGAACCCTGTTAAAAGGTTATTGAAACCAGGTTAAGCCAAGCCCTCCTTCAAAACCTTATGGACCTGCTGAAGTGAATACTTGAGAAGTGCTGTGTAAATGTGAGCTCCGTCCATTGGTGGGTATTTCTTTCGTCCTGCTCAAGGTTACCAAACTCTGTTACTGATATTTTGTAGTTTCTTGAAATCTGGAAGGCTGTCATTTAAGTAAGCACTTCATTTTAATTTGGTGCCTCACCACCAAGGCAATTCAGACCCTGGTATCAGTTACACCTGCATACGTTCACTGAAAGCTCACTGAAGAGCTGGAATTACTCCAGGCTCAGTCAGGAGTAGCTGAGATCAGACTCTGCTCCCTGGAGTTTATTTCCTTAATGGATGGTGCTCCTCACAACCGGGGCCGGTGGCGCTTTTGTTCTGGACTCCGGTCTGCGCATTCGATATCTGTGGGAGCAGATACAAGTTTGCACTGTATAATTGGTTGTAATTCCAAACCCCTTTCCACGAGGGCGGCGAGGTTTGAAGGAGATGCTCGGCCCGGCTGCCCCTGTCTGAGCACACGGCACGGGTCACCCGGAGAGTGCTGCGAGGGTGCCTGTGGGTGGTGTTCCGCCGAGCCTCGGGAACTTTGCCTTCTTGGCAGCTGTAAATGTGACCTTTTTTGTGTTTAACTTCCCTCTCTGGCTACTGTAACAAAAGTGGCAGGTATTCTTTTGAGGAAGTGTAGTCTGTTGAGCAGACTAGCAAGGACAGAGGCCTTAAATGATACTGTCTGTTTTACTTTTTAATTGATTTCTTTTATAAATACGGTCTGACTTTGCTGCCAGTCACGGCTGGAGGGCAGGCAGTGCTCGCCAGTGTGAAAGGCTATATTTATTCTTCATCCTCAGCTTTGAAGGGAAGCAGAATGGTAGACAGTACATTCTAAATACAGAGTGCAATGCAGGCAACTGCCATTTATAATAAATAAAGAATGTTTTCTGTATGTATTTTCTTGAAGAGCACTAATGGTAGTGCTTTGGGGTACTTGTGACAGATTAAAGTGTCCAGCCCTTGGCTTTGCACTATTTTTCTACCTACGTTTTTATGGCACTACTGTCATTTCCATTTTATTTATGAACTTGAAGTTGCAAGTCTTACTTTAACAAAGCCTCAAGGACAAAGATGTTGGAGCTGTACAGTCTCTTTTAACCATAACCAGCATTGCAATGTACCAATATCCTTTGCATGTTAAAATTTGAGGGTTTTTTGTGTTTTGTGATCTTACCCATAACCGATGCATCCTTTGCTATCTGGTTTCTTTCCATGTCCTCTCCCTCGTCCTATTGGCCTATTTTTGCTGAAATGCCTATTGCAATGAAGGTGTCACATCTTTTTTTCTTTAATACTAATGTATTAATGAAACTGTCAGGTTCTTCCCTCTGTTAAAGAAACACAGCTGAAGGCAGCTCTCTTGCACCAGTTTAGGTGCCTGGTGGGAGTACCAAAACTAGTATAAATTAATCATATAGGAGTTAAACAGCCTGGCAGTCTCAGCGCCAGTCCAGGCATCTAAGAAATCTAGATGTGGATTGGTAGCCCAGGCTTTTGCTGGAGGTCTTTACAAAAGAACCAGATAAGTAGAGCATGAGCTACAGGCACGCCTTCCTTTGGCTGTGTAGGTGCAACAAATGGACCAAGAAAGAAGCTCTAGACATCTTCAGAGCTTAAAATTAAAGCTTGACAACAATGATTTTCCTTAAAAGGCCGTGTCCAGTGCCCCACATATCCTGGCTTTTCATTGCATGGGAATACTTGAGCAGGTGCATTAAGTAGACCCTGGCCTGGCCGAATTGAGCAGTAAGCTGTGCTGAAGTGCTGGGAGCAGGAAAGCCTTGTTGCTTTGTTTTCCAGAAGGAAGCTATTTTGCACCAACTGGCTATCCTCATAGAGTTTCCAGAGAAACCTTTTATCAGCAATCTTTTTACAGTGTTGGCTTTTACTTTTGTGTTGCTTTGGGATTTTTGTTTTGTTTTGTTTTTTGGTTTTTTTTTTAAACTTTGTAAGAAACATTAAAGTCACTTTATACAAGATTTATTGAAAGCATGACAAGTAATACTTGTAATAATTAGGGAGCATGAAAAAAAGCAGGACTCTGACTACATCTGACTCTTCTTAATCCAGGTATCTGTAAATCCACCCTCCTGAGCTGTGTGTGATGTAGTTGGTGCATATTACTTGCAGGCTTCAATGCTCTTCCCATCTCTCTTCTTGCCCCTGTGGCAGGTGGCTGGTGTGGGGGCAGCAGCCAAGGGAGAGCTGAGGGCTGTGGCAGTGCAGGTACCACACGAGAGCACATTGCCCACCCTGGACTCATCACCAGTTTGTTCTTGGGCCTTTAACTACTGAGAGGCGCCCCGGGGGTTTTAGGGCTTTAGTGTTACATTGAGAGCATTCACAGATGCCTCTCTTGGAGAATAGAAGTGCAAAGTACTCCATTCCTTCTGAACCAGGAGCATTCAGGCCTTTTGAAAATTGGGCTCCAGGTGTTTAAAGGTCAGTTCCCAAACTTAAGAGACCTGTGGTAGAAATCTGGATTTGTACTGCAGCTGGCCACGAATCTCCATGGCCGCATATCATGTCATTTCCTGTCAGCCACTGGGTCTGTGTCAAATACAGCTAAGATCCCATTCAGCATTCCAGGTCCTTATGTTAAAATGAGGATGATGATACCTGCTCCTAAACCCCTCTCTTAATAAAAAGAAGATATTTGTCATGCTACAGCATAAGTGCATCTCTGCAGTATTTAGTCCAGAACTATAGTGGGTGTTCAGTGCTGCCCTTCAGTAAGTTATGGTTTATTTTTGGTGCATGGGGTTACTTACCCCAAGGAAGGGCACGAGGGGTAACAATAATGAATGTTTCTCAGTGCTTTAATGAAGCTAAATGCTACATCTTGTTGTCTGTCCAGTAACACAACATGAAGTCTGAAGATAAGTTTAAAGTGCACACAAATTTTACTTGAATGAACTAAGAGAAACTGGATATTGCCTCCATATTTGCATGAAGAAATAAATATAAGTGGACAGATACAACATCCTTTCCACATTAAGATAATAAAATCAGCTTTTGGCTACTCCATTTTTTGGTACCACAATGGGTGGTTGTGCTGTAGTGCCTGCCACTTTAAAACGTTGAAATCTGTTTTGCACTGTAATCTCCTTCTCCCAGTCATTCTTTCTCAGATTAATTCCTTTTGTGATCTTATTTTCATCCTGTATTTCAGGCCAAAGATTCTTAGAGCAAAGCTAGTAGATTTCTTTGTATGAGGATAAAAATCTTCCAGCCATTTTCTCCCGGGTTTTAAAAAGAAATTTGATGCTGAGGTACCTAACCAAAGATAGAAATTCCAGACTTGGCTTGTTAGAAAAACTTATTGAGACTTAAGAAGTTCTCTTGTAAGACCTAAATGAGGGCTCCTTTGTTAGAGCTCATAAATAAGGGATCCCTACAGCTTTTGAGCTTCACAGGAGAGTTGCTTCTGTTGTTAAGCAGACTTCTTTGGAAATGTGCTGGGGGGTGGGGGGGGAAATCTACATCCTGTTTATTATATAAATCAAAAATACTTCTCATGTATAGATTCATAATTTAGGGATTCAAACTCTCTGGAGGCTTTCTAGGGTGTACTTACCCAGAAGGGTAATCTTATAAATGTGCTGAGGCAGTTGAACAGAGTGTTTTAGTTATAGAACAGTTGTCAGACATCTCTCACCCATGAATGTGTAGGATGAGATCGTAATTTACATGGCTGGAAATAAAGATGTGAAAATTTACCTTTCCTGGAACAGCAAGAGTTGGTTCTTCTGCAGCCTTCTGGAAGGTTAACTTACTGGTAATACCCAGGAGAACTTCACTCTCATTTTCATTTGTCCTCTAGTTGGTAAAGTAATGAAGTGAGAGCTGAATGGTGTTGCTGAACAAGAAGCCCAAAGGTCTGTCTTGTGCCGCGACACTCAAGTTTCTCATAACCAATGTGGTTTTATAATTTATTATTATAATTTATGCAATGCAAATATAATTTATAATTAGTAATTATAAAATACTAAGGATGAAGTATCACTGCCTTTATCACATGATAGATTTATTTTAATTACATTCATCCTGGAAGGCTTTTCTCTTCTGCTTCCCGTAGAGAAGGTCGTGGTGCACTTAGCAAAGTAAATTTCTGTGATATGGTGCAGTCCACAGTAAATGTTTCCTATATTTTGTAATTATATCTGAGGTTTTTTTATGATCCCTCAAGTTAGTTCTTTGAATCGAGCAAACCTCTGTTGTTAGGAAAGGTAATTTCCTAGCGATGAATTTTATTGACTATCACAACCTGAGCTATAAAAGATGATACTGGTTGACAAAGTGCCCCAGCTCTTTAGAGGACACAACCTCATTCTCCTTCCTTCTTCCCAAGAAACTTTCTCTTTTCTTGGATGAAAATTAAGGATGTCAGTAATTTGCTTGTGCCTTCTGGATGTCCAGACAGAAGCTGCAGCTTCTGGTGGCCATGTGCCGGGAGATCCCAGACAGGTTGAATGTGCGATGCTGCAGCACGTGTGCAGTGAGTTGCTTAAATTTCAAGAAGGTGCCTGAGCTTTATGGCTTCTTGGGGCCCATGCAGTGGATGTGGTGCACAAGGAGCTCGTCCAGGTGAGGCTTCAAGTCCCATGAGCTCTCTGGCACGTGTTGTGCTGGGCCATCTCACCATGTTGGAGCGTATCCCAGATGTTCATCAGGGCCCCTGTCTCAAGCTTGCCCTTTCCATAGCTAGCTACCCACCCACCCACCTCCAAAATGCCCCAGAACCCAGAGTGAATCTGTTCATTTTCCATGTCTCTTGCTGCTGGCCTCGTCCAGTTTCACAGAAGCTTCAGTTCACTTGAGCTGTTTGGAGCTCAGCTGGTCTGATCATTCACTTCTCCCTAATGAGCAAGGCTTAGGAATGAAGAGAAGCAGAACTGTTCTGTATGCTGGTATTGGCATCACGGGCACCAAGGGCCGCCGTGTGAGAGCTCTTTTAACTGCCCCAGCATTGCTTATTTCTGAAAGAAGCCTGTGCTTTAAATGTGTGTAGATGGAAGTGTCCAAGTCTGACACTGGGTGTGTTTGCGCACGTGCTGTGAACCAGCAGAGGCCATGGACCCCTGTCCTGCCCCTCGCAGATTTTACATTCTGTTTATCTATTTTTTGGGGTTTTTCTTTTCCTCCAGGTAATACACTTTCTTCACCACTTTTCTTCCGGTGAAGGGCAAAAGGGTTTGATCTTTGTAAGATTTGTTAAAATATTTCTGTGTTTATAAGAAGAAAGCTGACATGTATAAAGAAATAAGTGCTTTTGTATTTTTTTTTGTGGTATGATTTAGCATTTAAATGTTTTACAGATGCAGTTTTTTGCACTCTCTCTGCATATATTCATAAAAATTATATTTATTTTCTGTCTTTAAGGTCTACGTTGGGGTTTTTTTTCCTTCTGATGTTATAAAATGCGACATGTGCAACATTAAAGAAATTGGTGTAAAGACATTGTCTCATTTTGTTGTAATCGTCAACTGCCTTTAAAAAGATAACATAGAAGATATATGGAAAAAATTTGAATACATCAGATGTGCTAAATGGAAATTTTGAGGATGAAAGAAGGTAAAAGAGCTGCCATCAAAAGTCTTGACTCTTATTTACTTTCTCAGGAATAATTAACATTAAAATAATTTTAGAGTGGGGCAGGCTCTGGATTAGCCCTGGGAGCTGCTGCAGTGGCGTGCAGACAGCAGTGATGTTTGCTCTCTGTAGGTGGGATGCAGAATTACTAAAGATCTGCTCCCTTGCAAAGTCTGGTGGAGACTGTGGCTACCAGGAGCACCTGGGGAAGCTGGAGCTACCCCAGGCAGTGGATGTGGGATGTGTGGCAGGCTGCACAAAGCAAAGTCTGCTCCTTCAGAGCCCCCTTGCTCTTCACTTGCCCCCTCAGCCCTGCCTCTCCTTGCAGCAGAATGGGCCCTCCTGCTCTGAGTTTCCAAAGGACCTGATGGAATGCTACATCCTGCCGTGCAATTTCAGACATCCGTGCTCCTTAGTTTCCTCACACACCCACATCCTGCAGTGCTTGCAGGAGACAATCACAGCTGTGATTTTTGAGCATCACACATGAAGGCAATGTTTACTGTTAAACACTTCTAGCTTAGCTACAATTACTCAGCATCTGAAGGTAGGATTTTCCAACTGGCTGACACATCCTTGAAAACCGTGTATGCCATCTGTGGGGCTGTTCACCTCAATACATTATCTGAAAGGTCTTGATAGTTTTTCCTCTGAGAACGTGTTTTTTAGGATGAAAGTTGAGGAGAATACCACCATTATCACTTTCAGCTCAAATTTTGGTCGTGAATGTATATTTTTTCCCCCACTAGTTTGCTTAGAGTAAATTCAACACAGGTATTATTCCACTTAAACACAGTAATATTTTTTTTTAATATGTGTGTGTGTTCAAGGCTCTGGTCTTTTGCAACAAAGCAGGAGCAATTTACCAGTCCACACATTAAGAAAGGTGATGACTTGCAGCAGGCTGAAGGTTTCCAGCACAGCACCTTTTCTTCAGAGGATCTTGCTGATTACTGAGGAACCAGCTTTCTGATGGGAATGTGTCTGTTCTGTCAGACTTGTGATGGACACCAGCTGCTGGCAGCCTGTGTGCCTGGTACCCTGCCAGCCTATTAGCTGCCAGTGGTGGGCAAACTGCCCGGCTTCCCACCTGGCAGACGAGGGAACTGCCAGCTCCTCACCTGGCAGCTTTGAAGAAAAACACCAACAAGTCTTTTCCAAGAAAAAGATACACATTTCTGAATTTCCATTATTTAAAATTCTAAATCAGACCAGTCTAAGCAACCCAAACATCTTCTGGCCAGTTTTGGAAAAAATAAAAAATGCAATGGATACAAATTTTATTTGATCCCAGCCTCAAGGTGCAATTTCCCCTCCCAGCTCCTACACTTGTCATGAAGACTAGTTTTCTTCAAAAGCCTTTTATATCAGAGTTATTTGTAACCAAATCCCTCAATTTTAAACTCTACATGATTTCTGAGATTACATAAGATGTCATTTACCAAGTCCAAGATGTGTGCACATCCATCCACTCACCCACACCCGCTTCTACACTATGCACAGTCTGATCCATCCTTCCCGTTGGACAAACACAACCCATATCACCCTTTTAAAACACCTTTCCTGGTCTCCCATTTTTTGCTCTGGGGTGATCCTGTGAGTGGTGCTGCCCACCCCATCATCATTCTGTCACGTTTCCCTGTGGGGCCCATGACTCCTCCTGGGAATCCTTCCTCCTCCGTAGGCAGCGATGTCCTGCCTGTCAGAAGGATTGCCCCTGCAAGTACCTTTCCCAACGTCCTTTGATCCTGGTGCCTGCATGGCAGCTCCTTTCAAGTTCTACAGCTTTTCCTGTCTGAAAACTTCTTAGTTTTTGGAAACCAGAAATCATGGAAAATTAGAACAAAAAGGCTTGTCTTTCTACAGAGTTTTCCATCGATATTGCATAATTAAAAAAACACAAAAAAATCCAAAACCCCAAAGCAAACGGCAACAAAAATAAAACCAAACTAACATCCCATAGCACCCACAAAATCATACTTCTCAGAGGAAATGCTTTCCACTTGGTGCCATGGGTTACTTCTTGCATGGGATGTCTCATGCTGAGCTTCTCAGCCCAGAGAACACCTTGTTAACACCACTGTAGTGCCCTGTGAATGTGCCCAGAAGCAGCGCTCTGGATACTAGAGGGAGTAGTTCAGGACCTTGAGCCTTGATGAATGTCTCTTGAGAAAATTTTGAGGGTTTTTTTTTTTAACTATACCTACTCCCATTTGGAGGTTTCCCCCCCAGGTCTCCCTGGGATTACTAGTCAGAGCAGACAGTGAGATATGCAATGGGAAAGATCAAGGGATTGGTATCTGACTCCCTGGGATACTGAAGCTTGACTAAGCTCCCTTGTTCTGTCCTCAGCACTGCCAGGAGAGGGGAATTAATCTGTTTTCTGCTACCCTGTGTTCAGTTTTGCTGACCTATACTTTGCCCATTTAGCTGTTGCCTGGAAGGGACGATGTTCCTGATGATCTTTCGGCTGGCGAAGCCTTGTGGCATGTCTGCTACCAAAGTTGGCTGACATGAGCACTGTCGTAGTGCCAGTGGCACCGAGTGAGGTAGAGTCGTTTTAAAAACATAGTCAGAATGGACAGGAAACTTCTAGCTTTGCTCGGGCTATGACTACAAACAACTAAAATGTGATACGCCCTGCGGCCTCCAGCCTATGTCATCACAAGCTTCAGCAGGGAGCAGTTTGTGGCTCCTCAGGGGCTGTGGTTTCAAAGTGGTAACAGGGATGTTCTGGGCTGTAGCCAGACCTGAGTCCCTCTTGGCTGGGCGAGGAAGTGCAGCAGGGCCTGATATATCTGTGGTGGCTCAGAAACCAGAAGAATGCTTGTGGTAGTGGTGGATTGGCTGGGTTTTACACTAATTTCTACCACCTCTGAGCTGTGTTGTCTTCACATCACCCCGATATGTGGTTTAGGGCTCTTGGCCGCAGGAAAACAGTAGTAGACAGAGTGGAGGCTTGGGGTGGCTCTGAGAAAACTTCCCTCTTCTCTCTTCCACCAAATGCATAACATTTGGTCTGGTGATATGTGTGTTTCATCAAAGGCTTCAGTCTGTATTGCAGGTGGCTTTTGGAGGAAAAGATACTTCACTAGTTAGCCAAAGGTGTCCTGGTTAAAGTTCAGCTGGTAAATATGATCCTCTTACTAATTCTATTTATGAAGATGAGTGATTTCCCACAGTGTCCCATCCCTCATAGAGACTGTGATGCTTGTGGGTTTTCTTTCTGCCTGTTCCCTCCAGACAAGTGGCACAGCTGTTCATGCTGTTATGTGATTATTTGAATTGGCACCCAGTAGAGCCACTCCAGAGGATCTCTCAGCCTGAGTGCTGTGAGAGGCGGTACATGAGTCTCCTTCTCAGGGCTGTGCTGCTGCACAGAGCTTGGCTTGGACCTGTTAATTCACTGTAGGGAACTTGGACAGGGTCCTACCATGGCAAGATGAAGGGAGAGTTTTGTCATGAATTTGATCCTTTCACTTCCCTTCTCCATGTAAGAGTCAACTTCTTTCAACAATGCCTTAATCCCATTTTAGATGAGCCAATAAAACTATCTGTGTGCTAAGGTGAGGCCCGTTTATAGAGGAAGTACAAGGGCAATGGGCATGGTTGTAGAAAATTTTTGTCCAATGTCCTGAATCCTGTCTTGGGACCCGAATAGGGCATATGAAAAATGCTTCACAAGAGCCTGGGAGAGGAGGCAGGTTTGGGGACCCCGGGGGAAACCTGACTGCTGCTGTCCCAGTGTCTCTCCTGCCTTCCAGGTCTCTGCTCATATTTGCTTCCTGGAAGCTCCTGGTGTGGCAAGACCGTTCCTCTGAGCCCCTCCAAATCCCTCTGGAAATTAATATTGCAGAGAAAAAACAAACCTGACTGCAGAGAGAGAAAAACACTTTCAAAGTAGGGAAAGGCAAATGCCTGTGTAGGACAAATAATGGGAATAATGTGTAAGAGTACATTATTTTTGTTAATTTTTGTAAGATGACGGTTCAGCTGCCAGAGTTGAGGCGTATGGGATCAATAAAAAGAATTCAAAGAAAAGAGCATGTATGTAAACAACAGGGGGTAACTCAGCAGAAATCAAGCATGTGCTTCTTTGTTAATTAAAAGCAAGCCCCCACTCCTAAGCTTCTGGTAGTTCATAATCCCTCTAAGGATTTTGGTCACTCTTCCCAGCTGTGGCTTGGATTTTGATGGTGCCAGGCCTGGGCTTGTGGTTGTGGTTAGTGCTGTGTGTACATGCGTGTCCCACTGCTGCCAGTGTGGTCTGTGCCAAGTTTGTGCCTGTGTATAAACTTTTGTGGGGTGACAGCTCTGCAGGAGACCTGGATGGCAGCGGGCCCAGAGGCTGGTGGGATTGCATGCCTGCCTCCCTCCAGCAGCCTCATCTGTTGCTGACACCATCCAAGGGAATGGAGGGTGGTGCCCCCTTCCTTTCCTAAGCACCTGGTGTCTCCTGATCCTGCATCCATGTACTTTGGGTGTTACTGAGGCATGGTGAGACCCAGCCTTCTAGTTAAAATCAAGGAGAGACTTGATTTCAACTGGACTGGTAGCTTTTCTAAGTGGACAGTAAACGCCTTCACTCCTGAGTGACTCCAGCAGACCCTGGAGCCTATGCAGGCTGGGATGGAGGGTGATACAGCTGTCAGTATCTACAAGGGCTTCTCTGGCACAGGCTATGATGGTGGCCTAGAGGGAAGTGTGTGCCCCCAGCACACATACCCAGGCGGGGAGGTATGTCTGCAGCTTACTCTTCTCCCCTGGTTGATCTGTCCAGGGGCAGCAAGATACACAGTAATCCTGCTTCCACTCCTGTGGGAAGGCAAGTCCCTCTCAGACCCAGGGTTTGGTGTCAGTCTGTGTCTGCAACTGTCATTAAGCTGAGGTCACGCTGGAAGGATAAGCTCCAGTGGCAACCAGGATTGCTTATGACCTCAGCAGAGGAGGTGTTATTATAAGCCCCATTACTCATATGTTATCATTATACTATCATATCAATTTATATAATTGCCATTATCTAACTATATATTTATATGCACATGGTCATCTTGGAACATCTGAAGTGACCCGTTTCTTCCCAAATGTGATTATGTTGTAGTGCATGTGAGACTAAAATACAAGCCAGTTGTCTAAGGCCTGGATAAATCCAGGAAAGGCACTTCAGCTACATAGGACATTGCTTTGCTGGAGAGGATGGAGGCATTTTCTGGGGGAAGATGAAGTTATTTTGCTCTTTTCAAATCATGTGTCACCATCATCTTTGTCCCCCCTAGCTCTGGCCCATTCTTTGAAATGACAGTGACTTTGGCTGAAGATGTGCCCTCTGCCTCTTGTTATGAGATTTTGCACGTCTAAAGCTTCCTGTAAAGCTGGCACTGATGTGGGCCTACTGGGATTGCTGCTGGGCTGCATTGTTCCCATGGCCTGGCAGGACAGAGGCAGAAGAGACTGCATCAAGCAAAGTACAATAGCTTTCTCCCCAAGATTTGTTTTAAAAAATGGATGCTAATGTACTAAAAGCAAAGATGCCATTTATTTTTAAATAGGGTTTAACTAGAAACCATTTGCACTGTTTCATGCTGTATCATTTGTGTTTCATTTACATCTTTGGGAAAGCAGTGGAGGAAAGATGTGCAAGTCCAAGGTAGGAAAGAGAGAGGAAAAAGAAAAACCAAATATTGCCTTGGATGTAGGATTCTGCCATTTACTGTTCTGGCACCCACAGTAAATCCATGGGCTCCATTTGATGCATCTCTGGGCTAAGCTGGTAATATTGAGAGTCAAATGCTCTGGGGTGAAACACAGCTCACCACCCTCCTTGCATCCCTGAGGAGCACAGGGCAGGTGATGTGTGAGAGGAGCAGGAACAGAACACTGCTCACCAGTGGCTTTGTGCAGAGGATAAAGCGACTGTGGGAAGGGAGAAGGAGAGCAAGAGGGAAACAGTGATGAGTGTCAGAGAGATTTGTCTTGCACTTTTAAAGTTTTCCTTGTCCATCATAGCCACCATTGGAATGTTACTGCAGGTTGTGCTACATATCTCTGTTCCTGAGAAAAAATGGAGCTGCCAGGAAAGCTGCAGAGAGGCATCAAGTGCTGGCTGTGCTCCTTGCTCTGAATCTCCTGCCTGTGTCATGGCAGGGAAACAGCTTGTAAGTGAGGGATTACATGGGTGAACAGCAAAACAGGGGCCACGAAACAAAAAGCAGGTTACGATAATTGTCTGACTCAAAGGCAAAAAAACAATGTGGGATTCTTGCCAGCTGATTTTACAGAGTCATTTAGCTGTTTTTCCTTTAATGTGGCCCAGTTTCTGTTGGGAAAATAGTTGATGTGGGCACACTGTCAGACTTTGTGCTCCTAGAGGAATCAGAAGTGATTCTGGATGTTGGAGGTGGGTGTTGAGGGTTTGGAAGTTGGGTTTCTCAAAGTGGCAGCTCAGGGATTGGCACATGGATGGACACCACAGCATGAATTACCCCTTAGAGACCTGCATGTGCTGCTGAGCTGTTGGTGTTGGCTCCACAGGGCACAAGAGAGGTACAGGAACCCACAGAGGGCAGACATGTGGGGACCCTTCTGGCCTGCTGACATGGGATGTCATATGAGGTCGTGCCTTTTGCCTAGTGGATCCAGCACGGGGGTGGGACAGAGCCCTGAGCTGACATCTTAGACACCAGTGCAAAATCTTCTTCTCCAGCATCATTGGGGGAATTAAGCCTGTACTGAGGCTTCAGGTGGGCACATCTTCCTTGACTTGACCCTGCAGATGGGGCTCTGCTGCATAACCCTTGGAGGCACCTGACTTGAACACGCTTGAGCAATAATGGGAGGCTGTGTTTGTCCTTGTCCCTCCCTGTTCTCCTCCCCCACTTCCCCAAAGATCTTCCTTGTGTGGCCTCAAGGGTGGGTGAAGCTGAGACACTGGGCAAAGCCATGTTCCTGCTCCAGAAAGCAGGGATACCCTTTTTCTCAGATGTGCAGATGCACCATGGTCATGCACTCTGCCACAGCTGGGCCAAGTCTGGGGGCTCTCAACAGTGAGAACAAGGGTCTTGGAGGGGTTGCAGAGGAAATTAAATCATGCCTGTGTGTGGGCTTGCTGACTGGGCAATGGGGCACCTCATGGCTTCTGATTGAGCAAGTGCCAGCTCCCCAAATCTGGGAAGAGAGGGGCAGGAGGAGATGGGGCCACACAAGCTGTCAGGGGGTGTCCATCTCTCTTCTCTGATCTCTAGCAAGGGTGGGGATAGAAATGGAATAAACTAGTGAGGTTTGTCCCTACATGGATCCGTACATAGCAATTTCCCTTTTGCAGCAGTGGGAAGGTTAAATACTGATTTGCAGCACAGCTGAGTGCAAGATCTGCGCCCCTGCCTGGCTGTGCTGCAGTGGTTGATTCTCTGGAAATAAGAGAAAATTCAACTGAGGAAGCAGGTTATATTCTCCAAATGCCATAACATCTGACACATCCAAACATGGTTTGTGTTGCTGGGGTGATAAAACTTCCCATTAACTGGGATAAGGGTTTTACCGTGGCTTGCTGTGTACTTCAGCTGTGATGTGTGCGGCTCTGTGGGAGTAAACAGAGTTACTTTTCATGGAAGTTAAAGGATGTCTCTGAAATGCTTCAAACACTTCTCTGTATGGAAAATTTTCCTTCTACTTGCAGGAACAGAGCCTTTACAAGTCTGGAAACAACCTGGTTTTCTTCTGTGTACCGAAGGGCTTTCTAGGGACTTTTCTTTGCTGCTCTTCCCCTTTCTACAGTGTGACCCAAGGCAGTGGCAAGGGGCTGGGTTAAGGGAAGTCACTGATGTTCTTGGCCCTCTTCCAGGCAGCTGCCCTCCCCACGGGACAAGGCAGAGCACTAATCCAAAGGTTTCAGCCAAGTACCATTTTGGAGCCCGAGCTGCCTGAGTGCTCTGGAACTGCAGAAGCAGCCACTGTGGTAAGGGCCAGGGAGTGACCTTCCCAGCAGGTGGTAAATACAGCTGATGATGACAGCCAGTACTTTGCCTTTTAGGAAATTATTATCTTTTATATCTGAGTGGGCACCAGAAAACAGAGTTATACTTTTCCTGCTAAAGTCTTTGTTTTCTTCTTGGCACGGGCTCTGAAGGGTCTGGAAATGCTAAAGATTCCCTTCTGCTGCCTGTGAGGTTCCCCTGGGACTGCTGTTGGGCTGGATAGAAAGCTGGTGAGACCAAAGATTGGCTGCTGCTAGCAAGTTGGATTAAATGCTGGGAAAAAGAGAGAGAGGGTGAAATTGCAGCCTCTGAGTGAAATGGGGCTCTCTGAACAGAATCACTGCCAGACTGAGGGGGACAGCAGCAGAATAACTGGGTCTGGGTGGGACATCAAAGTTCAGACAGTGTGTTTTGAAGGAGAAGCTTTAGCAGAGAGGAGAAAAGTAGCCTTAACAGGGGAGGAGAAGCACACAGAGACTGTAAGAAAACAGAAAAAACCTCCCTATTTTCACTTTGCTATATTTTCCCCATAGCCTTTAGAAACCCATTACAGTGAAATAAGGAACCTGGGCAGTGTTAGCAAAGAAGGGAGAAGGAAGTCACTTTAGCTGGCCAAGGTTGTGCAGCTTTAAGGTATAAAGCACCTGCTTTGTACCTTTGATCTGCCAAACTGACCTCTGACTCTTTCAGGTTGCTGTCAGCACTGGCAGCTCTCACATACTCACCCCCTGCCATGGGAGGTGACTATAGCTGGGACTACAGCTGGGAGATGCTGCACCTTCCAGCCCACAACCCAGCCCTGCCCAGGTGTGTCCTGGCTGCAGAAGGTTGTGAGGGCAGGTCCTGGCTTCTGCACCAGGCACCTGTGGCAGAGCAGTCTGCAGAGGAGAGATGGGATGTGGGGTTCCTTGAGTTATGGGCTGCTCTGGAGTGTCAGGGGCAGAGTGTTGGGGAGAGGAGAGGATGGAAAAGGGGGATTATGGGCACATGATGGTAAATGCATCTGATGTCAAAAGGGAATAGTAGCTGGAGCTTTAGTTGTCTCAGATCTCATCCTTCCTCTGGTAAGAGGTGCTCATGGTCTCCCCTTCTGCCAGGAAGGAGTTGAAAGGTGGTGAATTATGGATATGAGACTGGGGAATTTATGTGTTTCTCTTTACTGTCTGTGGCTGATTCAGGAGGGGTTCAAGGCTGGTGCTGGCAGGTTTGGGGCCCCCCAGGAAGAGTCAGGCAGCTTGCAGAAGTAAATACAGGGGATATGTGTTTTATGTTGTGTGGCATGAACATGAGCATTGTGCTGCTGTAGACATAGGAGTCACCTTAATCCCGTCCTGTCATCTTCACCTAAAGAATGAACTTAAAAATGGAGTGTGACAGATGATGTACCCCAGTACAACCTCCTCAGCTTCCCTTGAGCAGCACTGGAAGGCCCTTAAAATAATATCTCAAGGTGGCCACTGGTTGTCATTGCTTTCAAAGGCTTATGAGGGCTGCACAGTTTGACAAGCTGCACAGCTGGGTGCCTCTGTGTGGGAAATAAAGGTGGGGAAAGCAAAGCTGTGAGCAGACTTCTTGCTCCTAGTTCTTGTGCCAGAGAAGAGTTTGAACCCGCTGTCATACATTTTAAAGATCCTATTCTATGTTGCTCTTTCTACCCCTGGGTAGGAGGCACCAATGTGTGGATAAAGGCAGGATCTATGAGTTACACTTTTAAACCAAGAGAGGGGCTGTCATGGGATATGGTGTGGGGAAATGCACAGTGCATGGTCAGGTGGGTGACTGAAGTTGTCCATGGCCTCTAAGTGAATACTGAAAAGAGAATGAAGCAAATCCAATGGGTTATTCCAGTTATTTTCTCTTCTCTGGCCTTCCAGCCCATCAAGCAGGTGAGGAGGGCATCTCTGTAGGTATTTCAGGACAGAGGGATGAGCTGGGGCAGCCAGAGACAATTCCTGCATGCAGATCAGTACAGTTATATAAAAAGTTTGCTCTAATTGAAAATAAAGCAAAAGAGAGGTTGGTGAAAGAAACAGAGGCCTTAGAGCTGAAGGAGAAGTAAGTGCATGTGGGAGCACCCTGAAAAGCTGCTCCAAACTATCATTGGGAGAAAACAGCTCAATCAGAAGGGAAGAGACAGAGATAGTGGGGGGGNGATATCTGGTAACTGAGGAAGGTTTTCAGAAAGCACAGCACAGAGCACTTGGCTGACACCAAGTGTGTGTGACCCCTGCTGTTGTAAGCACAGCTTGAGAAAGCATCTACTAAAAAAGCCAGGGGCCAGTGGAGGGAAGGTGCTCTTGAGGAGGCATTTCCTGCTGGAGGTCCTGATTTGGGATGGACTGGAGATGCAGCTGGCTGAGGGCTTTTCCAGCAGATCCCTCTCTGCCCCTTGGATGTACAACATTCACTGTTGGGAAAGCAATGAGCGATATGAGGCAGGTGTGATAAAAAGGATGTAAAGAGAATTTGGGAATGGGAACATCCCTCCAGCTTCTTGGAAAGGTAACACTCGCCTGCATTGTGAAACTTGTGAAGTTTTGGGCTCTATCTATGTGATCTTATTGTGTGTTAAGGATGCTGTTGGGTTTGTAAAGCTGCTGGACTGTGATGGGCAGCCAGCTGTATCCCGAGGGATCGGTGTCCCGGGTAAAAGGGATCAATACTCCCGGGGAAATTGAGTTCCCAGCCCCCAGAATCTGCCCCTGCCCGCAGGCGAGGGGAAGCTGGAAGCACTCAGGTGGGCAGAGGACCCATCGGGTTGCCAAGTGCAGTTTCTTGCTGCCATCTAGTGACCTTCGTGGGTACATAAAAATGTCAAAAAATGCCTGATTCTAGTGCCGGGCTGCGAGCAGAGTCACTTGAACTGGCAAAGACAAACGGCGGGGAAAAAATCCTGAAATCCAGCGGTGTCTGGATTCTGCATCTCCTACAAAACCACCGTGGGAAACTCTGGCATGCCACGACAGGTTTAGGTGGGTTATTAGTCATGAAACATATTTGTTATTGAATAAGGGAATAAGGTTTTTTTCCCAGATTTGAGACAAAATTAAAGCTGGATTTTTGCCTCCATAGCATTGTGGCTCTGCATTGGAGCAGGTTGGCTTTGCTTGGCTGTGCTCATTCCTTGTTACAGTGCCCTGGTGATCCCCATGAGATAACCTTTGTTGATGAATCTGGAGTGATCTCAATAAAGAAGGGGAAAATTTTATTAATTTTTATTTGTTTTTATACTTTCAAATGCTTCAGGCTCCCCTAATAATGATGGACCATGACCCATAATATTTTTTACCATGGAGAAGTGTAAGGCAGACCTAGAAAAGCATACAAATAGGACATTAATGGATTGTTTAAATGGTTTTTGGGTTCACATAAATCTTGACCCTCCCAGCTGTAGAAAATTAATAGGATTGCAATTAATCTTAACTTCTACCTAGACTTTCTTGAGCTTAGAGGTGAAAATCTGTGCACTTTCTACAGAAATTAAAGACGCTTCTATAAATTCTGATTAGGCCGAGATTTCACTGTAAAACTTGTGAGTCCTTTTACTGCTTCAAAATAAAAACATTATGAAGGTAATAATTTCACCTTGGAAACATTTTTAGAAAGCTTCCTGGAGCTTCTTTGTGTATGCTGCTGCTGTGGCCTGTTCATCTCAGTATAATATGTTATGGGTACTCAAACTTTTCTCCTATGCCTCTAAATATCCTTGGCATGAATCACCTTTGCGTCCTGTTATCACCTAGCAGGCTTCTTCCCTCTACCTCCAAACAGCATCTTGCAAGACCTGGGATGGAAACAGCATACTACCCAATGACTTTCCTTACATCCCCTTTTTCTGTGCCTTCCTCCCAGCCTGAAGCTTTGCAGGGAGACCCACTAAGAGGTCTTCAGCTGCTGCAAGCAGGATGCCTAGAAATACTGCAGGTGTCTCATTACCATTCCTTCAGTTCTTTTTGTTCCCTGGCATCTCAGGGAGTCGTGGTGCCAGCAGTGATAAATCATTGCTGCTGCTGGTGTCTTTTGGGGGCAGCCGTAGTAATTACTTGGAGTGACCCTTGCTTTCAGCCATCAGAAAAAACCTTGCCATCATCCCAGAAGAGTTTAAATCCTTGATAAGATGCAAGCTGCTGGCACCAAGGGCAGTGCATGTAGCCAAACAGGAATATAACCCTCAAACTACTGCTCTCCAACCTGTGTATTTTTAAAACAAGGTTAATGATCTCTTGTTAAAAAGGGAACAAATGTGTAATGACCTTAAAAATGTGGTGACTGTTTATCCATCTATAATGTTTTAAAGACTGTTACAAGGGAATTAGAGATGATAGTCCCCTTCATTGGAGTCAGGAGGTTTGTTTGGACACAGGAAGGTGATGTGTGTGTGACCCCAGAGGAGCTGGCAGTGCACTCAGGTGAGGATGTGAGAGGTGAATTGGGCTGCTGGTGGGTCAGACAGCCTCATGAGGGGATGGTGGTAAAGTACTTCTCTGCTCTGAAGGTGAATCTATCTTGCTGTAATAGGTTTGCTATACTTTTTGATCACTGAGGACGTAAAAAATTGGACAGAGGTAAAGTCAAAAAACTCCTGGAGGAGTGCAGATGAGACTAAGGTGGTGAAAAGTACACAAAAAGCAGAGCTGTGACTTTCACAAGGTGAGACACATGCCATTTCCACACCTGCCACATGCAAACAGGCCAAACTTTCCCTTCCTGGGCATGTACCATGGCAGTGCATAACTAATAAGGCCCATCTTTGATGAGCCCCTGTTTTGCCCCAGTTTGCCCCCATTAAGAAGCAGGAGAGAAATACCTGTAAGCTTTTGGGCTTGTGGCTGAGGAGACTGCAGCATGGGGGAGGCAGAGTTGCTGCTGGGCACAGCCAGCTCCTCATGGCCACTGCATCCCTCCTTTGCTGCTCCCATCAGGAAGCCAGCCTGGTGAAACATCTGGCCACACCACATCTGGGCTTTAATTCTGGAGCAGGCTAGAACTTTGGGTGCTACAGGATAGATGTGTCCTCTGCAGCAGTGGAGATGTCACTGGTCACACTTGATGACCAAGAGTCACTACTCAGGAAGGATTTTGCACTTTGTCTTGTCCCACCGAGATCATCTGGAGGAATTTAGCCCACAAATACGAAACCCTGGGCATGTGGTACCCAACAGTTTTAATAATGGCAAGCTGAGTGAAAAAGACTCTCATGGAGCATTATCCAATGGTGCATGTCCAGACTAGAAACCAGACCCAATTTTTAACTAGGAGTGTTACTCTTGGAACAGTTTTCCTGGGCCGTATGGTGAAATATCCATTACTTTAAGTTGCCAAACCAAGACACAACGTCTTTCCCAAAGTCATGGTGTAACAAAGCCATGAGAATTTGGGCTCAGGGCATAGCAGTATATACCCCAAACTTATTAGATGATAGTTCATAAGACTCTTATGTTGGTGATGTCAAATCCTAATGTTTGCAATATCCTCCTTGCAAAGGATTCAGGTGCCCTACATTTTCAGAGATGTTTTATGTTACTTTTTACCCTTGGCTAGAATAAGGATAGGGGAGCAGAATGTAGCAGAGGTCACACTCAAGTGCTTGCCCTCTATCCTCTCTTTCCCCCAATATATCTGAGGATGCAGAAATGACCAGCTGGCTTCAATGAACCAAATAAGAAGCTGACTCCAGTGAAGTAACATTTGAGGCAGAGGAAAAAGAGAATTATTATATTATATACAAAGTCCCTTTCACAGCCTTTCCTCATGCTAGGAACTATGCACATGGCAAACATTCAGATCAACTTCACAGCCAGCTGCATCAGAGGATCAAAATCGGGACCTCAAAATTCCTTGTAAAACAAATGAAAAACATCTGAGGAAATGCTTTGCTTTACTTGCATGGCAGGCTAAAAACTGCATGTCCTTTGGAGTTTGGATAAACATGTGTAAGCACGTGGGTAAACTATAATCCTCTGATATTGTTTGAATTAAATAGATGGATTAAAAAAAATGGCCTAGCTTTGTCTTGAAAGGATGCCAGAAGATATAAGTTGGACAAGAAACCTGAGTGAGATTGCTGAAGTTTATGTATCAAACCTAAAGCCCCCAGGCTGAGTGTTGGATGCTAAGGCAGGCAAAGCCACAGGCTTAAAGTTTCAGCCATCATCTCTTATCAGTCATTTGAGCTGGAACTCCTCAAGCAGAGAGTTTGATTTAAAAGGATGTAATTTTTTGTTGTGCTCAGCCACAGGGGTTTAACTGAGGGCAGCCTTCCCCAGAGGAGAAGATATGCAAGGGCCTCTAGTGGTGGATTCGTGCAGAAATAAAACAGATGAGATCACCTTGGTTTTTAACATTGCAATCTATTCATTCCCAGCTGGAGCATTCCTGGGGTGAGAAGAGCAGCTGGAGTACACTGCATTCACCAAGGTTCCCTTTTCTGTTTGATTTGGTGGCAAGAGACTGTCTTTCACCTCTTCATTGGGTCATGATGCCTTGCAGATGTTTTAAAAAAATCAGTGCTTCTATCTGGACAATAATGTTTAATGAAAACCTCTTCATTTTCTGCAGCGATTTTCTGCATCTGAAGGCATGCTTGCCTTCATACAAATGAGAATGATTTTAGCCTTTGCTTCCAATGCCTTTGAGGTGGAAAGAAATGGTGGTTTGCCATCAGGTTTGCCCAATGGTTCTTGTGGTAGGTAATGAGGGACAAATTCCTGACAAAGTAATCCTAAATCAGTCCTACTTATCTCATCAGCGTTATCTCAGGTCCCTGTCTGCCCCAAGGGAGCTGCACTTCTGGGCTCTGTCAGATGGTGTCTGAGCTGGGTAACTGAAAAAGGAGATGCCCTTGCACAGGGAAATTTTTTGACAAGCCTGTATTTTAACCTCACGTGGATTAAAAAGGTTTCAGAATTCAGCGTTTTGTTTAGGTAACCCATGGAGCCAGAGATCACACATTTCTAGAACCTCCTTCAAGCTGTGTACACTTGCAGAAGCAGCTGGGTGGTAAGTGCCTAGAGTGCAAATCGCCATGGTCCTGGCCCTTCAGCAGCTGTACTGGCAGAGGTGCTCTGTGGTGGTGGCTTGGTATGGCAGCTGAGAAGTGCCAGGTCTGGGTTCAGAGCAAAAATTCTTCTTTCAGCCTTGGTGCCATTCAGCTGTGCCTTGTGGGACCAGGAAAATGCAGAGGTAGCCCCGAGTGCAGTGGATTTGATCTGGGACAAGGGTTTGGCCCAAATTCACCAAAAGCTTGTTGTATTAGTTTATTTAGGTTCATCTGTGCCCTACTCAGAATGGATTTCTTACAGTTTGATTTGATCTCTGCAGGATCTACCCAAGCAGGCAATTGGTTGATAAAATATCTGTATTCCAAGACTCTTTATTTTGCTGAGTTATTAACAGCCCTCTCAAACATATTCCCATTGAAACTTTATTTTACTTTTTCATATTATAGTTAAGTATTATTATTGCATATATAAATATTCACAGTGAATTACATTTACCTATAGTAATTTATTAGTAAGGTGCTTGTTTTAGGCTGCCTTCAAGTACATCTTGGCACATATGGGAACTTTTTTGGTTTAAAAGTATTTTGAATATAAGTTTTACTTCCAACTGATGCCCAGTTGAAGGAGTCTTGAGAAGTTCCAGCTGCTCTGTATCTGTTGCAGTGGACATTGTCACAGTTCTTGTCTCTGTCTGGAATGAAACCTCCTCCATGAAACCAGACTTCCCTTGTTCTCTTCTGACCCAGCACTCGGCTGCTGTGATGCTCAAAGGACATTCAGGCTCTCTGTTCAGCACAGCTGAATTTGACTGTAGTCATCTATGGAGGACAAAAAGAGTCTCACCACAGCCTTCACTGGTGTTGATTTCTTCAGCTCAAGATGCCTACAGCAGAGACACCTGTGTTTAGTCAGACTAATCCCGTTCCTGTTGATTTACCTGATTTTTCCCCTCCCTAATGTGATACTGCAGGACATCTGTTTCTTGTCTTCAGTATGTGGAACAGATTTCCTTGGATAAAACACTTAATTCTTAAACCCATCCTCTTCTCTCAGCTCTTTCTCCTCTGAATAAATTGGCATTGTTCAAACTAATTTTTCTCCTAAAGTAATCCCTTTGAGACCTGATTGTTTCTAAATATTTTACTATTAGTCTTTATCTTTCTCACAGTGTGATGCCCAAAACCATACTCCAGCTGAGGCCTTACTCATCATCCTGAGCAGAAGAAACAAATTACTACGTATAGGAGCAGCAAATCTTCTTCCCATTTCCCCTGCAGCTTTCTGACATTGGTCTTTTCTGACCAGTTTCTGTTTTCCAGAAAACCATCAGTGCTCTGTCATGCGTTCATTCCTCAAAACTCTGATGCTTCAGTATATCTGGCTTTAGTGTGCAGTAAATCACTGTCCATCCCTCTGTTCTGCCTGTTCCTGGGTGTGCAGGCTAACACACACTCCAGGAAAATGCTGAAGTGTGTAAAGCCTGTATATGCTAGAGGAACAGGCTGAAGCAGCTGCTGCTTCTCTCCCAGCCAGATCATACCCAGGCTTTCTGTCATCTCATCCCTTACAAAATCTTCTTGGTCTGAAGTCTGGACCAGCCTGGGACCAGGTCTATCTTATAAATATTTGTCCATCTGCACTGTTATAATCACTAGTGGAGATTCTTTAACAGGAGAGGGCAGCTACTAAGAGGATATTTTCTGGATTTTTGAGATCTTTTGAGTGACTTTTTTTTCTTTTCTTTTTCTTTTTTTTCATTTTTTATTTTTTCCCCCTTCATTTTATTTCTATGTAACCTCAGTCAGAGATTCCTCAGGAATAATTTAATTCCCTGTCTTTTCAAAGGCTTCAGAGTTAGACTTTTGTTTGATGTGGGTTAGAAAAATTTTTGTAGGACACTCATAGAATTTTTCATTGACTGATATAATTTATTTGTCTGCAGAATATGTATTTCCTGATATTTTTAAACTGAATACTGGTAGAGTTAAGAACTTTTAAAGGAATCCAGGTTTATTTGGTTTTACTGTAACCTGATGAGTTTCTTCCACTGGATGGAGTTTGAGAGGAACATCTTGGTGAGACACCTTGGTGCATAACAACCAGAGCATCACTTTCAATTTCCCTGTTGATCCAAGCTCAGACTTTATAATACTGAAAATATCAGAGCAGTGTCTGTTTTAAAATTTGACCCTGCAAGGGATAAATGGATGGAGCTAAACCAGAGTTAGAAAGAAATTTGAGTGAAAGCAACCATGAAACAACAGAATCACTGTTCTGAGGAAAGAAAGGAGTGAAAGGAGCAGAAAAAGGGTAGTGAACTTCAAAAAGCAGACATCAACAAGCCTGAGAAACAGGTAAATGTGTGCCTTCTGGGAAGATAATCCTAAAGGTGAATGAACTGTCAGTTACTGAAACTGCTGTTAACAAAAGCAGAATGGTAAGCTATCCTGATGTGAAAGAAAGAGGAAATTGAGAAGGAGAGCAGCATCCAACTGCACCAGGAGCCAAGACCTAGAAATCAAAGGGACTTATGTGATAGGTAAAAAAGGGGACTCCTAACTGACAGTGACTGCAACAGAGCAGCATGAAACTTCTGGGGTGTAAGTGGAAAAAATCACATGTGAAGCCAATTAGGAAAAAAAATCTAAACTGCTGCCTTTCCATAAATAGGCAGAGGAAAATACACATATTCAATTTAATGAAAAGAAGTACAAATAGCAGATGAAGCATAAGAGCTGAGAAATCCAACATTTCCTTCACTTTATTTGCACGATCCCGTTGGTGGCAGGCAGAGTGGTGTGGAGTGGCTGCACAGTGAGGTCAGGAAAGCACAGGCTGCACATTGGATGTAAAAATTACAAAACTCTTATGTACAGAATGACTCCTGCCACGTTTATGGTCTGTTTTATGGCTCTTATCACTAGACATTTTCAAGGAGTGAGAGAGCACATTTCCTCTATCTCCTGCAGGAAGCAGCTCATTATTCCTTATTAATTAGGTCTGCAGTCACTAATCTGTTATGTACCTTTCCAGCAACTGTTTACAGATAAGTGTTGTAGGATCTAATTGATGGAGGATAATTAGCTCCTCCCTAATTAGAGTGAAGTGTGCTTCTTTTCACTCTGTGGATGATCGCTTATGAATGAAAGGCCACAAATGGAAAGCTCAAGATGTGCAATGTGTCAGGAGCTAATTTGCTTAAACTATTTCTGAAAGCTTATTCAATTAATACCCAAATAGTGGGCTTATACATGAGTGTGTGCAACTGACTTCAGTTGTAGGCAGGCATGTGGTTGCCACAGAGTTGAGCATTAATGTCATGCTCAGTTACCATACGCTGTGCAGGCACCAGGAGCAGCAGGTCTGCAAGCATCAGCATGGAGGACATAGCATGAGGAAATAATGAAAAGCCTTCTGGAAGTTTTATCTGCAGCTTCATCATCTCACATGATTTTCTCAACTCTGAAAAAGAACAAGGTGCAGCCTAGTGGTTGATAAATTTAAATTTTGAGGTATCCTTTTTTCTTTTTTTTTTTTTTTTAATGGCTAACCTGTGAAACTTGCAGTGGTGTCTTATTGCCAGGGAACAGATATTCAGTGTCTTTTGGAAACCAGAAGCTTATATCCCATTCAGCACCAAAATGGCAAGCTATTTTCCAAAAAGCTTCTCTAAAAAGGCTCTAGATTATTCTTTCTGTAACACAGCCATGGGTTATTGTCATAATTGGTCTCTGTTACAACACTTTTACTTCTTCCCAAAATGTGACTGCTTTTGCCTATGACTGCCTATGATCTCCTGGCTGCAAAAAGAAAAATGGAGATTGGCTGATGATCACTGTGAAGTACAAGTGCTGAGGCTTGGCATATGTGCTGATGTGTCAGAAAACCTGTGTGAGAAGATGTGGAATTTATATGATTAAAATGTGGATAATTGATGTAATAAATTTGATATTTGGGATAATTATGTAATAATCAAATTGTAATGTATATGTTTAAGATGATGTGGATTCACAGCACAGCCTGAATGCAGACATAGGTTTATAGGGAAATATGCTTCTTTCTGGATTGAAACAATGTTTGGTGTTTGACATAAGCCCACTGCTTGAGAGCCCACTAAAGTTAATAGAACGTCTCTCTTTGAGTTTCTGTGTACTTTAGCTGAGATGACACAGCTGGGAATACCAAGGGAGAGCAAGTCAGCCTCCTTTCCTAGTTATGAAAAAATCTTGAAATGTGTCCCTTAAGGATTTGAGACCCTGGAAAACAACAACACAAACCCCATAAACTTTTTCTCCTCAGGAGGTTTAAATCAGTTTAATGATTTGGGAAGTTATGTTCTGCTGCATTGCTGCCAATCTAACATATTGAGTGAGACAGAACCCGGGGAGTCAGAGGGGACATGGATGAGGTTAGGATTACCTGCAAATTTCTCATGTTCCCTGAGACTGGAGAATTGCTTCAGTTCCCTGGAAGCCTAATACTGTTAATCAGCGAAGAAAGATTTCACTGTTTCATTACTTGCTGCAGCTGAAACTCAAGGAAATGACTTGGGTCTCATTATCAGATAAAGTTAAGATTCCAGTATAAAATAAAATTCTTTTTCACACTCAGGTCGAGAGTAATTTATTTTTTGTAGCTCAGATTTTAAAAATAGAGAGCAGGCAGAGGAGAATAGGATAGAACCGCACAAAATCTGGATACCAGAGATCTGCTTTGATACAATAACAGTTTCCAGCCTCTCTTTTATCTTTGTAACCATTCCTAGGCATGGTGGGAAGAGATTAGAATGGCAAACTGAGCAGTGCATCTGTCCACTGTGAGGCGCTTGGCCCCCTCTATTATTTTGTGACGGCTGGAGCTGTAAAAGGGGATGTTGCCATCACTGAGACCTGGTGCCGACCAGTGTACCTTGGAGATTAAATAATTCTCAAGGGACAGAGTGTGTAACCTTGCAAATCCATGTAGGGAAGCAGCGTCAGACTCTGTGTCTGGTCTGATCCTCAATTTTCCCTTGTGAGGAGTGACCCTACAGCTTTTTTTCGGGCAGGGTATCTCTCTTTGGCATCACTGGCACCATGCTTGGGCCGGGACCCTGGGCCCCTCTGTTCTTTGTGCTGCCTGCTGCCACAGTGAAAGGGATGCCTGGGAGAGCCTGCTCACTGCCACAGGCATCCAGCTGGTCCTCAGGCACCCTCCTACCTTGCTTGGGAGGGGCTGATAACAGATGTGTGCTCCCAGCAGAGCTCGTGTGGGTCTGTGAATGGCTTTTGACTGGGACTGGTGGTGTGTCTGTGTGTTTATACTGCTGCAGAAACCAGGTCTGTGACACTGTAAATCCTAAGAAAACTCCTTGCTGTTAGGGCTCTGGGCATTTTCTCCTGGGAAATCTTGCTGTAATGAAAGCTGAGCTGAAGGGCTTGGTTACGTCCTAGGAAATGGCCAGTTTCCAGAGGGGTTTGATGCCAAAGTTCAGATGTTTTTCTTTTCCTTGAAAAACACAGCTCTGACTAGCTTAGGCTAGTTACAAGATGTGAACTTACAGAAACAGGATATGCCAGCAGGGATGACAGCATGAATGTCCCCTTCTCTCTCGTGTCATTAGAAAGAGATGCAGCTGCCAGCTCAGGTGCCTGAACCCAGAGCAGGACTGAAACAAAGGAGAAGCCCAGACGAGTTCTTGTTTTCCTTCTAAATAACTTGGTAAGTACTTGGCAAAACCTCTGGGAGTCTCAGTGGTGAAATGTAAAACTTTCCTGTCCCCTTGAGTCCCCAGCCACATCTGAACAAGGATATGTAACTTTCTGAAGGGAGCTGACAGGCTAATTGGGAGGTGCTGCAACCTTCACCCTGGTGCTCTTTACCAATGTCTGTCTTTTCACACCCCATACTGAGCTGGGAGTGTGGAGAGCCTTGCTTTACAGCCCAGAGGAAGCCTGGAGTGTCAGTGTTGATTAAAAGGGGTAGAGCAGTCTTCCTTGGCAGAAGTCTTGAGGGCCAGTGTAGCTCCAAGCCCCAAATCACCCAGTCTTTAAGCTAAAGAAAATTTCTTGGATGTGCATTATATTTGCTAGAGGGCTTTTTTTACTTTCTCTTGTTCAGTGACCAAAATTGGTGTACTTTTTCTACATCAGCTAAATATGACATGATGAAAAAAGCTGAAAGTTAAAGTTATTCCACGGAGGAGAAAAGATTGATAGAGAACTCAGTTGTCTCCGAAGTCAGAAGGTACCTCCCATGTACTAGGTTGTGTTACCCTGAACTCATTGGCAGTCAAATACTAGAAGGCTGCCTCTTTACTCAAAACTCCCATTTCCCATCATTTGCCCTCTAGCTCAAAAACCCCATTCTCCACCTCTCCTATGGGTTGTGCAGTGTGGCACACTGATGAAGGGCCTTTCTCCTTCTCCACCTGGATCAGCTTCTCTCCAACTCCCTCTGTCATCCTTGCTCTCTGAAACCAAGCTCAGCCTTATCATTTCTAACTGAGCGACCCTTGATTTCTAAGGGCATCTTTTCTGCCTTGTTTTAGGAGAATAGGATGCTCAGCTTTCCATTTCAGTCCTCTATCTGTAAGGAGCTAGAATTAGCACTTTGCACAAAATCGAAAGGATACTTTCAGCTTTGATAGTCATATCAGTCAAGTAACTCTTAGCTGTTAGTTGGTAGCCAAGGTGAACAGCTCTGGCTACAGAAATTGTGTGTGCACATTTGGGCATATGGTTCATTTTCAGCCTTCTTTTTTTGAGTGGGAAGGTCTGAAATGCCAGCACATAGCTATGACTCTCGGAGAAGATAACTCTTGCGGTTGTGTACCCTCTGGCTTTTCAGGTGCAACCTCACCGGCCTCTCCTAAGCTGAGCACCCCCTCCTTTCTAACAGGGAGTAGAACAAGACTTAAAGAAGTTGCAGAAAATTTCAATATATGTGACTTTTCTACAGCATTGTTGTGAGGGCAGGGATTGCACCCTCTGCTGTGCTCCACAGAGCTTCCCACTCTCTTGAGCCTGAGGATTGCTCACAGCATGCAGGGAAGTAGGATGAACAGGCAGGGAAACCAGAATGAGCCAATGTTGAGGATACCTATGGATGCTCCAGAAGACTTGTGCCTTCAACTCTTTGTTGCCCGTTAAATGAGACCTGGTGCACAAGTGAGCAGCAATCCAAGGAAATGAACCACAAAAGCAGCTTTGGAGAGACAAGGATCCCCTTTCTCTAGCACTGGCGTATAATCAGTTCCTATCTGAGGCTTTCCTTTATTTATTTATTTTCTGTACCTGAGGTGCAAATGAAAGGCAAACAATATGGGTCAGGTGTGATGGTCTAGGGTAATGAACAGCTGGGAATAATTACCTGCTACCAGGAGGAAAGATGATGGATGGAGGCAAGGAGCAGCTGTGTGGAATCTTCAGCTGGCTGCTGTGACAGGAGGAGAATCAGAAATGCCCAGAGAAATTGCTTGGAGGGGCTGTGGGACTGAGGCAAAACATTAGTGCTAGAAACAGGCTACAGCACCCTGCTGGGGAAACACTTCCAGGGACATTTCTTATTGTGAGACCCTTGTGCTTCCTTCTGGAAAATTTAATATTAGCCTTGGCTTCCATCAGGACATATATTTCCCTAATGGGCTGTGGGAAGCCTCCGCTCCACTCCTTTTAGCCTGGAACTGAGAGTTGAGGTGTTTTGCTGCCTTTCTATGTAATATGAAGCAGGAGCAGAGAATGTCAAGGAGAAAGGGGCAGCAGGCTGAGGTCAGCCTGAGTGTTCACATGGGAACAAATGTCCTTCTAAAGCTCTGGGATGCTGTGCCTGAGGAGGGAGGAATGAGCGAAGCCAGAGAGCCCCTGCTTTCTGGGATAGCAGAGCCAAACACACATGTCATAGGCTGTGTTATATGGCTGGGACAGTTCCTGTAGACACCAGCCTCTCCCCATAGCTATTTCCTACAGCTGGGGCTGGGAGATTGCTGTCACCAAAATGCATGAGAATCTCCTGTGTAGCCAGGAGGCCAGTGAAGAGCCCAGGAAACTGCTCCCCTTAAATAGTTAAACGGCTGCCTCTCGACAAGCACAATGTCACATTGAATTTGAAACAGGGAACTTTTTATATTTTCCCCCCTGATTGTGCTGGCACCTGGCAGATGCCTGTTTACCACAGGCATCCATACACACAGCAATCAAAGGAAATCAGAGGCACGGATTAGCAACAGCTGCAAGTCATTAGTGGCAGCCATGGGAAAGCACAGCTCTGCACCCCGCTTCGAAATAACCAACGTGAGTATTCCAGAGCGCAGGGGTTACCGCGGGGCACTCTGCGGGCACCAGGGACAGCAAACAATTGCCTCACTTGTCTCTGGAGATGGCTTCTTCTCTCTCCCCGAGGCAGCAGTGTGTTATCGATGAATCAATCACACTTTATTGGCCCATTGGACATTAACTCTTTGGGAGGCTGACTTTTGCTGACTGGGAGTTGTCAGAACTGGAGGATGAGGTCTCCACCTTTCCAAAATTTCTAGTCATTCTTTATTTTCTTTCAGCTGACTGCTGGCATCTTTGGCAGTGTCTCAACACAAGCGAGGACTTGGGATCTCCTAGAGTTAATGCTCATTTTACAGGAAGTTTTGTTAGAGCAAATATAAAGCAAAAGCTGACCAAAAGCCTTATTTGTGTATCTGATTTCTTTATTCAATTCATTTTGAACCAGAATAGAGTCCAAATTTTATTTAAAAACTTAATGTTGATTGAAATTTCCATTGCAAATTTAGGCAGCTTGGGTTTCTATTTTGATCAGACCCCGGAAAAGCTGATTTTACTTCAAAGCATCTCTGACTCTTGGAGGAGCAGGAAGCTGGTGCCCTATTAATAGAGAGCAGAATCCAGCATCACTGAGGCGCGGCTGATCTCCCAGCAGTCCTGACATATTTGGCTGTATCTGCCCTCCTTTCTCTCTGGCTCAGCCAGATGGCTTTCACCATCATAGGTGCAGTATCCAAGCTGTGTTGGGGGGTCTTCATGGTCCACAAGAAGGGCCTGCCTGCCTTGCCCCTGCCAGATGGGAACCCCATCCCTGCCTTGTACTTGACCCTTGCCATGAAGAGGTGGAAGCCTGTGAAGGAGTTGACAGCAAGAGGCTCTACAAATGCTGATATCCAGTACTTCAAAATACCCCTTGAGCTTCTGCTTCTTCTATAGGAGGGGAGTAGGAGGAAAAGGAATGGAAGCAAGGGAAGTAGTCACAGAGATTAGAGAAATGGAAAGCTGGGGGGACAGAAAAAGATCTTTCTGCAAAGGCCATGGTCAGCCTGACCCTTGTAGCCCCTTGGTTTCTTTCAAGGCCCTAAGCCTTCAGTTACTTTCAGCTTCCCACCTGCATCTCCCACCACCTTATTTCTTATATATATAATAGACCTTATTTCTTATCTTCAGTCCCAAGCCTCACTAATTCCAAGGTTTGGTCAGACACAGCTTTCTCTAAATCCCTTCCTTGTATGTTCTTTCTGCTGCTGCCAGAAAAGTTGAATTTGATATCCCCATGGATAACATCATTTACGTGATGCGAAAATGGGATTTAGCCTTGTCTTCCAAGACCTTTTAACAGTAAGGAACATGCAAACAGAATATTGAAGGTAACACAGGGAAGTATAATTTTAAAGTAAAATAAAGGTGAATAGTCTCAAAAGACAAAGCATTGCAAATATTCTCATCTTCTAGTGCAAAGATGAAACCAAGGAGAAAAAAGGGTGATGGTATGTTAGTTCCAACACTCCCTCAGTCTTGCAGCTGTTTCCATTTGAAAACTATTTCAGGATCACAAAGTCTACAGAGAACAAGACAGGTATTTGTAAAGGAGCTTCATTGCTACTAGCTGCAGAAAGTGGGGTGGCTTTCTTTGTGGGGCCTGAGGGAAGTAGACCAACCTTGGGAAACGTCCTAGGTTAAAAATCCTTTTTTTAAAGGATTTACTGATTTTCTCTTAAGTTTGTGAAATGTTGAAAGAGTACTTTCCTCCTTCATACTTTTGCTAAAGTGGTGAGTAAAGGAAGATGCACATTTCTGAAGAATTATTTCTAGTTTTTTTTTTTTTCTCAGTAGGAGACACAGTTTTCTGCATGTTTTTCTGCCCTATCTTTGACTTAGGAGTTAGTGTTTTACTTGCTGAGTTACAAGTCATGCTGGATTTTGTTTTGGTACTTTCAGGTAAGACTGTGGTTCCTCCTGTGCTTCAGCTCAATGTAGTCTCACTGGCTGGTGTTCAAAGTACAGTGTGCTGTGCTCAGGTGTTCTGGGCTCTTCTTTGCCTTTGAAATTCATTCTGCAGTTCCTTCTGTTCCAGCTAGATGTGCTAATCCAGACATTTGCTTGCTAATGTTCTGAGAATGGTGGATGATAACTACACTGTGAAAGGGACTTTGTTGTCAAAACTGGCAAATAGTCACATAAATATTTTATTCCTTCAGAGAAATAAACTTCCTGTCTTCTTGATATTCCTTTTTTCTTTTCTTTTTTTGTTTTCTACCTATAACTGTCAAATTATGTTGAAAGGACCATAGTCCATCTCTGAACTCAGTGCTGAGGTGCAAAGAAAATCTAAGGGAAGGTCAGCAAAATGATGAGGGTGTTAGAAAATCTGTTTATGAAGTGAACCTAAAGAGGTTCATGCATTTCAGTGAATCAGAAACAGACTGAGGGATAACTTGATCATTCCATATAAGTACCTATATTTGGAAGATGTAGACACCTTTTCCAGAACTATTTTTCTGTGAAAGAGCTACTGTCTAGTCTCTGCCAGTTCCCTGAATTCAATCTTGGTAAGAGAGATGGTGTTGTAGGTATTTGAGTAGTGCAAATAGAGGAGCAGCTCAGAAGAGGAGAGCTTCACTTGCTGCTTTAAAAGAAAAAAATTTTGATGTTCTTTGGTGTATTTTTCTAGCAATAAGATTATACATGAACTCAGCAACTACTTCTTGCTACAAGGATCTCTTCATTCATCCCTGTCTTTGAGGATATGCAGGAGAGGAGGGTTTCTTTTGATGGGTTAGACTGCTGTGATTCCTGTTGGGCCACAGCCTGTAGAACGGATGTCAAACTTAATTCTTTCTTGCTAGTAAGGGGCTTCTGAGCTTGGGGAATTTGTTCTCCTGTTTTTTTAGCTCTTATTTTTCTGTGAAATATCATAGTCAGCAGAGCTCTGGATAGGGGAACTAAACCCCTCTGAATGGGGCTGGTTACATAATGCCCAAAGTCAGAATGATGTGTAGGGTCAAATGATGAAGACCTTAAGGCTTTGTTTGCTTTCCTTTGCAGTACAGAACGCAAATTGCCTTTTCAAGATGTCTCAACAGTTGAATTTCCAGCCATTACAGAGCTGTGGGGTCTAATAGTGTCACCAGCCCTTCCAACTCTTTCTGATACTCAGGTGCTGGTGTAGGCTCTTGAATAAACCTTTCAAAAGTTTAAAACCTGGGCTTTGTTGACGATATGCAACACCCTGGCATAGGTAAGAAAAAGAGGTCTATCAGACCCCTGCTGACCCTTAGGACAATATACATGGGAAATATGAATCCTGTGTTAAAGGCCTTAATTTCCAACTGTCAGATTATTCACATACACAAAGTGGGGAAATTAAAGATAGATATTAGGAAGAAATTTTTACTATGAGGGTGGTTAGTTACTGCAACAGGTTACCCAGGAAGGTTATGAGTGCCCCATCCCTGGCAATGTCCAAAGCCAGGTTGGATAAGACCTTGCACAACCTGGCCTAGTGAGAGGTGTCCCAGTCCATGGCAGGAAGGTTGGGACTAGATGATGCTTAAGGTCCTCTTCCAACCCTTAACAGTCTATGAGTCCATGTGTAAGTAACAGAGTTTGGTACTAACTTTCATAATGAGGGGCAGCAAGTGCTGCCGGCAGTTTGCTTGTCCTTGGAAAAATGGAGATCTCCTGTAGGTTGTGTATGTATCACAGCTGCAGAACCTACAGAGAGATGGGGTTGTGGAAATTGAAAGATGAAGCTTAGTCTTCCTTCTGTAATGAATTACTTGTATGCTAGATCAAAGTCAGTATTTTCAGCTTTTTAAGTTTGAGTGTGCTCGAGCAAGTAGGTGAAATACATATTTGAGGAGCCTTAGAAGGAAACTGGGGTCTGGATTTGTACTGAGCGTTTTCTGTCAGTTCATCCTTAAAGACTAAAAGCAAAAGTTTATTACTGTAATTCTGATTCTTTCTTCACCCCAGCAGCCAGGGAAAATGATATATGATGTTTTGGTCATTTTATTTCAAAGCTGCCTAAAATGCCTGATTATAGCCTGTTAGCTGGTTTCAACTGGTTTTCTCGTGTGAGGTCTATTGCTCACAGGTCACTGACTTTTATCTCAAAAAATTCTTGACAGGCAGCAGTGGCCCTCACTCAGTCCATCCCACTCTAGTCTGGCATGGGTAGTCACAGTTGTGCTCGGTCAGTCTCCTCGCTCCAGGGATTGCAGAGGAAACTTGTGTTTCTGAGTTTAGCTGCTGTGAGTAATGCCCAAGCTGGATGGCTGGAATTGCTCTAAGAAGATGCTATGAATACCTGTCTTTATGTAGCACTGGCATCTCTGTTCAGGAGGACCTTGAATGGAGCATCTATACTGACTTAACTGCTTTTCACATCTGGTGGAGGCTGTATGTGTGTACCCTTTCAGGTCAAGAAAAATGATTTTGTAGAAACCTTGCTGTTAAAATGACTTGCTGCTCAGGATTAAAAACCAGAATGATTCCATTTTCCACTCCTGACAAGGATCTCTAAGTCTTCATGAGCACAAATCCTCAGAAAGACTATCTCATTCTTTCCAGGGAGCTGTAGTGTCTTTGACAAATCGCAGGGTTTTTTTCCTTTAAATAAAGCCCTGGGGTGCTTTGCAAGATGCTCTCGGTTCTGATTCACCATCTGAGTGTGTTTGTACGTGCAGGGGGAATGAGGCTGTGTTGCACGTAGCCCTAGAGGCCTCATTAAATTGTGATGTGTGGTGTCACATTTCAAACTCACAGTTCTTGCTGTCCCTAGCTTAAAACTTGATGCAAATGATGAGTAACAATGGTCCAGAAGCTGTCTTGACAAAAAAAAAGTGCAAAACAATGTATAAAATGATCTGAAATATCCACTTGTTTTATGTCCTTGGGTTTTCAATTGCTCAACTCCAAGAGCGTTGTACTTGAATTGTCAGAGGTGTGACGTGCCCTTTACTCCCCTCCAAAACACAAAGCATTAAAACCAAGTAAGCACTTTGGAAAATGCTCTTCATGACTAATGTGTGACTGGCTGGGATATGTTTGGTCATGTCTTTACACTCTCATTTGTGTTTCTTCAGGAAATCTATCAATACTGTTTTGATGAAAGTCAGCATCTGTTTGTACTCATCTAACTAAAAGAAATGTATCGAGAAGGTCAGCAGCTCTCTTAAACCTGAGAGAATAATTAGCAATAAATTATTCTACTACACAATTGTATTTTTCCCTATTTGTTAATTACCATCAGCCAACTTATAAAATGTGTCAGCACTAAAAGAATTATTCACAAATAACTACTTGACAAATAGTTTGAAAGGGTACTGGCAGGTGCTGTGGAGGTGGCATGTTCCCTGCCTGGAGGAAGGCCAACAGGGTCACACTGTGGGGGAGAATGGGCAGGACACATGGTATTGGGCTAACCTTGGTGTGTTCCTCTTGGCCACACACAGTTTCTGTTCCTTTTGGCTCCAAGGTGCACTCCTGACACCCCCAAATGTCCCCAGGTATGCATCAACAGAGTAGTCCGAAGGTTTTAGAGAATGTTTGTCAGAGGAAAAGACTTTAGTTGGAGTGTGTTAATATCAAACTCTCAAGACCACCAAACCGAAACAAATCATCCCTGGGACAGGAAGAAATTGGTATTATTTCAGAGACGTCATGGTACCATGAAGTGGCTTCAAATGGTGACTCAGTTAAGTTGTGACTTCTTTTTTTTTCTTTTTTTTGGCAAATCTGTTCTCTATGTACTTCTGCCTCTTTGGTGCTGAGCCTAAAAATACGCATGAAAAAAGACAGAAGAACAATGTGCTGATGGGGTTTTGGTGGTTGTCTGTCTGGTAGAAGTCTGAGTTGAGATGTTGGATTTGCACCACAAAGCGCTAAATTATCTCCTTTACATGTCAGCAATTATTCTCATGAATGAGAACTATTGAAAGAATCTGTCTACCTCAAATTCAGGTCCAACTCTGTTCTTGTGTGAAACACTGAAATAAACCAGGAATATTAATCGTTGCTGCTCTGTTCACTCAGTATACTAATTTCAAATTATGAGAAGCAAGTCGTTCTTATAGTTACTTAACAGATTTAAATGACGCAATTTCTGAGTTAACAATATCTCAAAGGGGAAAATAAGTCTATAATAGAATACTACTTCATTCAGAATTTGTTGTTGTGCAATGGGACTTATGGGCAACATCTTTGTGGAGTCTGCCTGACTCTTTTAAAGCTCAGGATTTTGTGTGTACTGGATACAATAACTTGTTGCCTTTTGCTGTCCTTGTGTGCGTCCTTTTTCTAGGAGTATCTAAAACTGTTGACCCAAAGGCCACTTTCTATAGTGGTAAAAGATAAGCCTGTCCCTACCTAGATTAGTCTTTAAACTTCAGGGGCATAACTCAAGGAGGACAAAGATGTAATGTTAATGAAATGCGCTCAAGTACTGGCAATCAAGTTAATTCCTCAGGATATGTTTGATTGAGTAATATACTGGCTAGTAAATAACTCTCCACCTGCACTGATTTCTTTTATAATTTGTTTGCATAGTTCATGCTTAAGTGGATTTAAGATATCTTCAGAATAATCTTGACATGAAGAGGCTGCCAGAGGACAAGAACAGTCTTTCCTCATTGGTTTACTCATTCCACAGCTTGGAGAATCACAGCTAATTGATACTGTTTCCATTTAATTACACATAATTTTTCTGTTTTGCTACCCAGTGAGCCAGGAGAAGAAAACAATACTCTGTCTACATGCAAATCTTCCAATCAACAATTAAAAACCTTTATGCTCCCAAATTTGTTCTCTTTATTTCAAAATGAAAATATATGTGCTTGGGCAGGTTCTTACAAGTTTTCATCCACTGGGGTTACTGTCACTGATGTTCAGACCTGTAATTTAGCTCAGAAAGCTTCCCCCTCCCTTTCCCTGCACACTGGGACTCAGGGTCGACATTTAAGCCTGGTGCCAGTGTTCCCAGCTCCCATCTTTTTGGAAAGAGGTGCCCCACAAAGAGGCCAGTTCTGGTCTAGGAGCTTCTTGTGCTTAAAACGGAGCCCCCTTCCCTGTTGTCACGTCCCACCTTCAACCCTGTGCAGGAATGGCTGTACCTGTGTTTTGGTGAATGCTCTGGTGCAGGTATCTGGAATGTTGCATTGATTGCATTGGTTTAATGAAAGGTGCTGAGGCAAAGATAAGTATAGAGGGATAGGGTGGCAAAGTTAGAGGCTTCAGAGGAGAGTTTTTAGAGTTGATACTCCAAGGTAGAAGCCAATGGGAGTTTCCTGTGGACTTGGATGGAGCTCTTGGGTGAAGAAGAATTTTTGCATGGATGGCAGGAAGGTTGCTGGAGCCAGGCAGGAAAGATGTGTGTGTGTGTCCAGTCCCTCTTGGCAGTAGAGTCTGCAGAGGCCTACGCAAAGCTTTTGGAAAGAAAATAGGAAATGCTGCAGGGAGGAGGAAAGGGGGAAGGCTAGAAAGTATTTTTAGTAGAGAACTGCCCATGTTTCCATGAATGATGGCAAAGCCTTCCTGCTCTAGTTTGGAAAAGTAAATATTGGCTGTGGGAACAGTGCTTCAGATGCGATGAATCTGCTTTCCTAACGTTGGTGGGCTCAATCCTGTGGACCTGAGGCTTATGTTTGGTTAATATAGATGCTTCAGAGGGTAGTAAGGCTGATTTTTGACTTGCCATGCTTTTTTCTTTAGCCAGGCACCAAGTATGCTCCCTGAGCAAATCTGTGTCCCAAGCAAGCCTTGTACTGCAGCTTAATGATGAAGACCTGGAACCTGATCCTACAATGTGACAAAAATATGGAGGGTTTTAAAGAAACCATTGTATAACGTCAGCTGTGCTTTTTCTTTTTCATGAGAAACTTTTTCAGCACAAGTGGAGTGTTGAGTCCAGTTGTTTGGATGAAGAATGGGATCTCCTGGCACTTTATTGCAGAGAGGTGGGAAGCCACCAGGTGCTGTGGGCCAGCTGCTTTCAGTGGGGCTGTAATGTGTGGGACCTCCCCAGCTCCCATGGCCAGGATGCCCTTTTGCCCTGGAGACTGTGGCATCTCTCATATCTTTTTTTCCCTTCCTCTTCTGTTTTAAATTCTTGCAAACCCATCTGTTTGTACCAGGGCTGGTGACTAATGCAATAACTCTTATTAGGTCAAAATAGCTGAAATCATACGGCAATTACACATGCACGCTCACATGCACACAGAAGGGTTGTTCCCTCTGCGCCCCCCTTTTCCCATCTCTGGAACAAAACATTCCCTCACTGTTCCGAGGGCTGGAGCAGCTGCCCAGCTGGCAGGAGCAGAGATGTTAATGCTGTCAGTGAAAGGATGAGTCACTTTGCAAAAGTTATTTAGGAGGGTCACTCTTCTTGTCCCTTTTCCCCTCCAGCCACCGATCCTTTTGGGTTCATCAGATGCTGGAGGTCTGCACAGGCTGCTGCCCGCAGAGAGCACAATGAAGGCTTGTCAGGGCAAGGAGGCTCCTGATGGGAGTTATAAAAATGAGTAGTCCTGTGTTTGACTGATCTGTTAGCCCCCTGAAAAAAGCTTCTCCCTGTCTTGGAAGCATGTGATACCAGCTCCAAGGCTGGCCTTTTCTTTATTTCTGTGTGTGATGTTTTCTGTTTTGGGTTTTTTTTTTTTAAGTTAATTAGAAGGAAGTTCCCAGTGTGTGAGAGGAAGTGAGAAGTAAAAGATGTAAGAACAGAAAACTAATACAACTTCCTTTTGGTTCTTATTTTTTTTTAAATAGGTCACTAAAAGCCTGCCTTCTTCCTAGAAAAAACTGGTTCCTTTAAGTTTTTTGGAGGATGCAGAGCTCTTTTAAGACCTGCCTCTAGCTGAGACCCCTTCCATGACCTAAATCTTGTCCTCAACCCATAAGATTGTGACTGATGTTTACTGCTACTCCAAACTCCTCTGGGGCTAGAGTGTCCCAGGAGTCAAATCTAGTGCACAAGCACTATTTTCTCCCTCAGTGAGAGCTTAGCAATATATACACACCAGATTTGTCATAGGGCAAACTTGGCTTGTTTACCTTCTCAGCTGGGAAAAGCTCTGACTTTTGTGAAGGTAGCATTTGTAAGAAAGCTGGAGGCCAGCTGCTGTGAAGGCTGGTATTGGTGTAGTCATTGTAGTTTTACTTATTAGATATGTTCTGGAAAAGATAAAATAAAGGTCTGTTTATCCTGACCATTTTCTATGCTTTTCAATTCTCCCTCTTACCCTGAAATTGCTGAGTGGTTGCCATGGCTGTGCCCATGCACTCTCATGTGCACATAGCAATGGAGACCAAGCCCTGCAGTTCCCCTTCCACACAGGATGGCCCTTCAGGCACAGAGTTGTGCCTGAACAGGTGTGGTGTCCCCTGCATGGCCTAAACCTCCTCAGGTGAGGATGCCACGCTGCAGAGTTCTGGTTATCAATGCTAAAACTGAGCTGTGGCTGTGGTCATACTGATGAGGTGGGACTGGAATTTGTTCTGGCCTCTTCTATGATTTTTCAATGTGCAAAGTGAGCATGTACATGACATGCATGGATCATCTTCTGTGTCCTTCTCCTTGAGTCTATGGCACCTGTGAGAGGCTGCTGAGAACTTTCTATCACTTCTTAATGTTAGTAGTGTCTCTGTCTTCTAATGTGTGTCAGCAAGTCTGCTAGAATTTGAATTGGCTGCTGGGAGGTTTCCATTTCCTTGATTCCTTGATCCTCATTTCCTGTCATTGGTTTGAAAATTATAGGAATATTTTCTAAATTTAGTAGAGGGAGAAAGAAGAAAAAGGAAAAAAGACAAATTTTTTTGGAGAAGATTCAGGCATCCTTGATGACAATAGTTCTGGCTGGATAGAGGAATGAAATTCTAAGTCAAATCTTTTGTTGCTTTTAACATTTAAAATGTTTTGACACTTCTCATCATTCCTTTAGAAATGTTTCTCATCACTTCTTAAGTGATCTGCTCATGACAGACAGGCATGCAGTCCCTTTCAGGCTGTGCCACAAACGGAGAAGCACTGGCTCACAGTACTGATGTGGCAGAGACTTCCACTGATAGCCAGTTGCATGTTCCCTTCTGAGCACCCTACACCTTTGCGGGAACAGCCAAGTCTAACTAGTTAATCCCACAATTAGGATATTATTTTTTTTTCTTCTAGATGATCTGATGCTGCTATAACAAAAAAAGTTATTTCTTATTTCTAAAAGCCAGAAAAGTGTGGCATGTGTGCCCACATGTACGTGTTTTCCGCCTTTTTCTCCCTCTGTGCAGTTTTCCCCTGGGGTACAAAGGTAACTGTTTAATTTGGTAGATGAATTTAAATTGTGGTGTTTGAAAATGACAGGCAACCTAGTTAAGCAAGCTTGCATATATCAGCAGGAAAGAATAGTCTCTTGATGGAATTTAAATTAATATCTTTTTAAGATAATATGTTCCCTTCCTTGCTACCTCCCTGGAAAGATACCCATAAGTTGACCATGAAAGAACAAGTGACTAAGTGTGCTGACAGAAGAAATACAAACCCAGAATACTCATCTGTGGCAAAGCAGTCGTGTCATTTTGTAGATGTCTAGTTGGCCCCACGTAAAATACCAAATAAAGCCTGAATATTCAGATTAGAGGACTAAAATAGCTTCTATCAGAAGTTTATTCTGTTCTCTGATATTTTTGTCCTATTTTCAACCTTTATAGAGGTGACACATCCCTGCTCAGCGTTACTGGCTGCGTATTGTCAGTCTGGAGTACCGGCACTCCATCTGTGAGCTCCGGCTAGCAGCAGGTACTGTAAATCATAGAGATTCATGACAAGGCTGTGAAGTTTTCTGAAGGACAAATCACTGTATCTGTGTAGAAAATGACTGTATCTAGTAACCAGGACTGTATCTAGTAACCAGCACTGCTGGGATATGTTTGGTGATGCTTTAACCATTGTGAATCAAATGCACAGAAACCACGAATGTATTCATATGTGTTCTGCAGCTCCCATCTTCCTCATGTGTTCACTTTCACACTCATCCATATGTTTGTTGCCTCCAGAAGAATGGAGCTAAAATGGAGCATTGGACTGTTCCAAGGTCTCCTTTTAGATTTGGGAACGGAGAAGGTTGAGTCATCCAGAAGCATGTGTCCTCACACTGCTGCAGGCTGTACTGGTTTGGATGGGAGGGACCAAAGCGTAGTGGGTCCAGTACCTAAACAGCCACAGTCTGGAAGTCTTCCAGTCTGTGATGACACAGGCTGCTTCGTGATGATGTCCTTGGAGACTCAGCTTGGCTAGTTTGGAAGCAGGTGCAATTTGGATTCAGATGGGCACCTTTTGCACATGTTTTTGGATCTGTTCTTCCCAGTATTGTAGGTCTTAGGGATTCCTATGGCATGCCAATAGATGAGTGCTCCCACATGGTAGAGATTGATGGTAGGAACTTTTGGGATTTAGGAGGAAGCTAATGGTGACCAACAGGGTGAACATGGTTAAGCAAAGGGACCTGCCTAAGAGGATGAGGCAGCAGCAGCCTGAATTGAGTAGTTCTCACTGTAGGATGAGTGCTTAAGAAGAGTGCTTAAGAGAGATAATTTCTTGTGAATCAAATGCAGCAAAGCCCAGTCAATGCAAACTCTACAATGTTGATGGTCAGAGCTTGTCCCTATTTGTTGCGTGTGGGACCGTCAGTGCTGGTTGAGGTGGGAAGAAGGGGTGTGACTGGGAAGGGGGAAGCCTTGGGGGCTCTCTGCACAGCCTCTGCTTGTGCAGCCCTGCTCCATCTCCTTTAATTCAGATGATGTGCAGAGACACCCTTGGACTAATATGGATGTACTCAACAACCATCTGCAGAGAACTATGCCTGGAGAAACTGCCCTGGCACATCCTTCAGTACATCCTTGGGACATCTGTGCGTGCCTAGCTTCATCCTCTGTATTTCTAGCTCTTCATGTAAATCCTTGGGGAAGACGAGAAATGAAGCTATTCCTAGAAATTCCGCTGCAGTTACATGTCTTTTTCCTTAACTGGCGGACTCGTCCTTGCTTCTTTTTGTTGCCAATGTTAACACGTCTTTTGGCTGTTAGGGGTAGTTTTTAGACTTGTTTAGAAGAATCTCCTCCCCTTTCCCTGTGTGCCACTTGCTGTGCTCTAGGGAAGCATGCAGGCCCATGGCTGTTGAGTATTTCACTTTGTAGGCTTTTGAGTCAACACATTTCTGTCCCAGTAAGAACCTGGGCTCAGCCCAGAGCAGCACTATGGTGCAGGGAACAACAAATGCATCGCAAATGGGTTCTGTGCAGTGCCTGTGCTGTATGGGGCACTCGAAGTAATGAAGCATCATTTTGGCTTTAGGGTACTTGTCTACAGCCTAGTATGATGACTGTGCATATAAAGCCAGGAGAGAAGGGCATTTATGTGTGTTCTTATGAAGCAAATCTCCTTGCTTGGGCTGCCTTGCCATCCTATGCAAGACTTTCATACAAAATATGGTTCTGTCCTTGGTGTGCCTGCCTCTGTGCTCTTGAAAACAGGAGAGAGTTGTGCCTCCTTTAGGGCTGGCCATGCTCCAGATTTCCTGGAGCCTCAGATGTGCCCCACAGAGCACCCTTGCCACCACTGAGCAGTGCTGTTAATGCTTCTGGCACCAAAATACAGCTGGTGACTTCCGCTTCTTCCTTCCCCCTTAATCATGAAGGGGGAAGGAAGGGAGGGAGGTAAAAAAGAAAAAAATAAAAAGGATAAAAACCCAAAAAGCACATGTGTGGAAGGAGAAAATTTCCCAGCTCAGTTTGGGATCAACCTCCTTCCCACCCTGCTGCCTGGGGGACTGTTTTCGGTGGCGATGCCTTTGGCACCATGCCTGACAGCAGCCATTCTCTTCAGTTTGCTGCTCCTAAAATACACTTTGGGCAAACTGTGATTCTGAGCCCAGTTCACAAGAGTGTTCTCACTAAGGACAGAATTTAATTGCACGCTGGAGTCAAACTGAGATTGAGTGGGACTTGAGTGAAACTTAAAGAGGGGGAATATGCAGACGAGACCTGGATCTCATTTGCAGGCTGTAACTGCCCTGTCGCACCAAGCAAGACCTGCAGCTGAGACAGGCCTGGTCCCTCTCTAATGTTAGCAGCTGGATATAAGGAGCAAAAGTGGGACTGACTACCCCTGTTAGGGCAGGAGTTTGGATTTTGTTGGTCCTGTACTCTGAGTGCATCAGTGATGTGCAGGCAGGAGTGGTTATCTCCATCCAGCTGCACAGGTCTGTCCCTGGACCCCATCTTAGCTGAGGTGCTATCTCTGGACCTGCAGATATGATTCTGGAGGGTCTCTAGGGAGAGAACCACAAGAGCTGTGGCTTTTGAGGGAGGAGAATGTAGAATGAGATGGGAGCCCTGCACAGGAACTGTGTTTGGATTGCTGCTGGAATGGGCAATACAAAGTGACCCCTCTTCCTTGTCCTTGTTCCCACAAAGATGTCACAGAGGGTTGATGGTGTTGACTTTCTTTTCCTACTGCAGCGGGAACTTCAGGCCCCTGGGACTCTGTGTGTGTGTGTGTGTGTGTGTGTGTGTGTCAGAGATCAAAGGAAGGATGTGGGAAATATGGTTTCTCCTATATGTCCCTGCCTGGGAAGCACTCCCACAGGGCCTGTTCAGCTCTTATCATTCCAGACCATGAGAGATAAACTGTTTTCCTCCAATCTGAGAAGCTCCAGGGAGTTTAGGATTGACCCTATGGCAAAGGGCAAGACTCTGGCTTTGCCCATTGCATAGGTGGGCTTTAGTTGAGGCGGCTCATTGCCAAGGACAGGGAGCTTTGAAATGATGTTTTCTGGTATCAGAAATGTATTGTGTTCAAAACAAACAATTCTCTCTTCAGAGGAGTAAGCCCAAGTTTCTGTCTAGCAAACTTGTCCACTTCTGTAGGGTTTTATTCTTAATTTCAACAAGTAAGTTGAAGAAAAGTTAAGGGTGGACCTCACACAACTGTGGTTGGAGAAAGCATGCAATTCCACCGATGAAGCAGTGTTTCCTAAAATAACAGCTTCGGGGACCTCTGCAATCTTTTTCCCTGTCTCTTACCCTTTTACAAGAACTGAGGAGTCTTTCAGCATTGTGAAGCAAGGCTGCGAAATAGCAACCAGAACAAGAGTGCCTCAGTCTTTTGCACTCTATCTGGGGACCTATTGGGCTATTATTAGCAGGGGATACCAAATACATTCTGTAAATATTTGAGAATCCCTGTGAAGACACATGCTCTTTTATGAGCCCCACAATCGTTAAACTCAGGCAAAATGCATTGGGAGAGCCAGAGCAGTTCACACTTATCACCCCGTTTTGTTCTTGTCTGTGGAAGGAAATACACTTGGATGCCTCTTGGGTCAAGGCTGAAAATTCTCTCCCTAATTCTTGGCAGAGAGGGTTTATTTGCAAGCGGAGAATGGACAGCAGGGCTCCTGAGCCCCTGGGCTGGCACAGGGTGGTCCCCTGGCAGAGAACTCGTGCCGGGGTCTGGGAGATGGTCTGAAGGGTCACTGGGGTCCTGCAGCGTACTGCTTTTTTGCGGGTGGGGGGGAGGTGGGGG
>VXBQ01012624.1:320077-354681 GCA_013400175.1 Phainopepla nitens
GCGGGGATTTCCTTATAGCTTCTTGTCCACTTTCGGAGCAGGGGTGACCCGCAATCTCGGTTTCCATCGCTAGAGGGAGGAAAACTACACGGAATTATCGCCTTCTCCTGTCTCAGCTCCGTCCGTCCACTCCAGGCAGGAGAGCCGATGCTCTTAGGACCTAATAGGTGAGGAACATGTAGAATTGCAGTAGGTGGGCTTTCGACAAAATTTAACAAAAAAAAACCAAACCAAATCTTTAACAAAAGCAAATAGAAACTTTTTTTTATTATTATTCTTGAAGCAGTGCACCACAGACACCTCTTTATTGAAAACATAGCAAATTGAAATTAGTTTAAGAGAAAGATGATGACAATTTCAACCTAGGAATGAGAACACGGTTGTAAAGACAAACTGATCAATCCCATGGAATGTCCTGGAGAACAAGTTCCTTTGCTTTCAGAACCTATTTCATGAAACTTGGTAGCTCTTTTCCAATCTGCCCTAGACTTGTGATTATGAAAATTACCTAAGGTCAGCTTTGTCACCAGAATGGCACTGAGTAGCTACACTGTTTTCACCTTCATCTGAGATTAAGGGGACCATCCATTTTCCCTACAAAATGTGGTTTGGTTAAATTAGACATGTCAGAATGAGCTGCTGTCCCTGTAAGAAGAAAACTAAACATGCATCTCTGCTCTAAACTTTTTTTTTATGATGGCCATGGTCACAGCACTGAGCTGTAAAGTGCTGAAGGCAAAAGTGTTGCCATCTCTTGGAGGATATGATTTTGAGGGGGTACTCTTAAGGGATGACAATAGGTTTTTTTTTTTTTTAATAATGTTTAAAATGAAAGAAAAAAGGTAAGGCAGTTCATTGCAGCATGGAAGTAATAGAATAGTAATCAAAATAATAAATAAAATAAAAATAAGAATAGGAAGAAAAACTGACCAAGAATGAATGTGACCATAGCCTGTCTGTTGCTCAAGACGGAACAGATAAAAACCAGAGACACTCACAAGTCAAGAGAAATGTGTGGGGTTTTGTTCTTTTTTTATTTTTAAATTTATTTATACATTTAAGTACAAGCTATTATATGTTGTTGGTAGCAGTAGAAATCAAACAAAAAAGTCAACACTTTTTTTTCTTTCATAAAGAAAGGAAGCAGGAATGGTGCAGGACTCTAACTCTGGAGAAAAATTAAAAGATAGAGCTATAATGAGATTCTTTATGTGTGATTCAGAGATGGCCACACTTGTAACTGTCTGGGTCATTATCAGGATGGGAAAAGGACAGGGTAGAACTATACTGAACATGCACCCCCTCCTTCCTCCCGCCTTTATCTTTTGATGCACAAGAAATGCGCACATCCGCGTTGTGCAAAATGTGGCTTCTGGCAGTGAAAACAGCATGAAAGGGCTGAAACAGCAGCAGGTCCCTGTAGGACAGGACAGGGGGGTATTGGGCTGTGCTCCGGGCTCAGCCTACCTTGGGGAAAGCCTCGTCTGGCTGCAGTGTTGGATGGGGCTGGCAGTGGTGGAAGGGAGGCAAATTTCTTCATCCAAAGCCCGTCTGAGCATTGCCGGTGCTTGGGAAGAGAGGATGGGTTCCAGGAGGGGATGAGTGCCCGAGAGGAGGGTGTGCCAAAAAGATGTGGCTGGCAGCGGAGCAGCTGGCCTCTGCTGCTAACTCAGATTGGCTTGCCCAGGAGGATCCTAATTACAGCACAACTGCTGTCTCCATAATCGCTGCGGCAGGAGCAGCGCGGGCCATAAGGCACTGAAAGGGACCTGGATGTGGCTGAGGAAGATTATTAGAGTTACTGTGCTCTGTCCTGGCCATTGAGTTGCACAAAACCTACCAGATGTCAGGGAGGAAGAAATGGGTCATCCTCAGTGTAGGCTTTTGCAAATAATGTCATTGACTGCATGTATATGAACAAAGTGATTGCACGGTGGGTTAAGCCTAACTGAGAGTATTCATGGGGAAAGCTTTGGAAATGCAATGAGTCTGCTTGGGCACTTGGGTCCAATTTGCAAAGCAGCAGCTACTTGTGTGGCTGACGTCAGATGGGAATAACAAAAGATGCCCAGACAACTCTTGGTGAAGGACTGTAGCCCTGTTGGATGTTCCCTGAGTACCAGGAACGCTGGCCCTCACTCACCCGCACCATCCGCTGACAAATGAAAATCACCCTTGACAAAACTTGGGCCTGGCAATTATCAAGAAAAGCAGTGATGAGCAATAAGAAAACTATGCTTTAGGATGTGAGTGTTCTTATTTTTTGTTTCCTGGTATGTTTCCAAGGTCAGCTTCTTCAGATATAATTCAAAATCAAAATAGTAAGCTCAGACAACAAGCATTCAGGGGGAATGCATCAAAGCAGATGTGATTTTTGTGGTATGGGCAGTGTGCTGGCAACTGGAAGTTATTGCTCATGCCTGTTGCATTTAGGATCTAGGGTATCTAGGGTAGGAGTTGCTCCCACCACTTCATTTATAAGACAGAAGCATCAAAGATTTTACAATGCTCTTTTTGGAAGTACTCCCTCAGAAAAGAACTGTGAAATGTTAAACCACATCTTTGACTTTCAGGCCAAGTGTTCCCCAAGTGGAAAATCTGTGCTTAGTCCCTAGATGGAAAAAAGGGAAGCAGAGTGCAGGTAAAGTGTTATTCCCTGCATCCTCCCACTTGCTTCCCAGCAGAGGAGAGCCCCTCCTGCTTCCCCACAGGCTGTGCCCGAAGCACACATTTTTCCCTTGCGCCAGACTTTAATCACATGCAATCGCCTTACGGATAGCCGGGGCAGTAATGGTGATCTTAAACATTGCTGGATGCCTCACATTCGCTTTATCTAAGTCTGTTCACACTGTTGCAGCTTTTCTTGCTGGTGATGATGTGGCGGAGAAGGACAGAGTGAGAGAGTGAGATAGTGTGGAAGTGGGAGGCCGTGCCAAGGTGACGAGCTATTTTGCATTGGCATCCGATGGTGCTAATCAGGAACCATGTACTTTAGAAGGTGTCTTTTGATAACGTGCTTTTATAATTTAACCCTCCTTATATTTTTTGATATATAATTTGTGTAGGGTTTACAACCTGAATCTGCTTAGGTGCCTCCGGTTTCTGACACAGCAGCAGCCTTTGAATCAGCGAGTGTCTGCTCTTGCTGCTTAATCTCTGAGGCAGCCAATTTGGGGACAGAAGGAGTCTTTACTTTATCTGCTCCAAACACACTTGTACTTTATTCCTTTGTATTGCGAAAACAGGAAAAAAAAACAGAACCAAGAAAAAAAAAAAAGGAAAGAAGCGCTGTGTGTGTGAGCACGTGTGTGTGTGTTTATATAGTATGGGAGACAGAGACTAAACTGAGCAAGTGTGGGAGGGTGAGAACCTTTATTGTGCAACAAACTGATGGCACCAAATATGCTGCATTTGTTGTGAGTTAAAAGGTTTATACAAAGATTTTCTTAGTAGTGTCTAAGATCTTAATAGGGTAATTAATCTTTCTAAGTGTTACTGCCAGATTATGGGATCAGCTATTACCCCTGGCTACAGAGTACTCCTTTGTGTGTTGCTATGAACAGGACTAAGTGATGAGACTACTCCGTTTGCCAAACAAAGATATGGTTGCTGTTAGCTTGTTTATGTTTGAAATGTGTTTTCTGGTGCAGTAAGAGAAGGCTGCACCATTTCTTTGGGAATATTGGTGCCCTTTAAAATGAGTCTTATTAGGAGAAGAAGGGCATGAAGCACTGCAGAATTTTCAGAGCTTTATAGAAAAGTGCATATATACTTTAAGAGACATAATGGTGGGTTGTTTGGTTTGACTATTTTTTTTATTTTTCAAGCAGGAAAATAAATAGATAGCTAATGTAATTGCAAGAAAGCAGCTGTAGGAATAGATAAAAAGTGGTCTCTACTTAAAAACTTCTGCATGGAATGCAGAAGCCGAACACTTTCGTTGAGGAATTAAAATCCAAGTTGTGTTGCAGCAGGATAGGGTAGGACATAGAGGACGTGGAAGAATTTTCTCAAGAAATAAGCTTTGCTGAATCCTGTTTATTCATAAGAGGGAGTCAAAACTAAAGGTTGTTTTATTTACTAGATAAGGGAACATTTTTCCCAGTGACATTGCAGCCAAGGGGGCAGGGAGAAGAGGAAAAAGCAGTATATTACCCCAATGTTGAAACAACTGAGTCATTCTGGAGAAATGTCTGCTTGGCCAAATTTTGACATCTCCTGTGCTGCTGAATGAGCAACCTCTGATATAAATTACTCTGCCCACATCATTTAGCCCGGTTTAGTGAAGGCTGTCATGTTCCTTAGTGATAATTAAGGAAAACTCCAACTTGAGGCTTAAACCCAGGATAGCTTTTAAGCCATCCCAGAGGCATCACCTGTAAGTGGCTGCTCATGTGTGGGCAAGTGTGCTTCAAGCGTAGTAGCAATGGTGACACTGTCACGTGTTGAGATGAAATGCTTCGGGCTGGGTCAAGTTGCTGACTTTTTTCTAGACGTTAGGTAGGAGAACATACTCACAGGGTATGAGGGAGGAAACCTTTGCTTTGTGGTTGGAGAGGTGGTGGTTTGGAGAAAGGCAAGGAAAAGGGTGGTCATGGAGGCTGGAGTTGGAGGAGGAGGGGAAGTTGCCACCTTCTGCCCTGCTGGAACACAGCGATGCTGATGGCAAGCTGCCAGCCTGGGGTTAACAGAGGCCTTCCCTTTATGAGAGCAGGTACCTCATACAGGGTCAGCTGGCACTGCCCACTCATCTCCGTGGCCACAATGGGGTCGTGTGCTCTCTTCTTTGTCTGCTCTACAATGGTTTACAGCTGAGCAATAATGAAAAGGAGAAGCTGCAGAACCTTGCTCACCTTCTTCTCAGTCTCAGCAGGAAGTTTACCTTTATACAAGGCTTGGAGAATCTTGAAACTGTGCCAAACCACCAGAATAAAGTCATAATGCTACAGCTTGGCATAGTGTTGAAGAAGACTCCCCCAGGGCACACTGTGTGGAAGTAGGAAGTAGGATTGAAGCAGGTGGTCAACCAGGTTTATTTTAGATGATGACATGCCCCTGCCTAACTTGTCCCTAAACTGAGACAGTGAAATGACGGCAGTGCTGTCCTGGTAGGGTTTGTACAGTGCTGAGCTGCTCCTAGAAGGCTCATTTGGCTTCCATTGTGGCAGCTCCTGCTGGCTGGCCACTTGTTAGGACCCAGGGAAGAGCATGACTTTGGGGATGCCTACCCAGTCCAGCGACTGGGGAAAGGAGCTGCTTAGTTGATGGTGGGGGGGAAATTGCCAATTCCTCCCACTGGGCTGTGTCAGTGGGGCTGATCACGAGGACGAAAAAGGAGGGTAATACTTATCCCACCTTCCTAGGAGTGCTGATAGTTGAAAGCCCACCATGGCTTTCCTACCTGCTGCAGTCATCATCCTTGCTTTAAGGGATTGGAGTGTGCTTCCTAGGAATTGAATGTTTGCCCAAAAGCTACAGTGAGCTTCTGGCTCCATCCTGGTGTCCCAGCACATGCAGAGCCTCTTCTCTACCACACCTAGTACTGGGATTTCTCACTCTGTAATGCTGCAGAGATGTGCTCTTTTTGTAACTAGATGTCTTCATTGGTCAAACTACATTTACAGCTTTCTGCATTCAGTATTTGGGATGTAATTTGCTTTACAAATCTCAGTTTGATTCTAGAGGTGATATGCAACGTGAGATGCTAAAAGCTCTGAAAGAAAGTCTTTGAAGATAATTACAGCTACCTTACCACAAAGAAGCTCTGAGGGTTATAAGGAAAAAACCCAAACAAATCCCTATTAATGCAGAGAAGATGACCCAGTTGTAGCAGAGACATTTCCAAATGGAAAATTCAAATCCAGGAAGTGCAGAATCAACACACATGCCAGAAAAACATTAACTCTGGCCCCCTAGAGCTGGTGCTGCTCACTGGGAATTATCTGCAACCACTCCAGCTGCAGTCACTGTATTGGCTGGAGCTGTATTGAATGATGGGAGGATTAGCTGGGGTTTGGCAGAGCTTGGAGGATAAAACAAAAAAAATTCAGGTTAGGTGAGAAGAGAAGCTGAATGCACATACCTGTGTGTGTGTATGCATGTGGGGGAACTTCAGAATTTCACTTCAGCATGGAGATGCAGTAAGGAGACATACCTAGAAAAGGGGTTTTATGGTAGAAAGGCATAACACAACACTGACTTACAGATTTAGTGCTGGAGTGAGATGCTGCTGTAGGTTGTGTGTCTGGGTGTGGGTTAGATGTGCATAGCTTCCCTCTGGCACAGCACACCTGCAGTGAGCTAGCACTGGCACATGGAGGGGGTTGGATGCTGCCTCACTGTGGTCATCGGTGGTCGTCCTCCGTTTCTTGCATCTACAAGGTGTGTTACTGGGGAACTGAAGTAGAGAAACAGTTGTGCAACTGAATTTTCTTGTTTTCAAAGGATTGCTTATCCAGACTGATACATATTACCAGGCAACCCAGGCTTTCTGATAGCAAAGATATTTGTCAGTGAATTTCATAGGTTTATTCAATAGTAATATAAATGGGGTTTTTTTTAATCTCTTTTTTTTTGTTGTTGAAAATAGCAGTGACTTAAGCAGTTGAAGTTAACATATAGGTTTTTGCTTGATACATATACCAAGAAAGGAAATAGGATGTCTTACGATCAAATGGATGTGTTCTTTTTATGTAACAAAATCTATTTTGTTACTGTATTATGGAAATTATAGAAATGTTTTGAAATGTCTGTGGGCAAGCAGAAGAGAAAAGAAATTCAAAATTGTGGTCTGTCTCTCCAAGTCTTCAGTATTTTCTCCTGTGGAGGCTGCAACAGCAGGCTGATAGATCTCCATCCTGCCTCCTGCATTTCAGGCAAGGTGTAGTCTGAGTTGGCAGAGATTTCAGACCTCTTTGAAGACTCAGCCTTTTAACAGGGAAGACTTCTTGGCCTGTGTGTGAGCCAAGCTGGCCCTCTGATATGTCAGATGCACCTGAACCTCTTCTCTTATCTCTGGTTTTTGGCAAACTCGCAATATGAGGAAAACGTTGCAATGAAGTGCTAACGTTATTTCAAGAAGGAGCTAAAAAAAGCCCCTGGGAGAGAAGGGATTTATTAACAAGTCATGGGACTTTGGTATGCCTCAGGCAACATTTTCAAACTGTTGCTCTCCCAAATCAGTCACTATAATTATACTACTTCCCAAAAAGAAAAGGACAACACGGGAAATTCATCTAATGTAATATCATAAGTCTGAGCCTAGAAGCAGAACAAAATGGGTTATTGTAACATAATAGTAAAATAGGTGTGACTGCAGAATAGTGGGTCAAAGCAAACCTTCAGATGAGTAATTATTTCTTACTATCCTACTTGTTCTATTTCATCCTTAGGTATTTAATTACACAGTTTTCCTTTTCTCCTGTCCTAACATGCACCACCAGGCAATTTTTTTTCTTTGAGCCTCAGAAACAGTACGACTTTAGTGCTTTATTGGAGCTGCTCTCCTAAAAATAAAACTTTGAATAATCTGAGCAGTGGTAGGACCAGATTTTGTAATTATGACTCTGTCTGGAGGGTATAAGATGGATGAGGGTGTCCTTGTGCTGGCTGCTCTACCTTTTGTGCTAAGGCAGGAACTTAAAAGCAGTAGAACTCTCAAGAAAACCATTATACTCTGTGCAACTTGCAGCCCTTTTTCAGAGTTAATTCCATCCTTTGAAATGGATTAGGTACAAGTTCAAACAGGATGTAGCCTCAACACTGTCCCTATCTGGAGATGAGAGACTAACTTCCTTGTCAGGATGTTCCCTGGCTAAATGTAGTAAATGATGCCTCTGTGTTACTAGCCTGGAAAAACAGGACTCAAGTGTTTTCTTAAAAAAAAACCCCAAAATCCCTGCCTGCTTAGGTACTTACCATGTTCCTGTCAGTTTAGTCTTCAAACGCCTACTATTCTAACATCTCAGCTGATAGCACAGTGAAAAGTAAATCTCTCTCAAGCATTTTCCTCCCTCTGAGTAATAGCTCATCTAATAATAGTTTGACTCCTACCACCACAATAGCTCTCTCTATAAAATGTGTAGAGGGAGGAGGCTAAAGATTTCATCTCCTCTGTGGTGATCCCAAACTCTTTGGAAGTAGTGCAAGAATGATGAACTTGGGCCCTGCATTTCTTATGTATCACCCTAAAGATGTTTTAGAGGTTTAAATGTTTCTCAGATTTGGCTATAAAAAATCCAGCAAACCCAAGCAACCAGCCCTCCCCAGCAATACACGTCCCTTTCACTTTTTGTTATATTTTTTTCCCCTCTTGTGTTAATATTTCCCTTGTTAGTGTTTCTGCATGAGATCTATTTATTCATTTATTTTGTGCTTTTACATCAGCTCTAAATGATCTTCCTATTAGCACAGGAAGCTGGCAGCAGCCAGTCTGCAGCCTTTGGATAGTCAAGTAATTAAGGGAAAAACAGGTGTGGATGGATCTATTGAGTCTATAAATAAGTGCCAAAAATTTAAGTTATTGGTCTGTGAGTGTTAACAGGTGGAGCACAGTTTTTATACCTTCAATGGAGAGAAAAAGATGGATTAGAGGAAATTATTTCTTTCCCCATTATTTAAAAGCTCTTCAGAAATAAAATATGTCTGTTCTAAAAAAAAAAAAAAAAAAAAGAAGGTAAAAAAAGAAAAAGTCCTTGTCTTGTACATGTTTAGTCTTGAAGACAAATAAAGGTAGTGTAAGGCTTCTTATTTTCATTGACCTGGACTGGGAGATGAAATGGATGGTCTGCAAAGAAATATTTCATACTCTCAGGCTGACACTCAGAAACATAAGTCACAAATGGCTACAGATGTTAGTGCCTATTGTTCCTTTGCAGTTCTGTTTATAAATAAAACTTTCTCTGACTTCAGTCAAATGTTCAAAATGTTCTAATCTGCAAAAAGCCTCTTCCCTCAGTGCTAAAGAAAAAAATATGATCTATTGAGCAAAGTATTATGCAAGGATTTTGTGTCTAAGAATATATTCTCTCCTCACACTGATTTATCCTCCTCCCCAATTTCTATACTGGCTTTCTTCCTTTGTGCTTGATTTAGTAATTTATTCAAACACTTCTAACCAGGGGGCGTTTTTCACCAGGGTGCAGTGGCAAGAGACCACAAAAGCATTTCACAACACTTACAAAATACATTAAACCACTTTCAGGGTAGTATAACGTGATAGGCTAATGTTAGAATAAAAATATGTAAACCAAACACCTACTGGTTGACTCGACTGGTTTCATTTATTTTGATCTGACTGATATAAAAGTCTTCTTTGTGGATATGTATTAATCTTTTATGGGCTGTGTATAAATCTAAATGCAAGTAAAAAATGAAAGCTTATACTAAAGCTTGCATGTGTCAATCTGGGAAAAACAAGGTGAGAGAAAAACCCAGCAGTCAAAACATATACATTGTTTATATTTTAAAAAACTCTGAGAGCATCTAACCAAGCTAGCACATGATGATCTGGAGAGGTAAGGAAGAGGACTTGTGGTCAGAGGCTTTGGGAGGCAATGATGGTTTTAGGGACTCAAATTTCTGAATGTGTGTCTGGAAATCAGAATGTGACATTTGCCTTTCTCCTTCTTTTCTGCCTTTTAAATGCTTAGAGGTGGAGAGGGGAAGGTTTTTGAGGTTAGATTGGTCACTATGGATCATCTTTTAGTGTCAAGTCTGCTTCTCAGGGCACTCAATCATGTGCACATGTGACCTCTGCCTGCTAAGCCATAGGACGCTCTGGCTTGGAAAGGGAGATGTTTATAACTTGTTTTTTGCCCCTGGTTCCTCTTTGTATGGTTAATGAGATATTCACTAGAGCAGAGATTGGGACAGGGTAACCAGCCTTCCCAGCTAAGTGTACTAATTAGTCTCTCTTTCTCTGTCTCTTAATGAATTCATACATATTCATTGAGAAGCAGAACAGCTCCAATAGGAGAGAATCAAGGAAAGGCTCAATACCCTGCAGCCTACCTGATGGTTATAACTTTCTCCTGATGGTTAGAGAGCATGGCTTAATTTCTTTGAAACAGGTGGAGGGAAGAAAAATGCTTTTTAGCCTCAAGGGTGAATACTCTGACCACTAGACAATTGCAGGCAAGACTCTGGTCTACTTTTGCAGCATGTGTGTGTTCATCCTTACTTCTGATCTTCCTTCACTGCAAGTGCCTTAAATACAGACTTTTTTCCAAACTGGATCTGAAGAAAAGGTTTGGCTTGCACTTGTTTCCTAGGCAAAATAAATCTTAATTTTAAAAGCTGATCTAGAACAGTTAAATATTTCCCTTCCTTATATTGCCCCAGAAATATTTCTTTGGTTTGATAAAGGTACAAGGAATCAATTACTGATGTCATTTTACTGAAGAGCTTTTTAAAGCACTCAAACCCTACCTGACTTTTGTATTTAATCCTCAGGAACACTTATGTTTTGCCATGCAAAAAAAACTGTCGCTAGAACAGAAATTAATAAAAAAGACTTGAAGATAGGTAAGTAAGCATAGGCAGAGAGTACTGACAAAATCCATCCTGATGATGTAAAGCTGGCTGTGAAATGGATGCTAAAAATAAACCTCAATTCTAAAAGTCAGTTCTGACAGACCTGGGTCCTGTTTCTCTCTGTAACATAATTTGCTACAATCTGTGGGCTGATGTTGCAGTAAATTAGGTTCATGATACTTACTGTTAATGAGTCACTGAATAAATACATCTGTATAAATTAGCCCACAATTTGCCTGTTGCAAAAATAAACAGTTTTGATTTCCTGTGTGAACAGCATGGCAAGCATTGTACACACGTAGTTTTACTACACACTGAAGATGTTAAACTGTGGGAAGAGAAAGTGTTCATGAACAGGTACTTGAGTGGCATCTGGTGGGATGGAGAGGTTCCACCCTACTCTGCATCCCACTGAGTTGGAATGGGGATGTGTAAGGCAGGGTGGGGCAGGAGGGGTCAGCATCCAGATCTGGAGAACCAAGACCCTGGGGTCTTTAGAGTTATTATCTTGTTTTAAACTGGCTGTCCTCTGTGTCAGCACCTATGAGAACAGCAGCAATATATCATGTACCCAACAGCAGTGTTCAAGATGTGTTTTGGTAGCATGGTAGCTTGAGCCTCATTGCACTAGATCCTGTGTAAGACCAAAGTAGGAAATGTTCCACTCTCAAAGTATTTTACAGTTCAAGTCTGAGAAGATGTAATAATACTTGGAAGGAAGACAACAAAACCAGTAATGAGGACTTGGGTTTATATAGGCCAGATATTTGCACAGTCACAGTAGATGCTCCTATGCTTCTTGTGTGTTTTTTTATTCTCCAAGTATGGTAGTCCAAGTGTTTTACAAGTTACCAAGTCTGGAAAAACTTGGCTACCTGTTTATTTCCGTGACAAAGCCCTCCCCCGCCACGCAATGACTTCAGCTGAGGATATGGGGAAACAGAACTTAGTTCAATTCTCAGTCCTTGTGAGTTGAGTACTGTGTTTAAATGTGGAGCTGCACTGCAATACAGAGAATAATCCTATCATGTCAGTCTCTCTGAAATGGCTGTCTGTATTAAGCTCTGGGTCATTTCCAAGGGTTGCAAGGAGCTGCCTGTCTGCTGGCACTAGACATGTGACCTTAGTGAAATGTCTCCTTCAGTATCTACGTGCTGCGATGTGTCACACTGATACCCACTTCTACCTTAACACTCACTCAACAGCAGCTCCCTGATGTGACAGTGTTTTTCTAATTCATAGATTCCAAGGAGATGGATGCCTGTGTAATGTTATGTCTCTTTGCCTAGCTGGTCTGATAAAATGGATATCCTCAGACAAAGTCATTAAGCGACTGGCTTATGATAGCATGCAGGAATGGGAAGTTCAGGGATTATTCCAGCCATCTCCTGTTGCAGACATTTCTTCTGGAGATGACTGACCATATTACCAATGAAATAGATCTAAAGAATACCTAGCAATTTGTAGGGTCATTTTGGTGGCTTCTTTGGGTTGGAGATGACTTCAAAAACACCTGGTAAACCTTTGTCTGGTTGATACTATTCTGTATCAGGGGCATTTTCTAGGCAAAGAATTGTGAGCTTTTTATGCAGCCAACTTCTGTCTCTCCTGCCATCAAGCATGGTCCTTGCTTGCTGGCACACAATGCTGTGCTTCCTCATCTTCTTTACGTCTCAGAATGCTACATGCAGGTGGTCAAGCTGGAATTTAATTGCTGGCTGCCAGCCCAGGGAACACATGGACCCTGCTAGAGGATGCACTTGTTGGGATCCACCAGCACCAACCAGCAACCATACATCCAAAGCTCACTTCTTTGTGAGTGCCCCATGTGCTGTGGGAGGAAAAAGCTGAGAGGTATATGGAAAGCACAGGGTGAATTCATGAGGGTGCTATGCAGTGGGAAACCCTAATCTGACCAGGACAAAATGGGGAGAGCAGGGCTATTTAAGCTTAACCTTTTAACAACGAGATGCTTCTCTGAAAGTCTATTTTATACTGAAACAATAATTATGAAGTTGTTTATTGCACACACGAGTGTGTATATGCACACATGTGCACGCACACACACACACACATATATATACACCTGCACATGATCTATGCATATCTGACTCAAGTCAATTTGATTCTGCAACGTAGTGAGCAAGCTTGTCCTGGATGGGGAATTTGTAAATTCTTTCACAGTGCTGAAGAGGTGTTTGCAGAGGTTGTCATTTGCCCAATAAGGTTAATGTCTCCAGGCTCCTGCTCTGGTCAAGGGGAAGGCAGAAACTCCTTGTACATGCTAAAGCAGCTAAGACAGAATTTTTTCTTCTGGTAATTTTCTGGTGGGAGAGCTTTTCTCTTGACAGAGGTGGTCTTTTTGGTGAGACTGAATAAATGCCCATCACAGTGAGATATGAACTAGGAGAGGCCAATTTTTTCTTGTTTTGAGAGCAGTGTCTTTAAAGTTAAACTCTTACCTCAGTGTCGAAAACAGACTTGTGGCTTTTAGTCAGAAAGGAGGGCTCCTGGCTTTGCCCCCAGCTGCCAGCAGCAGGACCTGGACGGGCTGCCCCACTTGCTGCAGGGCAATCTGGAGGCCTGAGGCTGCACTCGCTTCCCCCTTGATACGCTCTAAGCTTTGGCTCCATTTCACAGCTCTTCATGGAAATGACTCCCTGTTCTGGGAGGGACTCAGTCTCTTCTCAAATGATAATGCAATCCAGACATGAATTGGCAGAAATGTCATGAGACTTCTTATTCTTGTGTATTTCCAGTGCGAATGCTCTCAAAATACCCTGGGAAGGCAGCCTTGGCATTTTTTCTGATGAACTGACACTGACCTGACAGCTTATTGTGGTTTCTTCCCCCAAAGACAATTATATGGAAAAGAAAATGAAAAATCCCTTTCCCATCCCCAGTTTGTTTTCCAGCTCTACTTATATTAAAAATGATCATTTTTCTGCACTGTATTTTAAAAATTGCTGCTCTCTCAAAACACAGTTGAACTTCACCTTTAAGCATATGCCAGCATTGACTTAGAATATATCAACCTCTGAATCATGTGTAACATGCATTTTAGGAGGCTTTGTGCACCAGGTAGAAGACAGCAAAAAAAAGAATTTAATATCCTTCTCTGAACACAAACTGAGAGGGGTAACTTCCTCTCTCAATATATAGGCAGCTTAGTATGACTTATCTCCTTCAGTGTTGGCACCTAAATTTACTGCCTAGAGTTGGGCAGAGTGAATAGCTGCTGGTTATGATGTTTGTGTCTTGAGATGACAGGATTCCTCTTTCTCTGCTTCCATGTTTCCTCAGGTCACAGACAGGGATTCCTGATATATCCCAAATTATGGAGGGAGAAAAACTGTTTCACAGGCTTTTTCCAATTTTGTTTTCATACGTGAAGGGGCTACTGATGTGGTACAAGAACAGTCACTGGCAAAAAGACTCTGAGGATGGACTGGGGTCAAGTACTGTTTTCAGAATCCTCTAACAGCTGGGAAACATGAGTACCTGATTTAGAGAGCTCTGATGTTGTACAGTGATAGGGAAGGACCTTGATACAGACCTTGGCCCTCACTGCATGTAGTCTGCCCATTTTAGGGGAAGGTAGGCTAATTTTGAATTCTCTGCCTAATCTAGACAAACTTTCCTTAGAAAGAGATGCTTGATTGTCAAAACCAAATAGGTGAATCAGGAAAGAAAATTACATTTCTTTATGTGTCTATTCAACATATTTAGGAATGGGTACAACAAGGTAGGTGTGAGCAATTTAGCCGAAGTGTCACAGGAGAGCTGTAGTGAAGAACAAACACTGATCTTCAGTCCCATGGAGCTGACCTTCCTGTGGGCGCTCTGTTTTCAATCCCTGAAACAGAAAGGCAACACTTCATACCATGTAAATGCATAATTTTTCATAAGATGGAAGATAGGAGGCACTGGAGGGCCAGATCTGCTGGTTTGTTTTTTTTTTTTCCCTAGCTCTTTTTTTGCTGGGGAGCTGAGTTTGCTGCCTGTCTCCTCCGGCCTTTCCTGGTGTTCCACCAGGGTCAGGCACCTCTGTGGTTCCTGGATGTCGATCTTTAGCCACCATCCACTGAGATGCCAGAGCAGATGGGATTGCTGCTCAGAGTGGAGCTTGGGAAAAAGTCTTCTTGTTTCTGTCTGTCCTAAACGCTTCTCAGTGGCAGAGATGTGTCACCTATGGACCATTGAGCTGCTTCTTCCAGGGATGAAAACCTGTGAGAGAAGCAGGTGATCCTCATCAAGCCAGTTTGGGTTGAGCTAATAGTTTTGTATACACCTGATACAAAGTCAAAGGTGTCACCCGGCCAAGCACCTAAGTTTTAAAGCAAACTCAACTTAGATGTGTTGGTAACACCTGGCAACCTAAATGGCTGTTCACAGAGAATTGAACTGCTGCACACTTGTTAGAAAGGCAAAAAACACAGTACCAAAGCTGCAAAAGCACTGCACTGGTAAAACATCATAGCATGACAGGCTCATCACAAATCTATACTGCAGATGAGTTTGAAATACACTGTGTAGAAATATTTACAGACCATGGAGATTAAGAAATATTGCTGACACGGTTGGGGGAATCAATACATGAGGGTAATTATGAAATGCCACTGCCTTCTGAGGCAAAAAATATAGGTCCCTATCCTACCCTAAGAGTACTTATTGTGGACCTTTATAACGTTTTACTGAAAGCAGTGAAAAGTTCAAGGCATTTGTGTTCCTCAGCTGAGTTATCTAACTGGAGCCAATATTAGCCTGTAGAAATGTGTCCCTTTCCTCTAGCTCTTTTAAGAAAAATAAAAAAATCCTGGAAAACAGGATTAATAAAGTGATAAATGATAGGAGAAAGGAATATTTAAAATGCAGGAAATTTAAAAATTGTAAAAACAGATCCTCATATTTTCATGTAACTCCAAGTTAGATTCTGGGAATGTAGGGATCAAACTGAAGTATGTAATTTAGGATTTCTTTTTTCTATTGGATTTCTATAGGTGTGATTTAGTTTTTCTTGTGCTAAAGCAGTTGTAAGGACGATAATGCCCCTGACAGTGTTTCAATAGAACCTCTGTTCATAGTTGCCAAGTGGATTTTAATCTTTTTTTCTTTCTTATTACTGGGGTGTGAATTATTATGTGGCCTGTCAAATATGTTGGAAATTTAACTATTTAACTCTTGTGAAGGAGAAGGCAACTCATCCCTGTAATAAAGCTATGAGCAGGATGGAGCTGGAGGCAGATTGGCCTCCTCTGCTTTAAATGCTAAAATTCATCTGAACTGCAGTGACATGGTCTGTGGTTGCTGCCTGGTTAGGTGCACTCTGTAGAGAACAGGATCCATGGAAGCGATCTCAGACAGCTGAGAATGTAATGAACAGCAGAGCTGTTCCTCTAGCCCTTGATCCATCTGTGACAGCCCAGGAAAAGCTGCAGTAAGGTCACCTACCAGCTAGTGCTTGGATGCTGCCCAGGCAAGATGGCACTGCTAGCCTGATGTAAATGGTGCCTCAGCAGCAGATTCTGAAGGGAAGCCATCTCCAGAGAGTGGAAAAAAACAAAGCTGTTACATGGACAGCCTTAGAAGAGAGGGGGTGAGTAGCAGACATGTGTTGCACCAGGTCTCTTTAGATGCTAGTTGGATGAAGGGAAGTTACAGCAGAACCTGAGGGTTTGGAAGCAGCCAAGGAGGAAGAGCCAAAAAATCTGGAGGCAGCAGAAGTTGAGTTTCTGCTAGCACCAGAGACCAGTCAACCCAGCCCAAGCATATTGTTACTGTTTTATTAAAAGGGTTGATTTGGAGAATGTTGTGTTTGCAATTCAGCATCATGCCTCGGAGCCTTGATTTCAAGCCTTTATTTATATGCTTAATTGTTGCTATGGAAATTCAATATTTAAAGAGGTAATTATTGCTGATCTTGTTGCATGTGTCCATTTCTGATGTCCAGCTGTTAGCTCTTTAGCTCCAGTCTAGCAGATTAATTACTACTATTGATTACTTTGAGCTTCTCTCTTCACACCTGCAGTCTGTGTAATTAGCCAGTGGCCTCCTCTGAAAATTAGGAGCAGTTTCATTTTGGCACCTTGCCATTTCTCAGCCATGTGCCTTACACTGATGAACAAAAGCAAAGCTATTTTAAATAGAGATATCTGGACTATGAACTCTTTGTATTTTTGAACTATCTGTGGATAACTCAAATTACTCTCTGTTAGCAAATATTGCACCCCATTGGAAGACCCCTGATAGTGTAAAAAATAATAAATTCCAAAGTACTGGTATTTGTTTTGTCTGCCCACTAATCAGTAAATGCTGTCCTGGCTATTTGAAGTTTATTGTCCACAGTGCTTTTTTTCACTTAGTGGGACCCAGCGCTCTGAGCAGAATTATTTCTCCTTTCAACCTGCTTTCCTGAAGTGGAGTTTTCCTTTCTCTGCTGTGTGGGGGAGATTTCCTGTTGTTCTTTCTAGATGCTACCAGGGCACATCCGAGGAACTTTAAGCAGGAGGGCAGGAGGCGTACGTATGTACCCAAAAGGCCCTCATCTGTCCTCTCTCCTCCCAAGCACTGTGTTTTTCTGTTTTCCAGTGCCCACTCAAGGCTCTTCTTAGAAAGACAAATCTGTGCCACATTCCCCTCTCTGCACATCACAAAGGCAAAGACTCAGTGTTCAAAGCCTCTATTTTAAGAAACAAAATGTAATTCTTCTGCCACTGGGGTCATGGCTTTCTCCTCTCAAAAAAAAGGAAGCCTTTTCTTTACGTTTGCTGGGTTGCTAAGCACAGGTCATGCCAACTTTGTGTGATTTTGACATAAGTAGTATGGTGGGTGGAAATGAGAGCACAGTGACAACTCTGTCTTTGCTCTCTCTGGGCGAGCATCCAGTCTAGATTTATAGCAGACCAAAGGCAGTCCAAAAGCACAATACAGGTGGCCGGTGAACTGAAGTGTGCTGAAATTCAGTGTTCAGGAACTAACTTGAGTATTAATGCTGCATGACTGGATGCTGTCCACATATTAGCAGTTTAATGTGCCATGGTTCAAGGTTGTGAGTCTCCAGAGCCAAGGCAGCAGTGAAGGCCCTCTCTGCTTCATGGATCAAACACCACCCTGAAAGTTGTAGTGAAGTTCAAGGGAAAAGAAGAGACTCATCCCCTTTCTGGTCGGATAAAGTAGTTGCTGTAGACTGTTTGGTACAGTGCTGGCCTCCAGACCAGAAGGTCCCCAGCTGGAATCTCATCACTGCCACTGTTTCTAGATTAAATTCTAAATTGTGTACTGTCATTTGGAGGCCTTCTGTGCAGGGTCTCACTGAGTCACCAGTTATTAGGAATGCCTCCTATTATTGCAGCCCTAAAAGCTATTTGAACAGAAGCCTAATGTGACTGTGATTTCCAAGGACCATTTGCTGTTATTGCAGCTCTGCTTTGCTGTGAGTGAGAAACAAACCAAAGTTGCTTTCAGATCACATGAAAGGGAGGGACAGGGAAGCAGTGGAGCTGAAGTGACATTCAAGCTGCCAACAAATGTAAATTCACCAAAAATAAACAGTCTTTTTATTAACTAAAGCAGGGTCATTTTTACTGCAAGAAAATAATTGTTGCTTTTCTTCAAGTAGGCATAATTTCAAATTCTTGCTTTTTCAAGTAGCTGAAAAAGTAGCTGCTGAAAAGGTGCGCAGAACTTATGCACTGCCATATCTCATGGGCCAGAAGAACCTTCTTCTCTGTAGAAGAGGAAGATATAGCAGAAAGGCAAATGCCTGCTTTCTGGGAGAGGAAGGCAGTAACTTGTGTGCACAGAATGGGAAACTACAAATGCAAATGCTGTTCTGAAGACACACAGATTCACATCAGAAATCTATATAATATGTGAGAGTTTGGAGTCTGAACAACACAGTTTATGGGCTGGATTTCAGAGCAGTCCTGATTTTACTTTATTGCTTACTCTTTCTAAGACTTCTTAGTCCTAAATCACCTCCATAAAATGAAAATAGAATTTTACCCAAAAGAGGTATGATTAAGGTACTAGGAAAATAGGTCTTTCATAAAGAATTTTTTTAGAAGTTCTGTTGTATCTACAGCTAAACATGCTGTGAACAGCTTGCTCCTGTTTAGAAGGACTGATGTGAAATGGCATTGGTCCATTACAACTAGAGGTGCTGGGTTTGATGCTGGTTGAATATTTGTACAAATATGTGTATTAGTCCTGTATTATACAGTTGTATACACAATTTAGCCCTGCCTTTTCCTTAGCCTAGTGCTGGGGTGTTTGGCAAGGATGAGGGGCTACATCAAAGAGTCTATTTTGAGCATGAGCTGCCAGACATTGTCTTCATATCAGATGGACTGCAGCCAGCCATGCTTACAGAAGGACAGACGTCTGGCGAGGGAGAAGACAACTGAAAGCTGGGGCCATTAGGAGAAGGCAGTGGTGCTGCCAGCTATATTCCCTGTCCCAGCTGGATATATCCCATTTAAGATGCCGCTGCGTTGCCTCTAGCAAACAGATCAGTAAATGGGGAAGGAAGAACAGTAGGATAATAGAGAGGTGGTCAAAAAGAAGAAAGAGGAAAAATGTTTTTGCATCCATTTTACGCATCCATATGCTCATAGAACTAGTTTGCTGTACTTGGAAATCTTTGAAACTTATGACAGAAGTTTCAATGATTTCAAAGTGGCAAAAATCTCAACTACAGCAGTAGACATCACAGTTTCTGGACAGCCTGAGATGCAAAAAGGATATTCCTACCATGACTGTCCCCTGGAATCTAAAAGCAGCAGCTGATCCAGTTTTGTTGAAAACTCACAGCCTGGAAAAAGTCAGGCCTGAATGTTCAGTGGAGTCACCTGAGCACCAGCAGCCTTTGTTACATGTTTTAAACCATCTACAGGCATTGCTTTTGCCTAAAGGAGACTGAGCCTAGGACGGCTTGCTCATACCCACGCATGGAATTTGATCTCATGGCTCGGGTGTGCAGATGAGGTGGTTGCCCCCATATTTATAATGTGACAGGCTCACCAGACTTACAGTCTGTGTCAGGGCCAGGTTGTTGAACCAAAGTGATGGTAAGATTTCTAAGGCGCCTGCTTTGCCCCTGAGGAAAGGTAAGGCTAATGGTAACACCTCTCTGGGGCTGCTGGTAAATGAAGAATTGTTCTATCTACAGGCTGTAATTAAACTGCCATTAAAGGTCTGCTTAAACTAAAAGAACTAAAGGTTTGATTGAAGTGTCTCTCACACCCTGAAGTGCTTAAAGTAAGTTTGCTCAGCAAAGCATTCATAGCCACTTACTGGCATTATAAAAAACTTCTGAGTGCCCAGTTCAGAAGGATCTGAACATGGGTGCTTTTGGAGGCTGCTGCCTGTATCATTCTGCTGTCTGAATCTTTAGGTGTGTAAGCACTAATGTGTTGCTGTGCTTAAGAGAGTGTTAAAGATGTGAATTGAGCAGCCTATCACTTAAGACCCTTTATGAGAGGTCTCATCATTTTATTTCTTATCATTGCTGCAGCTGCTTTCCTGCTTTCACTACATTGTGAGGTACAGACTCTGCCATCACACACTTATGCGGCTCTCAGCACAGCTGGCTGAGACTGTAAGTCCTCCCAAGGTGCAAACAGTAAACAGGAATAAGAGCATGAGGTGGGTATGTAGTGACAGAAGTGAGATGCTCACAGCTGGCAAGCTGTGTGTCACTGGTTTGTAGATTTGAAATGCCATTTATATCCCGACTGCTTGTCTCAGTGCACTGACTTTGTTCATGTGCCAGGTGTTGTGTTTGGCCTTTGGCATCAGCCTGTGCAACCATCATGAACTTCATCTGAAGCTGTGCTGAATTGCTGGGCTGTGTTGCCTTTTCCTTCCCCAGAATTAGTTTGAATTGCAATGCGTGTGATCCTTCCACTCAATGACACACAATGATTGTACTTTTCTTTTGTCAGCTTGGAGTTTTCCTTTAGCCTGGTGCAGCTGGGAGCTGCTTTTGAGCCCTGATGGTTTGGGGGTTTTTTTTCACCAGTCCCATGAAAATCTTTTGCTCTTGCTGGAGCACACATCTGGGAGCATTAGGATAAGCTTCAAGCTCTGATCTGCATTTGAGGTACTTGTTAAATCCTGCTTGTCTGTGACACCAGCTCAGGAAATCCTTCCAACTTGCTGCCTCTAGGAGTGGGCTGATGGAGCAGATAGCACAATCCGTGTCAGGCCGCTCCTGCAGCGCTCCATCTGCCTCGCTTAGCTGGAGCATTTATTGTCCAAAGACCTCCTGACAGGAAACATTCTGGCTGTAGTGAAGTATCCACAGAGATTATTATGGTATTTGTTCCCAAAATGTCTCCCAAACCCACAGTACTGACTTCCATCCTGTGTCCTAATTGTCCTGCATCTGTTTCCAGCCTTGGAATATTACCTCTTAGGTGGAGGGGCTGATGTAACCACACCGCCTCTTTGTATCCATTGTGGAATCTATGCTGTTCACGAGGAAATAACACGGTGCTACAAGGATCCAGTGGAAGCTGGGACAATCTACGTTTATAAATATGACTAGATGTCTTCAGAAGCTGTTTGAAATCCTTGATATAAAAGCCTTTTCTTGAGAGTACTTATTTTATGGCTTATACTTTTTTCTCTGTGAATGTCAGTACATGTACATGCATACACATGTGTTTGTGCATGACATAGATAAGCTATTTTTGTCCCTACATGGGAAGACATGGGTTGGTGTGTGTCTTCATGAGCCTGTGTGTCCCATCCACAGCATCAGCTCTCACCCTAATGAGCTGAAGCTACATTAGCAGTATCCTAGGCAGATAAATTGACTTTAAACCTTGGTTTGATGATCCTACTAAGACATTCAATTAATTCTGTTTTGCTACAAGCTAATTTATGACTTTGTGTTTATTCCAAAAAAATGTTGAATGTACAAATCAGTAGCAGACAAAGTAATGAATTATTCTACCTTCCTTCATGCTCTTGTCTTCACACTTCACTACAATAAGAAGGGAAGAGGAAATATGAAAGAAATGTCTTTTGATGTATGAAATGTGGGTATTTTCTCATACTGAGCTGTATCTAACTGGTGTAAACACATAATCAAGCCCTCTAGGAGATGCTAATTAGTGCAGTAAATGTTAGTTTATTAATTGCCATTACATTTCTCTTTGTTTCACCAGTGAATGTGCCTTTTCAGGAGAACAGATTTGATATGGTGTGTCTGTAGAATTTGTTTGTGTTCATGGCAAATGAAGACAAGTAGCCTAGCAAAGCTGTGATGAATTAACAACATTCCGTGCGATCAACGTTTCTGTAACAGAGTCCACAAAGTGCCTGGGCTTCTGAGTGATCTGAGAAGAAAAACAACACAAAACAAAAAAACCCAGAGGATTTGATAAAAATTTTCTGCTCCATCTCTCTACTTGGTGTGTTTTTAATGAGCCCTCCAAAAGCACAGGTAGCAAAACTTTTTCCTTTTTGATGTGGCAGAATACACTGCCAAGACATACTGCAGGAAAGGCACTTCAAAGGCAAACAGCCAGTGAATACAATTACGTTAGGTGAGGCTGCTGGGTATAATTGAGTTCCTCCCATCCTTGGAAAGTGATAGGAGACAGTCCCTTAACAATTCCCTCTTTCTGCTCCTCCAGCTTGTCATTATAAATCAATACTTACCCTGTGATGTTCACATTTGTAAACTGTACCATTATGACATGCTACCTTGCCTGTGTCAGGTAGTGGGAGCCAAATAAAGGACAAAAGTGAGAGGTCTCCCTGTGGGCAGCTGCAGCGTGGTGCATGGAGAGCGTGGAACCAGCAAAGCCTGAAGACATCCCTTTTCCTCTGTAAATGAAGGCTGCAAAAAATTTTTGGAAACCAGGAGGTGCTGGCGCTTCCAGGAAGCAGAACCGGGGATGGTTGTCCTCGTTGCAGAGAGGGGGCAGAGCTAAGGTGTGGGCGTGGCAAGCTTGTTGTTCTGCACTATCCACATCATCACCAGAGGCCTTGGTTTTGGGAGAAAAAGGTGGGCATCCCATTGGAAGCGTGCCACGTTTGCCTTCCCCTCTCCACTAGGAGGGTGTTTGTGCCAGCTTCTGTGTGTTTTTGTCCCCCGTGGTGAATACCTTTCTGTGGGTAAAACACCTTCTCTCTTTGTATACTTTTGGTAATAATATTGTTGGTATTATCAGGCATGTTTTATTCCATTGCTTTTTTCTTTCAATAAAATGTTATCTCAACCCATAGTCTCTGCTTTTTTCCCTCCTTTACCAGAAGAGGCGAGGGGAAGGGAAGTGACTTATTTGGAGTTTAATTTCCTGCTGGTGTTAAACCATCACAACTGTGTGTGTTGAAGCAACTTGTGTCCCAGAAGGACCACTGTGAAAAGCAGCATTGCTGGGTGTGGATCTAGGTCATAGCTTGACCAGGCTCTCAGGATCTACTTTTAGACTTTGTATGGAGAGCAAAGCTTGGCATATTTTTAATCACTTGAGTTGTGAAGCCAAAACACAGGAGGAGGCGTTACCCTTCTGTATGGAACATGAACACTTGTTGTGTTTTCATGGATTTTGGCTAAGACAAACCAAAACCGAGATACCTTTTCATACTCTCTTCCCTGCAGAATAGGTTCTACAAAGCCTTACGCTACGAAACAAAGAATATTTTTCACCCTGACAAGTGAAAAAGCTTTTTCATAATTTTCTTCAGTTAGTTGCCTAGAAAAGTTTCAGAAGGCCACTGAAAATCTGAGGCTAGAATTCTTGCTTCATCTTTGTCTTTGAGACCAAAGTTGCTTTGCAATGTCTTTGAATAGTTCGAGTCCTACCCTAATCCTGTTCAGGACAACTTCTGTTTTATATTATTGTACAAATAGCAACAGACCCATGTCAGAAACTTCTAGCCTGGTCTTCTAAGGGTGTCTGTTCAGGAGGCAGAATCCCTCTTGCCCCTTTCCCTTAGGCACATAGCTTGCCTCTGTGCTTCTGCAGAAGTCAAAGGCAGGCATGGCTGACTGTCTGCTGGGACTCTGTATGGCAACAGTGGGTGTTGCTGCTGCAGGTCTTAATTGCCATTAAGTCATTGGTTTATTTTTTGGTGATAATCATAACTAGCATATAAATATGTAGTTCTACTCTGAATTCAGAGGTGCTGTCCAAATGTTTGCATAATGAGTACCGAAAAAAAATATTGGAATACCTTTTATTTTCCAGATTGAGAAAATTTAAAAAAATTTGAAGATTTTGTGTTCAGTGCTATACTTGAGCAAAATTCAAGGTTTTAAGTAAGGGGGCTTTGGGGTTTTTTTTGACTCTAGTAGCAGAAGTGTATGGTGGATGGACCTAGCTTAGAAATTTGCTACAAATCTGGAGATAGAAACTGGCTTATCCTCTGAGACACGTTCCATACATGCAGAATCTATCTGAATAAATGAGCCCCTTACTTAACTGGGAACGTACTGTATATTCCATCTGCAGACTGAATGATTGCTCCATTTCAAGCCTCCTGACTCCCATGGAGCCATCTGGTACACGCTAGTTTGTACGAATAGGTGAGGATTCCTGCTAACACAACAGTCTTCAACTAGGCAGAGTGCTGATATTTAGCACTCTGCTTCACATCTGCGCGCAAAGCCGTAACAAAAACCCCAACATTTTCTGTGTTTAATATTTAAATGAACCTTCCTTTTTCTCCTGGAAAACCAGTTGGGACAGGAACAATTAAAGCAATTACATCAGAAAATGAGTTGAGCTATTAATACATCCAACTAAGCAGAGATTTCCTGTTATGTGACATTGCGAATTTTTTTTTTTACCCGTTGATTACTTAGGGCGGAGTGGGGAGGAAGGTGGGAGAGGACAAGGTATGTGTTGAATGGATATTTTAATATCACTTTGAGATATTATCAGAAAATTAAGCTAATGGACATAATTCATATCTGTAGGTAACAGTGGGCTGGTCATGGGACCCACCAATAGATATGTAAAGGTTGCATCCTTTTTGGCTGCCCTCTTATGTCAGAGGTACCCACATGAGGCTGGGGGCTTGGCACAACAACACAACAAAGGGTTTCGGTGTCAGCCGGCAGAACAAGGTGGTTGCAGGAGAAAGGGAAATGGGCTAAAATCCAAAGGCTGCCTGCATACTCACAGTGTTATATTCTCTGGTACAGAGATCCACGGATATGTTTAAGACATCTAATATGTAGCTGCAGAGACCTGTGTGCTCTTTGGTGATTAAAAAAGAATAAAGAGACATAAGATCCCACTTTTCCCCCCACACTCTACTCAAGGTCCTGGAGGGAAGGAGGTCAGAAAGAGTTTGCAGCTGCTGTATGGAAAGTGCTGCTGCCCTGGGCTGGACAGTGGTAACACTCCTGCCTCTGGAACTTGTAGGGAAGTCTCAGCTCAGAAAAGTCCTGTCAAATCTTGCTCTCCTCAGATGTTTTACTGAGTGTAGGTTGCTTAAGACTTTTGCTTAGCTCAGAATGACACTTGCATCAGTACCAGACACTATCTGGTTTGGGTTTGGCTTTAATTCTTTTACTTATATCAGCAGCAAAAATAATGATGGATATTTCCAATGTAAGTGCCTTTTTTCAGCCTTTTGAGCTAGCTCTTGCTTCTCATGCATCTTGACTAACAGGGAGTCAGTGTGGATGGTGCCAAGACTCATATTCACTCGCACCATGGCAAATACGTGGTTTAGCAGTGCAGGAATGGGTCTGTGCAGATTCTTGTGATTCACATCACTGCAATCTCACTTTGTTTTGGTGAATGTTGCCCCTCAGACCTGGGATCTCTTACAAACTGGGATTTGTGCTCACATGCCTATTGCAAAATACAGCCTGCTAAAAACAGCTGTAAGGAGCTCCATTTGTCTGGTTGGGGTTCTTCACTTAAGTGCTTGTGGTGCCTGATTAAATTAGTAATCAGAGATATAGTCATGCTATTTTGTGACTCTGAGAGCCTTGATTGTGGATTATATTTACATACTGCAATTTCTTTCTAAATGGAGCTCTTTGTATTCAAGGACTTTAAGAGTCTTTCAGCCTGCGATAAAATCCAGTTTGCTATAGAGACTAGTTCTTGCCATGGTGCCAAGCTCTTGGTCAGGCATGCTGTGTAAAACAGTTTTTCATTTGCACAATAAATATGGCTGTGTAAGAGTTCATGTGTGGTGCAGTGGTACTGCTGACCCTTTACACTGAAAAATTGCATGATGGCAGGGTGGCAGATACAGTGAATGCCTTCTTGTTGTGTTGCCTCAAAAAAACAGTTTCACTTTTTGTTGAAACAGGGGTTGGCTTGAACCAAAGCCACATAAATGGTACCAACAAACTTTGTGGTATTTAAAATCCCTACTTGCATCCAAACTCTTTGACCTGTCCCTGGTAAAAATGATAGGGCTAGAAAGTCAGGCAGCTCTTACAGAATATTTTGTTGTGTTTAAAATCCACAATGTATGCTAAGAGAGTGGCTCTGTCACATGAATTTATGTAGCAGGGGTAGGCAGGGGGAGATCGGCCTACTCTGCTATTTTGAGGCTCCAGAGCCATTCAGGTGAATCCTGTTGTTGGAAGTCCCTGTTTAAAAGTTTCTTCTAGTCCTGTTCAGAACAGAGACAGAAAATCTGATCTTCTGCACCAGCCCAGCTGTTTTCACTTGCAAAATTTTGCAGGGAAAAGGAGGAGGACTTGGTCTGCCGTGACAGGGTGCTCCAGTATGAAGGAAACCTTGGGTGAGGCTGCGGTTTGAATCGTCTTAGAGTGGGCTCTAGTCACTTAGGGCTTTCTCTACACATGGCCAGAAATTTCACCCAGGGTTTGAGGAAACTTTTGCACGACGAGTTTTCTTGCTTGCTTTGCGCTTTGTCTTTTTCTTTTTTTTTCCCCTTCTGGAAACTAATGGGTTTTCATGAAAAAAAATCATACTTCTTTCTCTGATGACATTTGATTCAAGCTCTGAAAAATTTCTGATCATCTTTAGTGGGTACTGTTTTTTCAAATTTTTAGGTGATTTTTTTACTAGCAGTACAATTTATTTGAATACCTTACATTGATACTAACAAGAAGGTCCTGTTAACAAATGTGTCAGTGGGGTTAAAACAGGTAATTATATTTCTTGATTTACTACCTTGCTGAAGTAATACTTCAAATCTCTGTGTCTTAATTTCTCTTCTCCCGTTACTTGCCTTCTCCATAAAAATTCTTTGGAATGAGATTTTTATAATTTGTGCTAGGAAATGGAACTCTGATCTCACTTGGATCTTTGTACTGGTACAAAGTAAATAATACTCTATGTAATGGAGTACCTTTAATAATTATTTTGAGGTACCTTACCAGCTACAGTAGCCATTGAACCTATTAGAATGTGAAGCCTTTGGATGAATTAACAGACCAGATGCACAGATACAACTTATGCACTTACAACGAAATTCACTCTTTCCAGAAAATTAGAGTACCATCTTGCAGATTGTTGGAATGATACTGCCTAATGCCATATTCCTTCTGCCACAAAATAGTTGCAAATCACTCCCTAGTGAACTGAAGAGTCCTACAGGATAGCAAATGAATCAGAATGCCCCTACAGGATAGCAAATGGATCAGAATGCCCCTGGAGTGAACTCTGTTTGAGTACAGGAGGTTTCTGTTCAAACAGCTGGAGCTGCACTTGCCTCTTATGTTTCCTCTTCCAGCATAGATGTGCCTACAGGCTTGTTGAAACAACCTGCCAAACCAAAAAACAAGTCACCCTTGCATGGTGGCAGCTGTACTCACTGTAACTGTGTGCCTCTCAGAAGGCTCCTATCCCTGTTCCTGGCCAACAGCAGGTGCTTGGTGAAGAGTGTAAGTAGGGTGACATGAGCGTGGAGACACATTCAACACCCTCTGGTTGCTCCATGGCTCTTGATCATGGCTGGTCATGGCTCAAGCTGGCGCAGGGACCTGCCAGTGTGAAGGCAGACATCGGCGGGATGTGTAAATCCAGAGCCAAGCCTGAGGGGAGGGGAGGGCAAGGAGGCACACACAAACATGAAGAAGGGGTGTCCCCCAAGCAGGCTGCAGCTTGCCTGAGACATTATTTGACAGGTGGCTCCATCTACCTGGAATGTACTGTCTCCAGTACAGTCCTGCCTGATCACAGCCAAACTAGCCTTTGTCGTTCAAGAGCTATTCAAGTCCACTGTCTGCTGTGTCTGGTTTTGCTGCTGTTAAGCCATATTTAGTGATCTCATCCTTCATGGGAGGAATGTAACGGTTAGGATTTGTTCTCTGCTGGATGTTTGATTTGGCCTTTCCCTGATCTTGGACCAATGTTCCCCAATTTGCAGAGGTTACAGGCTACCCTCTAGCATAATGTAGGAACAGAAAAATATGGCACATAGGTGCAATCACACTCAGCCCTTTTATTGGTGTATACAGCCTAGATGTGATCTTGAAGAAGCCTGTTCCCAAGGGGCTCCATGTGTTGTTTAGTGTTAATGGCAAGCCATAAAATCCTAACCCAGTCTTCCTCCTGAGCCTGAGTACCTCTGCTGGTTGCCTGCTGCTCTTGATCCAGGGTCTTCTGCTTCATGCATTCAAATGCTTTTATTTTATGTAGTTGGATGTAATGGGACTCACCTGTTTCAACTGCCAAGCTAAGTCAGCAGATAACCTTGAATCTCTATGAAGATTTCTCCTAGTCTCCTACAATCACTGGATTACTGCTCCCCTCCCCAAAATGTTAAACTCCCCTTCCCTGCCACCAGAGAAAATCCAAAGCCCTCCAAACCATTAGAGCAAGAACTAAAGCTGTCGCAGTCATACAGTTTCCAGAGGTAGCACCTTTCATGTCGGTTACTGAACTTTTTGAGGTCCTTATTACTATGGAAGTGGAATTGTTTGGTGGCTTCTGTGGAACAAATAAAATGGGACTAAAATTGTGGCTGCAAAAGTTTAAAGGAATACAGTTACTGTGTGTTTGTTAATTCTATCTTTGCAGGAGGATAGCAGCTGCTTTTCTTTTCTTTTTTTAACAGATGGAGTGATTTCTCATGTAGTGTTACAGTAATGACCAACGTGACACAGAAGGAAAATTCTGTGACAATATGGTGAGTAAGATCTTATTGACAGCTCCACTTGGTTGTAATTTGTAAGCTCTATATTGTTGCTCTATTCTTTTTTTTCTCCCCCCCACCTCCCAAATGCTGCCTGTCTTTTCTGCCATATAGAATTAGATTTCAAGCTGAATCAAACAGTTTAATTTGAAGGACTCTTAGCTAAAAGCTGTTCAAAATGCTCACAAGAGTTTTCACCCCATCATAAGTTTAAAAAAACATAAAAGCATTGCATTATGAAACGGTGGTATGAAAATTATCCTGTATTTAACGTCTCTGTTGAGACAGCTGCCTTGATTCCTTCTGTAGCAGCTGATGCCTTCTCAAGGACAGGAATTTCCCCCTTTGGAAAAGGAAGCTTAGCCCTAACATGAAGGAGGGCAGAGCCCAAATGTGGACCATGAATGACTGGAGAGTACTGCTTGTAGCCTGCACTATGACTAAACGGTGTGCAGGGGCTAGAAATGGGCACAAGGACAGGATTGCAAACCAAAATATTTGATTTCTGCCATGCATAGATGTACCCAGAGAAAATGCCACTATCCATTTGTAGAGCTGAAAATCTACCTGGAGACCCCCACCCACAGCCCCTCTTTTGCAAGGCAGCATTAACTTTGTTACTATGTGCATTGCTGTGTTAGGCAAAGGGCTCTGAAAGACCCCATTAGCTTCTCAGCTACCTTTATGGGGACTAAGCCACAAGGCAACCTATTTGTGGGATAGATAGGATGTTGTTCTACTCTTCCTTTGACTCTATTAAATTTGAAACTTGAAAAAAATAAAAGAAGGATGTTTGTTAGCTTTATATTAGCAAAGTAAAAAGTACAGTGGAAATGTTTTTTTTAAAGGGAGTGCTGCAAAATAACAGAGAAACTATTTTTCTGTGGATGATAAGGACAATAGAACCACCCAGTGGGTTCAGCAACAGTGTAAAGCAGAACTACAGAGACTATCAGGCCATTATGAGGACAGGTGGAGCCGGTGTGTGCTGCAGTCCTGACCTTCTCTGCTCCTGAGGGTTTTACAATCATCCTTGTTCCTTAGCACTGTGGACTGGCAAATTCTGCTCTGGAAACTGTTCCCTAAAAAATAGTCCCATGGGCTGGTTTTCATGTTTGCTACCAAATGCCAGTGGCTCTAACCATCCTATTGCACAATGTGTACAGTGCTAACACAGCCATTTCTGTATAACAGGGAGAAATGCCCCTAAGAGAGACATTTTCCTTTGCAGTTCATAAATGGGACTTAACTTTATATTTTCTACACACACAAAATGAGGCATTTTTTGATCTCTATAGCAGATTTGTCCTTAATTTCTGGAATTAGTGGAAACTTGTGATAGTGTTTTTCAGAAGGTTAGTTTGAATAGGGGGAGATTAGAATGATTCTTTATTTCACATTAACTGCCTTTAAGATTTCTCCAAGTGAAGGGCTACCAGCCTGCTGCTCAGTGACTAATAAATTTGATTCATCCTCACTCCCCACAGGGTTATCCTCCTTCTTACTAATGTTTGACATTTTACATTTTAATTAAAATCACCCTCCAAGCAGCAAACCACTAAGAGAGTGACAGATATTCCTACTGCAACAAGATATAAGAAAAAAGGGCAATTTGCTAACTGTATCCTCAATAGTGCCTCTCACTTGCTACGTGAGCACCTAACGTGTGTGTGTGTGTGTGTGTGTGTGTTAGACAAGGCAATGCCTATCATAATGTTCAGGGTGTTTCCAGTGCCCAAAGACACTGTGTTTTAATGTCTGCATTCCAGCAGGAGCAACTGAGACTTGGGAGTAGCAGTGCTTGCTTGATGCTATATATCCTTCCCTACTCTTGGGATACAAGTTTGTGTAGCCTATAAGAAGGGAGAAAGGGCAAAGAAGAGCAAAGTAATTCTAAGCTTTGAAAGCAATTGCAATAAATATACTGCAGATTGCTTTGTTTGGCTGATGGCTGCGCAGGACATTGCTGAGGGGCTGGTTTTGTGGGACTTCCCTGCAGAGAGGAGCAGAATGGGGATGACTGGTTGATAAACTGGGCAGACAGGCGTAGAGAGAGTGTTTGTGTAAGGACCTGTATTAATCAGCACATTAAAACATCACGAGAAGCTGAAGAGCAGGCAGCAAAGCTGGTGTCAGTGGCAGCATGGAGGAGATATTTGGTGGGGAATGAAGCAAGTGGCTGGAGTGCATACAAAAGGTGTGAGGTGCACAAAGCTGGAGATAACATCACAATGTGCTTAGAAGGAAGAGGAGATGATGCCACTGCAAAGGATTGATATCCCTCACAGGGGTGAGTCTCTAGGCCTCAAGAGGGGAAGTAACAAATGCTTTGATTATTTTAACAGAAAAAAGGAAGACCCTGAAAATAGAGCAATGGGGAGTTTTTAACTGCTCTGTACATAATGAATTAGGGAAAGGATAATCTGTGGCAGTTCTCCTCTAGTGTTCAGAGCTTGATGACAAGATGATGGTAGAGCCAAAGAGACAAGGATGGATGCAGGCAGAGGGACAAAGCAGTGCTGTAAATACATTGAGGAATTGTTGCCTGACTCCGTATGGAGAGACGGAGGAGAGAAAGACATTGATCCACTGCCTTAGGAACAAGCATGAAACCCAAAACAAACCCGTCTGCTTATGAATCTTATCTACCTTTGACAGAGAGCTCTGAGGAGCTATGTCCAGATGTTCATGACAAACCAATTTTTTTTAGATAGCAGTGGCTAGACATGTACAATGTAAAAATTCCATCTTGCCTCATGCAGTCTAAGTGGCTAAGTTGTGAGAGCGCAGTGACACAGCCTACACCTCACTTGTTGCTAACCCAATGCAGCATCTTCCTGATTCTCACTGGTATCTCTTCCTCCATCTCAAACCCAGCAACAAAAAATATTTTTCTCATACGTACCAAGGCTGATCATATTTAGAATTTGATTTCAAATGTCTTTAGAAAAGACATGATGCAAGAAGATGTCACAAAATCCTGCAGGTTACAGTCTTGTCTAGGCCTTTCTGAGTTATGGTATGAAACCCAAAGGAATACTGGAGAAATGACAACTCTCTTTCATGTGATATTCTGGCTGCCCTTAGGAGATCAACAGTGGAATATGTGACTTCTGAAGAGAAGTATTCTGAATGAAGAAGGTGGCTTAGATATATTGGTAAAAATATATGGGGAAAGAGAGAAAGCTGTAAGGCAGATGGCAAGGTTTTGCATTCACTGCTCATCTCTCCTCCTTTTTGGAGCAGCAAAGTCAGAGGAGCATGGTAGTTTCTCTTGAACAGCTTAAATAATCTGTATTTAAGCATTGCTAAAAACAAGCAAGTGAGATGAACTGGTCTCCTGTAACTACAGGGGGACATTTGTTTTTGGTTTGCTGGAATAGCTGCTAGATAAAAAAACCAGTCTGTGTCATGTCCTCTTGGAAATAACAGCTTGGTGAATAGAAGTTGCTCTAAGAAATAGTGTGTGTCTCCTCATGACTTGGTCCTTAGGAGGCAATTAAAAAAAAATGGTAGAGGTGCCCCCTCACATCCTGACATGTCAGCTTTACATGGAGGAGGGTCCTGTGTCAGCCCTGGTAGAACCACCTTGACTTCCTGAGTGCCACTGCTGAGTGTCTTTGTGCGGTTGTGATGGAGAGGACCCTAGTTTTCAGAAGCAAGTTTCTTTGAAAACTGCAAGGGTGTGCAGATGCTTTGTCAGACTTCGAGTGCATACATGTATGTGAAAATAGGAAGCAAGCAGACACCATATCTCAAAATGGAAAACGGCTGCAATGCTGTACAAATGCTTATCCTCCGTCAGCCATTCGTTAGATATGTTGAGTTATAGGTTAGTCTACAGAGGCATGTGGAAGAAAAGAAATCCAAGCTAGCTAAACAATCTGAACTTAAAGTGAACTGATTGAATTCCATTAAATCCCTATGTAGATGTCCTTGTTCAGAATTAAGGTAAAATAAGAGGTCTCATAAAGGCCAAGTTAATTCTGAAGGAGAACATGTACACAAAGATTTAACGCATTTTTAACTAATTGATTTTAGCAGTTAATTCAGATTAACTGTACTCAGTCTTCCTCTCTGGCAAAGCCCTTCAAGGGAACAAGATGTGGAAAAACACAAGTCTGAGCAGTGCAATGTTTTTAAACATCCTATGCTGTTGATTACAAAGCAGATAACTGGTGCCACAGCATTCCTGTGTTAAACTGCTGCATGCAGACCCACCTGTGTTGGTGCTGTCAGAGGGGACAGTTGTCTTGGGAAGGACTTTCTAAGAGCATCCTTGCTTCCAGGAAAGTGCTTTGAGAAACACTGAAGTGCAACAGCAAGGTCTTGGGTAACCTGCTGCTACAAGGAATTTTGACCATAAATGAGATGTCAGTGCTAGCAAAGTGAATACCCCTCACAGTGAGTGTGGAGTCAGCTGATACTTATCTGCCCGTTGTGTGTGTGCCAGAGATGCAGGATGCAGTGTGAATCTTAATGGTTTCCCTCCTACCTAGAGTGATGTATTCTTGGGCCAAATCCTGTCTTCATTCTTTTGTATAAACAAAGCATTGCTTAGCCCCATACAGTCTCTAGTTTAAAAAGTCAAGACCTGGAGTTTAAACTTGACTACTGATTTAAAAAAATATACTGCAAACAATAGCTTAAAAGGAAATGGGAGATTATGAATAAATAATAAGGTGCATAGGTGTACAGGGAAAATACAGAAGTCCATAAATATAATTAAGAATTCAGTTGTACAGTAAAAAGGAAGGGCATAAAAATGTAGATGACAGAAACAATGTGTGCAGAGGAATAATAATATACTATCAATTAAAACATGCAAGTATTGGGGACTAAATTGCTTTTACTACTCTACACTTTTTTTTTTTAAAGTACCTAGAGGCCTTCAGGTATGAGTGCTAAAATAAAAATATTATTATTATGTATTTTGTGGGGGCAGATGAGTTGCAACTGAAGGATGTCTCCAGTGCCTTAGCTCTACTGCATGGGGTTAAACATGTTGGGCCAAATTTATCCCTGGCCTGCTATATTTACTGTTGAAAGCACTTTAGAAAAGCAAATATTAAAGCTACATTGAAAAAAAAACACTGAATTTTGAGCAAGCATTTAAGGCCAGGCAAAAATCAAAGACCTTCTCTCTGGTCAGTTTAGTTTTGGGAGCAGTTGCTCAGTCACATTGGTCCAGTGAAACTGAAACAACAGTGCGTGAAAATATACGGTGGCAAAACAATGGCTCCGTGTGGGATACATGCTAATGCTAATCACTGGCTAGGCTATTTCCCAGTTTTTATTAATGGATTTTATCCTAATTTTTTTTCCTGGCTATTATTCTGCCCTGGTGACCACCAAGATGACTTTTCACCCTGTTTCATAGAAAAATACTAAGCCATCTTGTTCTGCTGCACAGTGGGATGCATATCAGGAAGTGTTTCATGGAACTGTTGAGGTTGAAAAAGACATCCATGACCATCAACTCCAACCATAAACCTAACACTTCCAAGTCCCTCACTAAACCACATCCCTCAAGGCCACAAACACATGGCTTTTACAGACCTCAAGGGATGATGAGTCAAATGTTTACTTGGACAACCTGTCCCTGTGCTTAACAGCTCTGAGACCTTTCTGCCCCTAAGAATCCATCTAAACCTCTCCTGGAGGAACTTGAGGCCATTCCTCTTGTCCTATTGCTGGCACACGGGGAACGAGCGCACACGGGGAACGAGCGCACACGGGGAACGAGCGCACACGGGGAACAGAAGGAGTTTTCTTACCTTGCTTACCTTGGATTTCCAGTTAGCCCTTTGTGTTAGAGAAGAAGAAGCAAAGCAGAGTTTTCTTACCTTGCAATGTTTCCAAATCAGCCCTTCATGTCAGAGGAGAGAAAGAGAAGCAGAGTTTTCTTACCTTACATTTCCAACTAGGCCTTCATGTTAGAGAAGGGAAAGAGAAGAGAGCAGGAGTAAGTTTCTTAC
>VXBQ01012626.1:0-52456 GCA_013400175.1 Phainopepla nitens
TTGAAGACATTTTGAAATACGAGACGAGCCTACAGTTTTAACAAAAGCTTTTGTCGTGCTGCTTTTTTTGTGACATCACTAGGGGAAGAGACTCATCATCCATCACTAAGTCCCAAAACACATTCTCAACCATCTTGCTCTGTTCCATTGCAGTCACTGCTCTTGAGACAAACGACCCAGAAACTCTGTTCCAGTTCTCAGACAAACGTGCACATTCACAGCGGTCATTCGCTCTCGCTCTCCTTCTGTTTGGCATCTGGGAACAGAAGAGGAAAGGAGCTGTCATTTCCTTGGGCACACAGAACTGGAGAAGCTCATTCCAATTGCTGCAGCTTTCCCTGATCACATTACCAGAGTCAGAGTACTGAATACAATATTTATAAAGAATAAACTGCAGGATTGCTAAATGCCAACGTGAGACAGAGTGAGGGAGGCTCAAGACCATCCCTGCTTTAATTTCACTGCTAAGTCTAAGTAACCCTTCTAGGAAGGTACTCCAAGTGCCTTTTGTGCCCTGCACCAAAAAAAAAATATTAGTTCAAAAACTCCTAACTAAAAACCCACAGCCCAAACCTGTCCCTCAGCTTAGAGCCAAGCTTAATCATCATAACAGCCTCAAAAAAAATAAGTCCTGCTCGAGTACAAACTGTATAAGAATTTAGTTTAACTACACTGCGTTGATGGAGCCATTTTTCCTGGCTCAGAGGCAGATTTTGCTCACAGCAGGGAGAGACCTGTCCAGCAGGACTGTGCAGCATCTCACCTCTTCTCCAGGTACTCAAACATGCTGGGCAATGACTGAACCCTATGGTGAGCTTGGATTCAGCATCCAGCTCTACAGAATAAGAATCTCTTGCCAGAAACCTGGAGTTGCTACTTTTAATGTATAATCAAACACTGAAAGATTCATTAAATACATCCAGTTTTCACATCACAACAGGTAATTTTTTCCCAAACACAGGCTGGTCTTAATTCCTGCCAGTCAATAAATTTTCCTTTCCAGTCTGTGAAGAGAACTGGACACGTGATTTATCTGGTGTTCTTAGGAGCAAAGTCACACTTCATACTCTACAAATCAGATTTACGTCGCAGACATCCTCCCTGCATGAGACAAATTCTAGTCTAAAATTGGGCAGTTGCCTGTGGAAATGCAGTCTGATACTTAACTGCTCCCCAAAACCACTTCCCTTACCTCCTCTCTTCCACGGGGATAATCCTGCCCTCTCTGTTGCTCTAACTCCTGTCCTCAGTACCAGACTGTTCTGTGAGCAGGTTCAGTGTGCCAGGCTGAGCAAACTGCAGCTTTTTTCTGGCTCAGTTTCCTGTTAGCCCAGTGGGTTACAGCAGCTCAGGGATCTCAGAGCATGGTGCTGCCCCAGAGTGGGAGCAGGAACCGCCCCTTGCAATAATTCACTTTTAGCTCAGCTCAGAGCTCCAACAGAAGTGTCCGTGTAACTCCAGTACAACAAAGCTCTTGGTTTGTCAGCATCCAAATGCATCTTTTCTGTCTGAACTTTGCACACCTTGAGCACTAAAATCTGCTCTCCTGGCATCCTCCTACCCTCCAGTCATGGATGAAACTCCCTCCTCTGCCTCACTGTCTGCTTGTCTTTACACCTCCCTCTTCTTTCTGCAGGCAAGGATTCCATTTGAGCCAGACCTCTGCGCTGATTTCTCATCCATGCTTTCACAGAAAGCTGGCTTCCTTGCTCTGCTCTTGCTCTTCCAGGTCATTAAAAGGAACCAGATGTACTGACACACCACCTCCAGCAGCATCGCTGATTACTTCTCTTCAGAACAGAAATATTTCTATTTAAACAAAACCCTTTTTTAATTTAAGTCTACAGAGGCCAAAGCACTTTTACATAATGATGTTATATTTCAGGGCAGGTAGGAATTTTTTTTAAAGGATGTATCTGGCTTTATTTGTCTGACTTTTTTTTTTNCAAAATTCACATAGAGCTAGAAATCAAGGCAAAAATCAACTATTCTTTATTTAAACAGAAGTTAGCAAAAATTATATATATATATATATATATGTATATATATATATAAAATTTTCATTTCTATTGTCTGTGTACTGACTCTAGATGAATCCTTCATGCTAAAATTATTCTGAGTCTTTCAGAACAAAATTTGAGATCCAGTGATGCTGGCAACATTCCGTTTTTATTGCTAGCAATGTGCAAGCACTGGTGGCAACAGCAGCACAACAAGAGCCTCTTGTACCAAAACCCCAACTTCTGTCTGTGGACTAAAAGCCAAACATTACAAAAGTTAGATAATTAAGCTTCCCAACCTGCAGCCTCTGAAATCAAAGCTTAGAGAAAGGAAATACCCTGTGACAGGATACAGAGAAGGCTGAGGCAGATTTTTAGACCTGAAGAAAAATGTGAGGATTTGAAATGCTGTGCTTTAATTATTAGCACAGGATTTCTCAGCTATCTGAAATTTTTCAAGTGCTCTGCGAAGTACAAGCTTTGTTTATATTCTCTTTAAAGTCCCTTTTCTCTTACTCTAAACATGACTAGTTCCTTATCCACTGCATTATAGAAAAATATTAGATTATCTTTTTATTTACCTTCCACGCTGCTCAAATACTATTTCTAGTTGTCTCAAATGGTAGCAGATGGGGCTTTAACATGGCATATGAAGATGTGCAATCTTTCCAATGTTTTGTTTCTTAAGATGAGGAAATGATAGCTTACTGCTCCTGAGCTTCAGGCCTTCTATTTACAAAACATCCATGAAGTTCATTTTTAAATTAGTACTGACCCACCTTAACACTGTAAATCCGTGCAGGCTTAAATCAGAATTTCCCATTATGGATTTCACCTACTTGCCCGAGATGGCAACTTGGTAAATTCAACCTCATTGTTGGTTTACTACGTCCATCAGCAGTGAGATGAAGTTGCAAACACGTACGTTCATCTTTGTAGGTGTTAGCGTACACTGAAGCTCAAGGTCAAACCCTGGATGTTTCTGCATTATGTCAATCCTTGCTCAGGCCAAAGGGAATCTTTCCTCTGGGTCGAAAGCATTCTGATTCACTTCAAAGTAAACATTAAAAAGCCGAAGAGATACTCAGAAGCACATTTAGAAATTATTATTTGCCCAAACATTCATTCTTTTTTGGGGAGAGATTTCTGAACATCGAGGTTGCTGCCTGTATCAAACCACCAGTAACCTGGTGTAGCATCGTGTTTATGGTACAGGATATTATTGAACGCTTCATCAGAGCGTGCAATAACAGAACATAGAATAAACCACTCATGAAATTTCTTCCAAATCTTGCAAAGTTAACATTTGGGTTTTTCCTACTGAAACATGAAGATGTTTATGATACACATCTTTCTTTTTAAAAAGTAACAGGCCGTGTACTTACTACTTTAAAAACACCTGCTTCTTTTGACAACTAATCCATTTTCATATATTTGAAGAGCTCCATTTCCCTCAGCCTGAAACCTGTTGACTCTTCCAAGACTTTCCATTACCACATTTGGCAATGACTGTCACTGTTACTTTATATTTTTTGGAGAAACTCCAAATTAAATGACAGTGTAATTAAAGATGCACAAAGACTCAAGCCCTCTTTAGGCTCCTCTACCAAGAATAGCTGTTAAATTATTTTTAAATAAAAATTTTAATTACAAATGCCCGCATCTTAGGTCAGATAAAGAAATGTTCCAAGAACAACAGCACCTGTGAACTCTTGAGATGACATTGTAGTACTTTTTGGTCAGATAGTAATTAGGTGATTGAAAATATGAACTAGAGCTCTTCCTTCTGGACATACCAGTAATGCCACTATGCAATGATCTAGACCTAACTCTTTTGCATTAACACTTAAGTAGAAAAGTATTTAAATTACTTTCCATACTGAAAGCAATGGATTCTGGAAGAGGAAGATGCAGAAAGGCTTAGGAGGTAACCTGGTTACTGCACTTGCAGATTTCAACATTCATTTTCTCTGATTTAGACCTGCCTGACCTGAACTGTTTTGAGGAAGTTAAGAGAGTTCTTGAGCAACAGACCGATAGCAAGTTTTGTATTGGCTAAGCTAAGCTGCTGGACAAAGTGCTTTTGTTTCCATATTCTTCTGCATGAACTCTGTCCCAGATGGAAAGAAAGCTAGCTGAAATTTCAGCTAAAAGTGAGACCTCCAGTAACAGCACATCTGTACATTTAATCCTGCCTAGATAGCTGAGTTGTGAGAGCAATTCCAGAATATACCCTTTGATAGTTTTGGAAGAGAATTACTGTATTGTTGCTACAGAGACTTCATTATTCTCTAGCTGGAGTTTTTTCTTTATAAAATAAAGCAAGTTTCCTTGTACAGAAGACTCATGATAAAAAAGAAAGGTAGATTCACAGAGGTAGCATGATCATACAGCAATGGAAAGTGAAGCCTGTTGGGCTGAGGGCAGAAGCTTAGTGAACTAGGCAATTAGACAGTCTTTTATATAGCTCTGTAACACCCATGAAAACAGGAGAGTGGCCTTAGGAGATTTCCTAAACTACATACTTTGTTTTAAAAGGTTTTCTATTTAGAGCCTCTTCAAGGGTACACAGGAGATTCCACAACACCCTCTACTATTCCTATTTTGAGAGCTGCCCTGTGTTGCTCCACCCCTGAGAACAAAACAGTTCAAGTGTGTGAAGATGACCTCAATTAGTGCCATTTCTCCCTGCTTCTGAAGTGGTTTATCTGCCCCTTTCCACTTCCTGACACTCACAGCATTGCCCTTGAGACTGCTGAGTCCCCTAGACAGAAAAACACTTCCAAGATTCTCTGGGTCCATTCCTCTAAACTTGTGCCATCATAATCTCTCTCATCAGTCAAAATCTCTCAAGTCTTTGGGCAGAAACCCTGTATGCTCCCGTGGGCCATGGCAAAACACAGTCACATCTCTGGATTCACGGAGAGGAAGGGGAGACCCCTCAGGACAGGAGCAGCCCTAGTGGATAGCAATGCTACACATTGCTTAATACACACTTTTAGTGTCAGTTCGTTTGTTGTTTTCCTTAACTACATGATAAAGCATAGCACTTTTTTCTCAGATTAAAAAACAATGAAAAAAATAAATTTATAGTAAATGTAGAGTGATATTTATAGAACATATATAGTTGACGTCTCTAGCATCCATACGTATGCGCAACAGGAAACTTTGAAAGGGAATCTTATGCAACCCAAAACAAACTGATTGCAAATCACCATTTTCAGACCAAAAATCATCTGTGCCTGACTTTTTTTTTTTTCCAGGAGAGCAGTTTCACAGGTCCAGAGGTCAAGCAGCATAGCACGTTGACCCTGGCATGTGCCCAGCCAAGGATTGGCTTGCTGCCACTGAAATTGCTCACCAATTACGTGTCCTAAGACGAACCAAAAAAGGAGAAAACAAGCAGATGTCAGTATCATAGGGATTTCTACATGCCTACAGTCCCAAGGCTTATGGTAATTTGGTTTATTTATAGCACAGGGTTGTGGTTTTTTCTTGCAGGGAACCCCAGGCCAGGAAAACCTTTCAAGTTCCATAAGCTTTGGCGCACCCCAGAGTATTCTGCAAGGAAAGGAACAAGCGCACCAGATATTTGGTGTAAACATATCTCTTCCTTCATCATTTAACAAGTATTTTTTGTGAGGTTCAAGTTCAAAAGACCCATGTCGAGAAACATAAAGCCAGAGAAAACACAAGAAAACCAGGAGAGGAAAGTGAAAAGAAGTTTAATTGTTCACAGCACCAAATCCTGTTGATACCATCTTCATCCCTTCACCTTCACTCTCAGATCAGTGAAAAGCAGCAGAGACTACTCAAAGATAAATTTTACTAGGAGGTATAGCAGGACAGAGAGTGGATCAGGGGGGTAGAATTTCTTTTCAGATAGCTTAGTATCAGAAAAATCAGTCTTCATAATTTGAAAATTACTGTGAAAGGAGGAAAAAACCCACACTACGAATGTTTCAATGCTATGAGTCCATGAGAAATCCTTAGAGAACCAATGCTTTTGTTTTCTTGGTTGTATTGCTATCTAAATTAGAGCTATTTTTGGCAATAAATGATAAACCAAGCAGAGTGAATCTGAAAAGACTAGAACTGCAGAGTTAAAAATCAGCCATGGACTTTCTTCCTCCTCACCCTTTTAGAAGTACATCTGGTCTTATTTAGACATCTGTAATAGTCTCACTTAACTCAGATCTTACTGTTTAAGAAAAAGGAAGTCTGGAACATCAAATAATTTGTCCATTTTTATTTATAACTGAGAAAAGTTTAAAAAGGTAGGAAGTTAAATATAGTTCTGAGGAAAAAGGAATCCAATACATTAATTAGAAGACATTCAGAAAAATATTAACATTTTTCTTTTCCAACTCTCTGTGCCTAGGTGTGCTTGCTCATTATGCTACTGAATTACTGAATTCACTAAATGTGCTTTCTCTGTTATTATTTCCTCCAGGGTGACTTTGTTGTCTATGACCCGAAAAAATGCAAAACTGTGACATTAACAATATGTGACAACCAATTCCACATGTTCAGTTAGGTCTTTGCAGAACATTCATCTTCCAGCTAACTAGAAGGATAAAGAAAGGTCCCAGAAACACAGTCAGCACTTGGTCTTGCAGAAGTACGGCAACAATTCAAGTCATGGGCTTGGCTTACCTTGAAAAGAGCAAACCTATCATAGATCTTTTGGACCTGTGGATATCTTATGTTTATCTTTCTTAATATACTGGCTGGTCACAAGCAGCAGCTGTTCCCAGTCTCCGTTGGGTCCTCTAAATTCACAAGATATATTATGTAAAACCATCACTGGTCCTGTGTGTGAATATATCCATCCTCACCAGTGTGAGAGTCGTCATGGTTTTCCACCTCTGCAAACTCCATGAACTGAGTGTTGTGGACCTGTGCCATGACAAAAAGACACCCAGGAAACAGTAGCCAGCTCTGCAAAGATTTCAATTCTGTATAATTGGCCTAAGAGTGGATCTGGCCTCGGAACACTGTGTTTTGTCACTAGCAGAGAACAAATAAATAAAATATCACCAAAATATTACTTTTTTTATGGGTAAGACCTACACTGTGGCTTCATTTAGATTGTCACAGAGTAAGATATATTGTACAAATTTTTTTATTGTGCCTAGTTTTTCCTTCAGTCATGCAAATTCACAAAAAACACCAAGAAGGCATTAAGATGCAAAAAATTAGCTCTTGAACTAAGATAGATCTTTTCTTCTTTTTTCTAATTTAGCTAAAGTTTGGGAAAAAAAGTCTCAAATTCTGATATTCAATGTCAACATATTTTTAAAGCCTTCTTGGCTAAGTTCCACTTGCAAGATTTGAAGATAAAGCTCACACAACACAAGGACTTTAGCACTAATTAAAAGAAACACTCACTGACTGGTGCCCCAAATTGCTGTGACATCAGAACTTGTTCAGTAGAATAGTTTAACAATGACGCTATTTTTCTAAAAAACCCATCAGCATGTTTAAGAGAGGATTGTCTCCCTTGGCAGTGAGTCATTAGTTAAGTTGGCAACACCCCAGGCAAGAATCCAGTACTGCAGTCAGCAGAAGTGGTGTTCATTTTCAAAAGATCCTGTTTCTTGACCAGGAGTGCCACAAAGAGAATTACATACATACATCACTGGGTGTATAATTACTGAAGTTAATCTTCCAGTATAAATAAGCTCCTGGTATAGGGGTATAACCATGGAAATTTTTTTAACGGTTCTCTGTGTAAGAATCTAGCAAGCAAATGCAAGGTCCTGGTTTTCTGCTGGTTTTGCTATTTCCTGGTGTGCAATGCACCTTTGTTCTCCCTTCAGGGCCAAATAATGATGCAGCCCGATGTACTGCAGACTTCCTTTTTTCACTGTCTGTCCTAACATCTGCCTTGACAGGATCTCCAGCGCTTCCCGGGTGTCTCAAATTCTATCCAAAGAAAGGATGGAGAAAAGGAAAAGCTATTTGCCTTAGTCATTGAAATCTCAGTAAAATTTAGACGTGCTGGGAAGAACAGCTTGCCAGCTTCACAGATCTATGCTGAATCAGAATTCATTCTTTACCGTAAAGTTTATGAGGCACCTCTGAAAAATGTTCACTAATTTGAACATCATGTTGGATCAGCCCAGTCAGATTCCTTTCCTTTTTCTGATACCATTCTTTGCACTCCGTTCTTTCCTTATTCTTCTGCTTCTTTCTTATTCTTCTGTTTCACTGCTCTTAATGATGGGGTGCAGAGTTTGCTAAAGTTTAAATCAAAGCCCTTTACAGAAGGATTAAATTCAGTTTCATTGAGGTAAATAACTGAGCAAATTCTGGGCTGACTTCACCATAGCAGATAGAAGAGATTTTTGATTGTGTTTTTAAACAACCTTGTGGAGAACATTCATTGAAATATCTCCACTTTTGAGATCTTGACCTTTTTTCCTGGTGTTTCCTGCTCTTAGTCTTAAACATCTCAGTCAAGACTACTGCACTTTGCAGTGTGTGACTACAAAACTAGAGATCTTTTACAAAAAAAAAAAAAAACAAACAATCAAAAGAAGGAGTGAAGACTTCTCCCTGTTGTGCTTGTTTTGGGAGTCATATTTTAAAGAGACCACCCAAGCCTTCTATGTGAAAAAACTTCTTCTATAAAAAACTTTAATACCCAGTTATGTAGCTTAGCAGCAAACCAAGGAACTGGATATTTGTGTGGCTTTTTTTTGCTGCAGGCTTTGGGTTTTCTCCTCTCATTCTGCTCAGGTAGCTGGGCCTTAATAAATCCTTTTTGAGTTGTAAAGCAACACTTACACACCAACATATATCTTAACTACTTTCTTCCAAGCTGAATCTCAAAGTGGAACATGGTTTATGGAAAATAGTGTGGAAAATGGTTTTAACGTAACGTAATTCATCGGTTTGCAGGGCCTTCTGTCAGTGTAACTCACGCCTCTGATCATCCCAAGCAGTCTGCTAGGGAGGGTGTAACACTGACTTAATCTCAGTCTCAGACAGACTCTGTGCTGAGCTCTCACATTGGCTCACAGCTTACAGCGTGGAGGGTTTCATAACACAGGTACCCCTCCAATTCGAGCATTGATTAAATGATGATGCACTTAAGAAGCAATGCTGTATATTTTGTGTTCATAGCACATGCCACCTACATGTTAGGTAGGTCTCAAGTAGGTTGCCAGTAAATTTGCTTTCCTGTTGTTCCAGTCCTTGAAAGACAGTCTGTGCAGCGTATTAAAAAAAACCCAAACAAACAAAACACATTAGAAACTGTTGTTAAGGAAATACTGTTGCCTCTGCTTCTAAATTCACTGCCAAATAAACTGTAATCAGATTAGTAAATATTTATCTAGGCTTTAGTTAAAGTTCAAGAGTATATATCCATATCCATGTATTAGTCCAGGGGAAAGCCAGGCCCCTCTGCAATAATGTCTCTCTCGTTGCAAGGACTCTCTGAAGTATTTCACATCTAATCTCCAGATCAGAGATTGCGTGTATGGAAGGTCAGAACTGACCTTTGCATCATTTCTTCTGCCACTGAAAAAAAAGGAGGAATGAAAACAAAGGTATATTATCTAGAATTCAGGAGATTTTGTCCCAGTGCCTGCTCCTTGGAAAGCTGACACCTCCCATTGGAAAGCAAAAGTATTCACATTACCTTTTCTGACTTGAAAATTTGAACATGCTGGAGCACTGTGTTCAACATTCCTTCAGTGGAAAAATACAACTTTCTACTTCCAAGTAGAACTAGAAAATTTAGGAATTTCATTTTCATTTAGGAATTTTAATGATTATATTTTAAAAGGATAAATGTGATATTAGAAGTAAAACTAAAGATACCCTAAAAATATCATCAATTCCATGTCTGCCCCCACATTTTGTTTATTTTCAAAGAAGTTTAGAATTTTTCATGTTTCTGGATGAAAGTGCTGTGGGTTTTTTTGGTTTTTTGTTTGGTTGGTTTGATTTGTTTGTTTGGTTTTGGTTTGGTTGGGGGTTTTTTTGTTCTTTGGGAGTTTTTTTGGTTGGTTGATTGGTTGTTTTGGTGGGGTTTTTTGGGTTTTTTTTGGGGTGTTTTTGTTCTTTTTTATTCTGGGGGTGGATGGAATGTTTGAAGTCTTACCAAAAGCAAAAAATGGGGGCTGGAAGCCTACTTCCTTTTGGGTTATAGCCACAGTTCTGTATTTGTGTTTACTTATATTTTTCTCTGGAGAAAACCACACAAACAAGTTTCCAGTAAATAAGAAATAAATATGACTTCAAAATTCTAAAACAGCTCTTTGTAGAATACTATCATGCTTCTTCAGGTTTTCTACATGAGAACTTTGGGATGAGTGTTAATTAGCAGAAATTCTACAGCTCAAAAGACAAAATACTATATATCTCACATCAAACCACTAATACCAGGATGAGATATCAATTCTGTTTGGGGCGTTCCACAAAAAAATTTGGAGGCTCAAAGTTTGATGAACCTTAAGAATTAGATGTGTAGTTATTTTTTCAAATCTGTGAAGTAAATGTACAAATTATCTCACTTCAGCCACATGCCCACATCCAAGATTAAAAACCAGTAAGTCCTAAGGTCTACCTAAATCTAATAATACATTTTAGAATTCAGGAGTTACTTAAACAAGCATTTCCATAAATTATGTCAGAATGCTTCAGATTTTTCAGGAGCATTTATGATGTATGATAGTCCCACACTTACAAAGGTCGTAGTTTGGGCACAGCCAGCAGCATCGATCTAAGGGAGTGTTTATCTGGCAGTCATAATTGACACTGTACTTCTACGTGCCTGAAGTTTCTCAGGTTTGTTACAGACCCCTGGTAAACACAAGTTTTAGTTGGGTAGGGCAAGACAGGGTTCTGAGGAATAGGTTGCCCTGAATCCCTCAGGTCATTCAGCAATTGACCAGAACACAGCTGGCATGGAGAGATCCAGAGCACTGGGTAGGGTACTCCTGGTGAAGAGCAGGCTTTGGAAGACGCAGGTGGTATCTCACCTTGGTGTGTACTGAACACGTGGCTAAGAATTCAGGCCACCAGAAACCCCAGTGCCTCCTTTGGCAGCACCTTCTGTGCTGGGATTTAGGCAACCAGCCTTGAAGGAGTGGCCAGCAGCACTGTTGGTCAGGCTTCTCTCCATGGATGTGAAATACGTAAGGATCTTCAGGCGCACTCGCAGGAACAAGTAAGCAGTTGCATTTTCAGTTGGGTGACCCTCTTAAAAAAATTAACTCTCATCTCTGCAGATTCTATGTCAATTTCTTTTACCATTAGCTCGTGGACTCCTCAGAGGACATAAGAAAAGAAGGGACAAGTAGGCTCTTCTCCTCAGCACCTGCTCCTTGTGGGCAGTGGCTGTGCCACCTTCTAGCCCAAGCAGCTGCAAGCTGCCTGTATAACTACACCTTTTTCCAGACAGAAAAAATGTAACTACATTTTTTACTATTCAAGGAGATTTCTGAACCTCTCCAAAGCAAAGTTTGGGCGTCTGTTGTCTAAAAGAAGACTGGTGGTGCCTACAGGACTGAAAGTCATGGAAACCTGCAGTATGGAATAATGGCAAAGGATGGCACTACTGCTTCTATTAATATGTTGATATCGCTGTTTTTCCTTCTTTTGGGCTTTATTAAACATATACATACATGAACTGTTTAATGCATAGACTTTATCATAATAAAAAAAAAGTCCCATACTGGATGAAATTGATAATCCAGCCAGCAGTGAAATTACCACATCATAAAACTGTACAATATTTGATTCCTTTTCAGTCCTTAGTGGTTTGTCCTTGGGCTGTGTGAAAGCGCTGTCCCTGTTTCAAAGACAAGAAGTCTGTGGCAAGGGACAGAACAAGGAAATTTTCCAAAGAAATTCAGAACATCTGTTTCACTAAAACCTCAGCACAGCTACAGCTAGTGACATGTCTGACCTCCTAGTTCATCCTCTTTCCTCCAGACTTAAAAGCAAAACTAATTCCTGGGCTCCAGCAGGCTATAGGAGCAGCATGGGGTAAAATCATAGTGTGGAACAAAGAAGTAACATCAGACTAGGCTGTAGGAAGTTTTACTGTGACATATACACAACACCCCCAAAACAAGCATATACTAAATGCTCTATCCAACATTCTGTAAAATGAAATTAAATACTTGGTTTGGGTTTTTTTCTCACTTCTTTTGAGCACATTCAACACTGTAGTAGAAGAATAGCAGAAGAATAGCAAGCAAGGAAATAGCTACACCTTCCTTTGTATCAATTCCAAGGCCTTCTCACAAACACCAGGAGTTACTCCACCAGTATCAGTGGAATTATACTGGCATTACTATCAGTGTAAATGAGAAGATCACTGTGAGTCACACAGTATTTATTAATTGTGGATCATTATGAACAGTGATTTACTTGGCATTATCCATTTCATTGTCTCAGAAAATCAAGTAGATAAGAAAAATCCTTATATCTCCTAAACCCAAATTTTTTTGGATGGCATAAATTGGAATTCTATTCAGTGTGCTAAAGGCTTTATAGCATTTATCCTGGCCTTGGTTTTTTTGATTACAGAAAATCCTGTTAATGTATCTTTACAATGGGTGCTTGTCAAATTTATCCTGCTCAACATGAGACATTCTAACAGAGTTTCTAATAGAAGTGGCACAGATAAACTTAGGACTATGTTGGCAGTTCTGTGAATTTGCAAGTTGACGTGAGTATATTGTCTCCAAGAATTCCTTCAAGCCAAGCAAATCTTGATGACAAACTGTCAAGACATGAATTCTTTACATAATTCTTGCAATGACAGATTATCTGTGAACTGATTTCTCTGTCTTACTTAGTATGATCATCCTCACTCATCCTGTTCTCATTGACTCTAAAGGTCTAATTTCTTAAATTTTATTAACTCTAGGTCCTTTCATCTCTATTACTTAAACTAGCATGAGGTCAAATAGTATTAAAATATGTTTTCCTGAATTACTAGCATTAATTGTACGTCTCTGTTAAATATCATGGTAGTATATGGACTAAGCATGGAATGAAGCATTTCCATTTAAAATTTCTAATCCAAACCAACAGACAATGCTGTCTGAATAACATGAGTGGCATGAGGAAAAAAAGTGATGGCACATTTTTGGCTAGCAGCTGAAATTTTATTTTAAAAGAGAGAAACCTGGACAACATCTTTTTTTCCTTTGTGGAGGATCTAATTCTAGTTTTTCAACAACCTTGATGACTAGAGGGTTTTAAAATTTAAACCAGTCACATTCCTTTCATTGCCCTCAATCAGCTATTCTTTCCCAACCCAGTTGTGGATTTAGCACACTTGACAAAAGATGTACAGTACAAATATTTTTCTTTCCTTTTCTTTCTTTTTTTTTTTTTTTTATTAATGTTCATGTTGCTTGCATGAGTCAACCCAAAGTTTGGAGGTTTTTTTCTGAAGTTTTCATTTAGTAATTAAATATTTCCTGGTCTGGGTCAGCCTGAGGTAGGAAGACCTTCAGTATTTTCATGCAGGTGGGAAATTTTACTGACAAAAAAATGTGGTTATATTTTTTAACATAGATTTGGTATCAAGCTTGGGACAGATGAATCAGCAGGAAAGAGGGAATGTGTGAGACTAAATGCTCTCTCTCTTTCTCTGTTCCCTTTCCCCTGTATTACTGCCATGCTTGATCCTGGCCAAGTGCATGGGCACAAGAACTTCTCATTAACACTAGGGCTGCCTCAGCTCCAGTAGCTGAGATGTTTCCTCTTCAAAAAACAGAACCAGAGTGAGGAGATTTTTCCATTTTTTCCTACCTTGCCACCAGGGCCCACTGGTGCAGGCATGGGTAGAGAGAGCCAAATAGAACACTGGGCTGTAGATACAAAAAATTCCAGGATGTAACCCTTCTGTGCAAAATGCAGCAGCTGTGAGGGGCTTCTCAGTCCAAAGAACAATAAAGAGTTAGGAAATCAAAGTCCATGTGCATCATAGGGATAGCTGCACATTCAGAGGGTAGCCATAGAGCTTGCCACACAGATGCTCTAACTTCCCCTAATACCAGAGAAGTAGGTCCTACTTTTCATACACTACCCTCACCCACAGTGAGGCCATTTGGGCTTTTCCCCACCCCCCCTCTACAAAATGTGGAGATTTCTTGCAGTTTCTGAGCCTCTGTGAGGCGATGTCCACAGATACCACTTCCTCCGTTAGAGGAGGAACTTGCTGTCACACCTGCCCCTGCACAAAGCAGGCATTTGCTCTCAGGTCCCTCAGTGCTCAGCTGCTGGATGGCTTCCAGCAACCAGGGCACGCCTCCGTCCTTCCTCCCTTCCTCCCCATACACACATGCTAACACATTCCCTAAGACCATTACCCTTCAGTAAATACTAGGGCACACCTCCTGTGGCCAAATTTACACCCCAGCCTGCTACAGGCACGTCCCCATGTTATTTTTACAGTGGTGCAGTCTCACGCTGCTTGTGCTGTACTGGAGCTGGTGAGCACAAGGAGCAGAGGACATTTTGGCACACCACCATACACTGCAGCTGGGCAGCTCCTGCTTAGCAGCAGTAGCAGGAGACTGAATTTTGAAAAAGAGGAAGGCAGGTGTCCAAACACCTGTGTGGACAGAAATCTGTTACAGAAGCCCTCTATCAAAGCTGACAAATGCCTGCTAGATGTGTTAATTGTCCATTATCCTTAATTTCTACCCTTCTAAGTATCTGGAGGAACTCCTCCCAGACATGATCGTAGCTCTGTTGTCCAGTGGCACGAAAAGAAGTGGTAGAATTCGACCACACAGGATGTATTTCAAACACTGCTGCTGTGAGTTGCTGGAGATCCTCCATCACTCTCGCATGGAATACAGACAAAGATCCACAAGGCCAATGAGTCAGCACACCAGACCCCATCCCGCAGTGAGTCAAGATCAATTTAGAGCATCTGGCCTCTGCAGCACTGCTCCCAACTGCTTCTCCTTTATCTGAGAAAGTTCTCTGCTGCCCCCTCTCCAAGGTGAAAATGTAGAAAGGATTTGCCTGTTATAGCATATGGAGGAAATTCACCAGACTGGAAAGAATACGAAAGTAGTTTTCTTCTAAGATTTATGGAGGGGAGGGACCACCTCTCTCCTTTCCTGTTACCCCCATCCTTAAGAAGTGATGATCAAACATACCGTATTTGGTGAGCAAATCACTACAGAAAAAACAAGGAGAATTATCTTCTTTTTTTATTGCCTCAGTGAGCAGCAAAGCTAGTTTTATTTCTGTTAGTGATGATGGCTTGTACCCAAGCTTTCCAGAAAAACTAAACTACCTGCTGCAGCAAGTTTTGAAAGAATGGTTTCTTTGTGAAGTATCTGGCACAGGGAAAAGGTCTGAAAACAGGGATCATAAAAGAAAACTTATTTCAGTCCTAATTTTTTTTAAAAGGCCACAAACATCTAGTCTTTCTAAGAGTATCGTCAAAATCAAACCCATTCATTAGTTAAAATACTGTAAAGCCAAATTCAGCTGTAAAGCCTACATATCCAGTTTCTGATTTCTGCAATTTAAGACAAGTCCTCTCTCAAATGTTTTGTGAGATCCACAAAAGGAATAATGAATGTTAAATAGAAACCACGGAGAATATTAATAAACAGAGCCTGGCAAATCCTAGGTTAAGTAAAATTAATCATAGTACAAAAGTTATTTTAAAAACACACATCTCACCTTGCAGGAGTTTTTTTAATTGCCACTTCTGTCAGAAGTATAATTTGAAGAACATAGTCATGTTTTAGCAGTTATTGGTATCCATAAAATTTTATTGATAGAACTTCTAGCAAAGCATTATAGGATTTCCAAGGATATTAAGAACAGGAGTTTCATAAGACTCTTTGTTTTGAACAAATGGAACCTTGCCTAACACAGGAGAAAGAAAAAATTAAAAAGGAGGGGGCAGGGGACCAAGAAGTCTTTCATAAAAACATGAATATCAAACTCTATGGAAATTACATTTCCATTAACTTCTCAAGTATTTACTTTATTCTCTTTCTTACTGGTTGGGAGTCAACAATTTCTAATCCTTTACTGCTTCTCTACTAAATAGCTACCAGCCAACAAGGGTCCCAAATGAAGGCTTGCCCACAACTCAAATACATCCACAGCATCATCTGTGGCTCTTTGACAAGCTCACTACCCCCTTTCTAGACAGCAGGGATCTTCAAGCCTGAACACAGAGATATATGGATGGACTGCAGCAGTGGTTCTTTGGGAATAGAAAACTTGGAAGCCCAGTGACATTTCCTGACACAGCCTCACATGAGCTGGAGTAATAAAAGAAGAAAGAGACAGCACACCAAGGACTTTCCATTTGTCAGGAATGTGATTATTGATAGAAAAGGGCACATAGGGGCACAACTCCTCCATATCTTCAGAGAAGACATTTGTTTTCTGTAAAACTGGGAGATGATCTACAAGGTGTTCTTATTTTCATAGTGCTTCAGGCTCACCCAGGGGATGAGAGGCAGTAACCTCATCCTCTGACACGAGATCATTGTCACTGGATGAGATATTTATATAGATCCAGCTCTATAGCAGCAGTTCATCACCTTAACTGCATTTGTTTTCCTCTTGTTTTGGAGGCAGAACACTCCTGTTATACCAGTTTTACAGATGAGGATACCAGACCTGCTCCAATTTCTCTGGGAAAATGTGGCAAGACCCCAGCACACTTGACCAGCCTGTCACACCCCTCAGCTCCTTCAGGCATCCACAGCAAGGGTGAATGAGCAGCTCTTGCTGGGCAGGTGCAGGTCAGCCCTGAAGGGTGCACATGGAGAATAAGATGCAATTAGGACAAATGAATGAGAGGTGTTAGAGGAGCCTCAGGCTCCCTGTGGATGCAAAAGATACCTGATCTGTGAAGACACGTTGCCATTTTTCCAAGGAGGCTGGGTGGCAGCTAGAACATCCTCCAAATGTCCCAAAATGACATTGTATCACCACAGTAGAGAGAACCTGCGAAGCTAGAACCAAAATAGAGACACTGAGTAGCCACTCTCTGGGGCACATGGTGCCCCACCAACTTGTACCTTAGAGCATCTCTCCTTGTCTTTTGAGCACAGGTCTGGACCTTGGTCACATTACAAAAAGAGCTGTTCCGAGCAATCCCTTTGACACAAATTCCAGGGCTGATTTTGACTTGGCTTGGGTGAACTTCAGAGCTTTTGAATATTTATGCAAGTGTTTGAGCTGCCTTTTGAAACTGCTGAACTGGGAAAGAGGGGGGGAAAATATCTCTATAGCACCTTAGTAATGGATCTTTAATGAATTCAAGCATAAGTACATGATACATAAACCTGAGGCAACCTTTTTTCAGAGATTACAATTTCCCTGGAAGTGTCCAATAAATAAATTAATTAAAATAACTTTAAATTAAATCACTTTAATCATTTACATTAGCTCTACAGATTTAGAATGAAGGTCCATCCGTTTATCTCCTTTTTTCTATTGTTGCAGTTTCATCAAAAGCTTTTGCTACCAGGGATCTACTTTAGGATTAATCTGGTTGACACAAAACTTATGAATAGTGCTACATATTTTTGTATAGGAGGCAATACATAGTAAAGCAAAAGCAACACACACAGTTTGTATTTTCAGCAGATATGAATAGGGATTCTTGACTGTACAGAAATATTGTAGCTTGATAAGGCCTGAGTTATTTAAAAAATCATCCCTCCATTTGTCAAAAGAAACATTTTAGACTTTAATTGCTGAAATGTATCTTGGTACACCCTGAAGAATAGTTAGAACTAACAACTGAAAAAGGAAAGTTGCTCATAATTACCTTTAAATAAGGAATTCTGTAGTTTCTCTTTTCCAAAGTCCTGGCTGCATCTAGCATTCCCCAGATCTCTGACTGAGAAACCTCTGCATCATAAACTGGAAATGTTCTCATCATCTGCTCTTTGTACAAGATATTTCTAAAGTTTTGCAGAACCTAAAGCACAAAAGGATATGGTATTGATATAAATTTCTTAAGCTGGATATGAAATCCTAGAGTAAAGCAATACTGCACATTATCAGCCAAAAAAAAAGAGAGATGAAAATAACTGGAGTGGTAAGGGGAGGAAGGAGACATTCTGGTCCTGTGTTTCTTTTCCAGCAGACACAATGAAACTCCCTGCTGTTAAATCCAGCACCTCCAAATAGAAAACCAGGATTTTCAAAACCACTGTCTTTCAACCAAAGCTAATAGCAAATTCCTTATCAATGGCTTTGGTAGGAATAGCATTAGCCCAGAAGGTGCACTTTGAAAGTCCTGTTCAAAAACTGAGAAGCCACAAACTAAGTCACAAACTAAGCCAGCCTACAGTGAGGGCAGTGTGCAGCATTGCCTAGCTGGGTAAACACATCTGCCTGCACCTATCTCTGATAGCTCCAATGCTAGTTTGAGGAACGTCTTACAGAGCAGTTTATGCAATCAAACCTTTGTCCTTTTCAGCTGATCACCTGTGGTCATTCAAGATGCAGTTTGTAAGGCAAGTCATGCATTTAAAAGCAGCCTGTTTTTTTCTGTTTAACAGCTACACATCTCTTTTGGACCCTGGGCACACGATGGAGGTTTTCATTTGGTTTTGCCTTTTGGATGACAATAAAAATGAAACTGAGAGTTTTCCTGCTGGTATCCTGAGAACTGTGGAGGCTGGCGAGTTCCTGGGTGATGGTGTGCTGCAGCCGACCTCTAGTGGAAGGACCACATCTTAGGGACACACTGAACAAAGGCAGGAAAACTCGAGAAAATGCACAGAAAATGCTAGTGAGAGCTGAGAGAACAGAGGCACAGCCTCAGAACCAAGATACTGAACATACGAATGTGAGCAGTTATTAGAGCTTAGTGGGTGTGAGGTGTGAGTTGAGCCTTTCTGCTGCTTCCTGTCAGGAGCAAGAATAACACAATCTTATTTTCTGTGATGCAAAACACTGACTCTTAATAAATGGAACTTTCTTCCATGCTTTTAAAGACCTTTCCTAACTTTTTTTTTTTTTTTTTTACCTTTGGGAAGTACATTTCAGTTACCAGGGAAAAGATGTCCAATCTCATCAGAGAGATTTTTAAGGTTATAGTTAACATCAGAGTGAGAAAGCAGAAGCTGGAACTGAGGTTTCAGCTCCTTGGTTTCAGTGTGGTGCCAGGGCATTGTCCTTGTGGCAGGACTCTGCAAAAAAACCCCATAATCATACCAGCTGGAGAACATCAACACTTGAAGCAACATGAGTGCAAGATGTCTGAAATGAATGCTGTCAGTGCCCTTTACTTTTCATCCCTACCATGATTTAATTCCCTGGGTTTTTTTAATTCTGAAGCAGAAGTATGTCAGAGAATGGAATATAGTGGCAGGGAAAACCCATGTTGTGTGGATTTTTATTATTTTCACATCTTTTTAAGAAAGGACCTTCTACCAGACCCCAAAAGACAAACAAGTGTTGGAGGTCAAGGCACCTCCACAGTCCTTGGAGGAGTGATTATCCTCTAGAAAAGGACATCTGCTAACAAATCCTTCTGCCTGAATGGAGTCCTGCTCAGGCATGTACAACATTCTTCTCACACACACACCTCCCAAATCTTCACATGCCATGAGAACTTCAAGTATGTTACTATTTCAGGGTTATCACTCCTCTGGTATCTGATTTGTCACGATGCTGCTATCGCCAGCTTCTGAAACAAGGGTGTCCTGGGGATGGCTGAGTCTGGCCTGGTATCAGTGTTGAAGAGTCTGTTGGCATCATAACATCCATTTTTAGAGGAAAACTGTTTTCTCCTTCTTTATATCACCTCAGGCTTGCTCAAGGCTTTGAAGGATACCAGTATTACTCTATCCTTGAAGAGCCAAGACTACTGTGTTCCTGTAAGTTTTGTCATATTTTGTTCCCTTTTCTCAGCTCTTTGATGGTTGCATTTAACACTGGGGGTTTGGTTGGTTGGTTGGCTGCTTTTTGTCTGAGGCCAAACCATAACAAACAGCAGCACTTTTTCTGCTACCACTTCTCCAGAGGCCTTTAAAAGTCTACATTAGTATCAGCTGATTCTTCTTTATCCAGTATTGGTGAGTACTGCTTATATATGCAATGATCCTAACAGGTAAGATAGAATTTGCTAAAGTTCAGCAAAACTCTTGGGTTTTATTGGATGGAACTACATGTAATACAACTTTTATCTCATTGTTTCATCAGTCAAAGGGCCATCTGTGTTTCTGTCCCATGCTTTTTTTCAGCTTTGTTTTTAATGTCTTGTCTAATCATTCTGTTGTTTCATCTATGACACTCAGATCTAGATAGGAGATGAATGACACTTATTGGTGGTAAGATGAAACTGTCCCTCAAATTTAAGATAACCAGATACTGAAGATCAAAATGATCCAGAGCAGGTCTGAGTTGCTTTTGATACTAGTAAGGGTCTTTTCCACAGAGTGGCTCAGGTGAACTTTGTAATTTTGTAGGTCTTGTTCCCTTGTCTGTACATTAGTAGCACACTGTATCCAAGATCATGGATCATCTCTCCTATCCTGCTCGTACAAGAGAAATGTGGCAGGTTCAAGAGACTGCATGTGGAACAAAGAGTTTAACCCTGCTCTTCCTGCCCTCGTAGTGCTGTACTCCTGGGGCTGTGCAGCCCTGTCTTCCCGGCATGGGACCCTTTTGGGCTAAGGAGTGAAAAATGCACCAGCATTTTGCAGCAGCACCACCAGTCAGAGCTCAGTTAGACCCCTTATCTGTCCCAGATAAATCTGTACTTTCCTTAGCACTGCTTCAAATCAATTGTCACCCACTGGGCAGTGCCACTCCGGCCAAGGGCTGTGCCTTCCTCCCCTGTGCCAATCCACACGTACATCCACTAGAGATTTTTGGTGGAGAGAGACAGGGAGGACAAGTCACAGCATCCTTTCATTCCTCCACCCTGGGCAGCCCACTTCTCACCTGCAAGGATGAGGCATAGACCTGCCTAGCTCCCAGAAGAGAGGGGTTGTACTTTTCCAGAGGCAATCATGTGAACTGCCACAGTTCCACCCTGTTGCCACTCTGTAACAGCCATGGGTTAAATCGTAGGTTTTAAACACTCTGCAACAGGAATGCTTCTTTGCTTGCTAAGTACCACGCACAGGAGTAATTCAATGTAAACAACTCCCTCCCTTCCTTCAAAAGGAGAGAGAACTTGAGAATAACCACAAGCAGATACTCCTAGATACCCAGTCCCAATAGTGAATCTTGCTGAGCAGCTAATTCTGATCATAAGCAGACAGCTTAGAGTGAAAATCTACAGACTCCTAAAGATACTTCAGCATAAGTCCTTAAACAAGAGCCTTCTTCTCTTAGTTTATCCAGAAAAAGGCCACCCACAGAAATCTTTTAAATAATATTGTTGCAGAAAATTGGAAGGGTGAGTTTCAGGGTTTGGCATTATTGAGACAATATCTTGGCTTCTCCATCAAGTTGATCCCACAAATATCCTTCTGAACTGCCGGTTTCTGCAGTCCAAGACACAGTGAGTCCAGAGGAGCAACCACTGCAGATTCAGGGCTCCAGACCCTGGAATTTGAGCTCCAGATTTCCAGGATTCCTGCTGGCTTTAAAAGCCACACTCCAGATTTCTCAAGCTTACAAACCAAGGATAGAAATGTTTGCAGTGTTGACCTTTCCCAGAAAATACATATAAACCAATGCATTATCTGTAGGACTGTGGGTTTAGAGGAAAGCTGATAATTCTTCACAATTTCTTCTTAAAACTCTTGAACAGGGAAGCACATCAGTCTTAAAAATATCTGAATTACTGTCTAAAGCAAGTCTTAATTTTCCCCAATTGTCTTGAACCACATCAAGATGTTTCTCATCAGCCACATTCATTCTATGAGAAATAGGCAAAATGCTGGAGAATTTGAGTTAAGAACACATAAATTATTTTTCTTAGTCATTTAGAAAGCATATCAACTGTTCAGTAGCAAATTTAGTAACAAAATGAAACACAAGAGAAAAAACAAAACTGTAGCTATCAATTACATATAATTCCAGAAGTTTATTCACTGTCAATGACACGTAGCACCAATAAAGTAAAATTATTGAAGAAATTGGATAAAATAAGGAAGTATTCAGAACTATTTTCAAAGGTGATGCTTAAACAAATACTCCCCAAGTCTGTAGGCTTCACTGAGATATCTCAGTCCGCAGTAGTGTCCTGCTCTATCAAAACATCATCACAGTGATAATATAGAAAAAAGTCTCTCCAAGATTTCTCCTTCTCGTCCCAGACCTCCTCAAATCCAACACTACCTACACTGCATGCAGGGAGAACATTCACTACCTAAATAATTTTTATCATGACAACACTTCCTTTCTAGTAAAATCAATCTGCTAAAAGAATTGAAAGCCATATGTACGCAGCCTAGCTCATTACTTATAAACCTATAGATTTCTTACATTGAATTTGATCTTCCTCTGTTTGCTTTTTAAAATGCTTCATAAATTACACTTCACTGTTCAAAGGATGTTCATCTTACCTGGAGAAAACTTCTTTCAGAGAGTGTAGGTGACACACTATAACTACTGGGTGTAAATCAACAATCTTCTTGCATCACTTCTTCCAATGTATTTTTTTCCCTGTCAGGAATTTTTCCTTGCCACTGAAAACCTTGCAGCCTTCTGAACTGCATTGCTGTGCTCCTCCTTGATGTAGCTGAATTGCTTCTGCTTACATATATAAAAGAGAGACTGTTACTTTTGCATTTCTGAATCTTCTTCCTGTGTTAGCTAGAAGGCCATTACATTCCTACCACATGAAGAATCCTAGCCTGAGAGTAATCTCAAAGGTTTATTTTCTTCCTAAGTGCTTACAAATGTCATTTCCAACCCAATGAGGAAAAGGGAATTTCAGTCTCAATAGTGAATCTTGCTGAGCAGCTAATTCTGAGCATAAGTAAACAGCTGAGAGTGAAAGTCTAAAGACAAATTACCTTCAATGTTAGTAGCTTTTTATTTGGGTGGGAAAAAAGCCATTGCTGACACACTGTTTTTCATGAACAGCTGCTGTGCTAGATGTATGCATGATAGATCCTAGGTTTCATTCCCTCCTGATAAAGGGGATAAAACTGTCCAATAACACTGCCGTGCATAAAAAATCTCTTCCATCTTAGGATGTGCAAATACTTACTGTGGACTAGCTGAGTAATTCTGTCTGCAAAAAACTTGAATAAAATCAGAATTAACCAGCAAATCACACATTCATAAACAATAGCAGCTTGACATAATAGGAAATTTAAAGATTATATATATCATCATTAGCATTGGAGAGTAACATCAAAACAACAGCTAATCAGCCATCAAAGACCATGTGCTATCAGACTTATTCATGAAGTGTACTTCCCTTAAGTTGACCCAATGGAAGTATTACAAGTATAAAAAACCATAACAGTTCATACCAGGAAAATGGCAGAATTCAGATTACTGAGCCTAGAAATTTGAAACCCACTTAAAACTGAAAATAAAAATAACCCACAACATAGAGGTACTGACACAGCACAAAAACATCAGGGAATTAAGAGAACCTGGGCCCAGTCCATCTGTCTGGCATAGATTCCCATCTTCTCAAGAAATAGAAGGAGAAAGTTTTCATCTCGTGCAAGGGAACTGCAAATACTGGCATTTTCATGCCTGTTTTCAGGAAGGAGTTTCATATTGGTTTTGTTTTCAAATGTGCACAGTGCAACCTGCTGGGCCAGAGAAAGCTCCTGGGTCCTGGCAGTCAGCAGGAACCTTACCTGGAGCAGCAGCAGCACTCCCTTGCGCTCTCTTCTCCAGGCTATTCCCAGCTCTCTAACTCCCTCTGCATGACAGCAGCGTGAATAACAACGACATCTGCTTCTGGCACATGCAAAAGGTGGAGACATTGAATTTAAAAAAAAAAATGAAAAAAAAATTTCTAAAGTAGTAAATATAGAAAAATTATTAGGCATTGAATTTAACTGGGAGTTGTCACATAAATAAATGCAGAACCAGGTCCATAGTACTACTCAGATGAAAGAAGGGTTGTGCTGTGTTACTACAGTGAAAACAGCATTATGACCCCTCCTATTCTGTTTTTACAGGCCCAAATTTCAAAAACCATATCACTTTCTCCGGTTTTAATTTTCAGTTACTTCTTGGCAAAGATCTAAGAGGTTGTTTTATACACCAGTGTGCATTTTATCTACCTGCCTGTAAGCCTTTCTTCAGTATTATCTTCTTTCTTTTCTGAAACAAGATGCATCCTTTGGAATTCCAACAGAATAATAGGGGGAAAATATGTTCAGGATGCTACACATAAGCTGGTATAAGCCAAACATTCATCAGGCTCAACACAGCTCAGATGGTGAATTTACGAGTAAGGAAGTTTAATGACATGAAAAGACTACATTAAAACAGCAGAATTTATTTAATTAGAAGGCTTTTTTGGCAAATTTGTCTTACACCTCTTTTTTTTTTTCTTTTTTTTTTTTTTTGGTCAAAGCCTTTAAAAAGTCCATCTGGACACTTGTCAGTCCTCTAAACACTACAAAGCACAGCTATGCAGTGGAGTTCCTTGACAAGCATCCTTCACAATTCTGTCATCTTCCTAGTATGCCTGTGTCCCAGAAGGGGGAGCTGAGAAAACTCCTGGAGGAGGGCTGTTTTTTAATTCTCATGTATCAGCACTGGTCACTAGGAAAAGAATCTTCAGCCAGAGAGTGGTCTGTCACTGGCCTGAGCCCCCAGGGAAATGGTCATGGCACCAAACCTGCCTGAGCTCAAGGAGCATCTGGATGACGCTCTTGGTCATTCGGTTTAGCTTCAGGTAGTCCTGCAAGGAGCACAGAATTAGAATCCTTGGTTCTTATGGCTCACTTCCATCCTGAGATATTCTAAGGTTCTATGATAAATATACTTACAGGAAGCATACAACACATAATTTTTGAGTAAAGTGAATGCATGAAAATTAAAAGCACAGGTGAAAAACTGGACCATTCCAAAAGGCCCCCTAGATCTCATCCAAAAGCAAAACATGGCAAACTGCTGGAACACTTCAGAGCCCTAAAGAGGTAGGACCAGGAAGGGTTTTGTGATCTGTCGACTACTTTCACTGCTCTTGGGCAGGAAAAAGTAAATCTGTCCCCCAAAGGTATTTGTTTATCCTGTTCTTTAAAATGGATGATCCTTACAGACGGTCAGCAACCTCCTAGCCTAGATGTCAGTGTTTTGCTTACACTGTCTTTGGAAAGCTTGAATTTTAGCCCACTATTTTGTGTCCTATTCATAAGTGCAAACAGAACTTCATTCCCCTCATCTTTGCAGCAATGTCCCATCGTTTCTTAAGATTTATAACCTAGAGAAAATGGAGTGGAGGCATAAGTCCAGTTCCTTTCTTTTTTTCTCAAGTGTCTTAGTCAAGCGCTCTTCACCTCTGTTTTTCCTCCACATATCCTCCAAATAGCCTACAGCTTCCTTGAAGTGTAACGCCAAACTCGGACACATCATCTTAGCTTTCATCTCATCATTGCCAAGGAAAGTCTCCTATGTAACCCCTCTGTTTATACATTGCAGCATTATGTTTGAAGCTGCTTCCTCTTCACTCTAAGAAGCACGCACTTGACCTGCCAGGGAGATCTAAATATACAACATGTAATGAATTTATTTTGTGTCTTGACATTCCATTCCATTTCAACCATAGTTCTGTGGTAAACACACAATGGAAAAGCTGGTATTCCTGGCTCCCATGAGTGTATTCAGGCCTCAAAATTGTGACAATTGTGACCAAAAAAGCACTGGTGCAGCTAACCCAGAAGTCAGGGCTGAGAAGCCCAAACTAAAGGAATTAACACCAGCTAAATTAAAAATTTTCTAAGGAAAATAAAGAGCAGGCAGTTCTTCAGCTGTATAAATAAGCAGGAACCAAGAGAAAAGAAATGATGCCACTATGTAGCCAGTGGAGTTCAGATAAAAATAACACAGATAATGGCTGTAAAACTAATGACCAGGCAGCATGTGGGATAAGATTCATCTGACCTGTTTCAGCTGTTAGCTTAGAGTAACACTTTCAGAAATGCTTGCTTCTCTCTTCTCCTCTCATCTAGGACAGACTGTGGCACCCACATGGGAGCCCATGGAGACTTTCAGGTAAGCACCAGAGCCACAACCCAAGCAACTTGCACAAGCTTCAACAGGCCCCAGCAGGGGACACAGTAGAGGCAGCCTTGACCACTTCAGTACAGGCAGGCAGAAGGAAACAGAACATGCTTCATCAAAAATAAGAGTGCTTGTTTTATTATACTCACTCCCTTGGCTTTTTTCCTGCTATAAAATCATCGTGTGTTTGTACAATATTCTTATTCTGGGAATGTATTTCAGTCCACATAAACATCTGCACTTAGTTACGTTAGCCAGTATCCAAATCCCAGCAAGCTCCTGCCCTGATTATTTAGCTCTGAGTGTTTTTGCCAGCTTCTATTCCCAGAACACACAGGATTTATAGCTATGTCCAACCTCCAGCTTTGCTAGTTAGAAGACTTTAACACACATGCTCAAACTGAATGTCTTTTGTACTAGGACAAAGTCTTTCCAGCAGGCTCAAGTAACAAGCCATTAAGTTGTGCTAGCATACATTAGCAGTTCACACAGGAAAGTGAACTATTGTTGGATGCAACTTGTTGGTCTGTATTTTGAATCATACTGTTTGACCTACATCTTTTGTCTGCTTTCCTTGATATGTAACCATAAAATATGACCCTTGATTCAAATACCAATAAAACCTGTTGTCGCAATTTTGCATAACTCAGCGCAAAGGAACCCACATCTCAAGTAAATAAACTGATAAATCTTTTTTTTTGGGATCACTGTGTGTTTTTGTCTGCTGCCCTGCAGAGCTAGATCCAAACCATTAATAAAAAAGAGATATATACAGTTTCATATGAGAAGACAAACAAAAACATGAAGGATATAAATCAAAACAAGGATTTGCAAAAGAATAGAGTAAGCACTTACTAAGCCAAAGACATATTGTTCTTGTGAAGAAGCCTGCTCTGACCACTGTGCTTTCTCCAAATGTACGTTTATGGAGTTCCAGGCCAGAACATTTTTGGAGCATAAAGACATGAAGCATTTGATCCCAGCAAAATTCACTATGATCTGCCTAATTCTCAGGGAGCTGAACCTCACCACAGTTGTGCACAAGCTTACCTTCCCAATGCAGCTTCTAGACAATTATTCTCTGATGGATATTTCTTTGAAAACTTATTTCACATGACTGACAACTGCCTCGAACTATGAATATGCTAACAGATAAATACATAACCTGACCTCCTACCCTACCCTTCCCTCCCAAGATACAATCTGAAAACAAATTTTATGCCCTTCTTCAAGCAAGGAAACTAGTTTGGGATACACTTTCTTTGTATCTGGTTTGGATCTCTCAGCTGATGCTGAAATGCATCTACTTTGCTTTGGTGTGTGAAAACACTCGCACTACAGAACTAAAAGCTTCAGGAAGAAAAAGCAGAAAAGAATCATTAAAATGTATTTAAATCTTTAGAGTTGAAATACAAGTGATGTAACCAGTCAGCCAATGTAAGCTCACATATTATCCATTCCTATTTTCCCCTCTCAAATCCCAGCTCTCGCCTCTGAGCAAGGCAGCTTTTCCAGCCCCTGGCCCCGCTCTGAAGCAGACAGAGATGAGAAACACCCAGCCACCAGTAGGACCAGGTTCAACTGTTTCCTTTTCCCTCCAGCCATTCATCCCACAGAAGGGCAAACACAAATTTTTCCTGGGCCTGGACAGCCCCTGTCAGCACATACATTTTGAAGACTATTCAATGCTGCCATCGTTTAAAGACTGCCCCATCCAGTACCTGGTTGGCAGACCCAAAGTTGCAGCCCTCCACCACAGCTCCTGCCCAAGTGGGGAGCCAGGGCCCTGCTTCTCCAGCTCCAAAATAACACCCTCTCCCCAGGATTCCGTAGTCAACAAAAATACCAGGTCAAGGTACAGAGGGAGCCAGGGAGATTTATGTATCCTACCCCTTCCAGTATCAGTGATTCCAGTATCCAGAAATGCATAAACCTCTCTGCACCATGAAAAAATACCATGCTTCGAATTTTGTCTAAGCAGCTTTAAGCATACAACGTGCTTTTCTAAGCTAGAAATAACCCCTAAGGAAGAAGATTGGTAACAGGTACACAGTTGAAGGTCTCCTCTATGATAGTCTCCTCCTCAGTCACTGTATACTGTGAAGTACACTGTGTATACTGCTAGAAGCAGGTTCTGTTAAAGAGAAGACAAGCACTCAAGCATTTGGCAGTGGCTCCTCCCCTACATATATCAAGAACACTCCCATATTCTTGTGGCTGAACCAAGTAATGGATTGTGCTTCCAGACCTCAGCTGTCCCTAATACTAAGACTGTCAACAGAGCTTATAAAAAACCAATATTAATAATAATGAAATCATATATAAATAAAGAGACAATACCTCTTCTGCCTCATTCACAGTGATCTGAATCTTCAATTAGAGAAAGGAAGACCTTTGGTTTTACTTGTACAGAAGCACTAGCACAAGTCATTCTGGAAAAGCAAGTTCTAAATATCTCCTTGGCAGCCAGGGAAATAGGACACCAAAGATGACACTTTAAGTGTAAAAAAAGTAAAATAAAATTTTATTTGACAAGTTAACAAATAATAACATTTCATTAGCCCATTAAAACAATTTATTACAAGGAAGTGTAGTTGAGTTATAGCTACACTACATGAGTTAATTCCAAGGTGAACAAACTGACCCACAGGAGAGTAGGCAGTTTAGAATGTACATGTCCACTGTACCCAGTTTATTTTTAAAAGGTATTTTGTACAACTAAAGATTTACTAGATGTCAGACAACTTCAAAAACTTCTAACATAGTAAACTTCAGAGCTATTCTGCTCAGATTACATCATCTTTTTTCAGGGATAGCTGAAGTTGCCTCACAGCTTTTAGCAGCTGAAGAGAACTTCGGCTTTTCTGCCCAGGACAAGGTTTAGACATCCTTTCCTTTACAGTGACTGCAATGCCTTTTGCTTCCTTTTGTTCACCACACTTTAGTTTGACATGAATTGCCCCTTGCTTCAATTTCTGACTTTTTCTCTTTAATTTCTGCACCTAGGAAAAAAAAAAAAAAGTTACTAATTATCATGTTACATACTTCAAAGACCCGTATCTGTAGAGCTGACTGGACTTCTACTGAACTCCAGACTACAGATGACTAAGAGACATTAAAAAAAAAAGTTTAAACTTTAACCTTGCACAGTTGTCTCACTGTAACAGACTACTGACCTTGCCCATACAGAAACCACCACAGAAAACTGACCTCACTCACACTCAGTTGGTTGTTGAATCCCATCACTCCCTGACATAAAAATGCTTGCTTCAGAGAGCTGGAATATCATCTCTTAATAATCTGCATTTACAACAGTCTCTTTCCATTTCAGATTTTACTACCCTAATAAAAAACCAACCAACCAATAAACCTCTAAAATGTATACTGTTAATTACCAGATGCTGGATCTAAGCAGCTTATTTTGAAGCCACCTTACCGAAAGTGGAAAACAGAATAAATAGGGTTAATTGCTGAAGAATGTTTTTTAAAATGTCAAATAATAAGTCTTGACTTGCACTTGGCATGAAAAGGTCACTTCCCAAAGATAAAATTAGGCTGGAAGCATTCCAAATGCCAATTTGGGCTTTAAGTCCATTTCTAAAAATAATTAACTTTAATTGCATTCTAGAACATATCATTATCTCTGAAACACAGAGATTAGCAAGGCACTTTTAGTATGGCAGGTTCTAGAAAAAGAAGTATGCATTAGAAATATTAAGATTGGTCTGTACAAAATACAGACACAAATGGAAATGTGTACAAAATGGAAATGTCTGTGCACAAAAGCACCAGGAAAAAAAGATGCATACCAACGAGTTAAGAGGAACGGCCTGTACTGATAACCAGGGCATGATGGACAGTAATCATACAGACACTACTATTTACAGCATGACCCTAAGGAGTGTGCTCTGACCAGGCTGTATCAGAGCACAGAGGACTTGCCAGAAGATCTGCACACTGGTAAGAGGCAAAGATGACAACAAGGTTGCACCACATTGTCTGTGCTACTCTTCATCATCCCAAAGCAAAAGCAAACTGTGGCCATAAAGGTATGCAAAAGAGAGAAACAAAGGTGCAGTTGTTGTCCACTGCCTTAGGTTCTTGAGGATGAAGTCAGCAAGAGTTTGAGGCAAGGAGTAACACCATAATTGTTGGGTCTTCAGGAATATAAGAGTTTCATCAAAAAAAAACCAGCTGACATTGCCACGAGCGGCAGTGAGGACTCTGCAGTCAATGCCCCTTGACCACATTGCTAACATACAACACTGACACATCTGCTATGACAAAGCACCTCCACACTTGCAATTACATGGACAATAAAAAGTGAGTAAAATCCATCAAAAACGAATATGAATGAAACTGGTCAGGTTTAAATTAACTATAACCTCCTCTTTTCATAAGGTCTCACACTGAGTTTTGTTCTGTTTCCTGTATAAGCAAAGTTCTCAGGTGAGTATTTATCTTGAAACATAAGATGAAAAACCAGAAAACAATCAGACGGAACTATGGATTGAATGTTTAATCATATGCCCAAACCAAATTGCTACAAAAAGAATTAGGCTGTTCAACTACAGAAGAGGGATTTTATATGGGCTAAACAAAATACTGACAGAATGAGGAAAGTTCAAGGGCTAAACAAAACTGAAAGGCTTGCCCAGCTATGATTTTGGAGAAGCTCTGGTCAACAGACTAGTTAATAAAAAAGCTTCAATGTTTCAGTAATATAAAAGACATTTAATCCAGTCTGTACAAGAATTCCAGCTTCTATTTTCTCATTCCCCTGAGGGATAGGATATAAAGGAATGAAATTTCAACACTTTGTCTTAACACAGTGAGCAGAAGTGACAGACAGTGCAACCCAGCTCTGTACTGCAGAACTGCCACAGGGCAGGAAGCTTTCCCACCAGCACACATTCCTAACTGCTAGTTGTAAGCACTTTTTCTTGATCAAATGAAGAAATTGGAGGTACAAAAATATGAACAAGCAGTCTAATTATAATCACCCATGCTGGAACATCTTGGCTTAAAACATTCCAGTGACATTCTAGCTGATGACAACAGGAGGCAGAGTTGTGGCAGCCTTTCAACAAGGATGTTAGTAGCTAGAGAGTTTACATTTCATTCTTACAGTAGCCTGATGCTTTTTCAGCTTGGATATTTGTTTTCCTTTCATCTCCATTTGTTTTACAAGGCAATCCAGCTCCTCTTCCAGGTCTTCACGAGCTTGGCAGTCTTGAGTCTCCTGTATCTGCTTCAGAAGTTCTTGATGCTCACTATTAAAGACAAGAATGGCAATTTAAGTATTCATAATATGGTCTCTAGGATTTCTTCCTTCAGGAGTTTCTAGCCACTTTGTGCAGAGTACAGAAATTTAGCATTATTTCCACTCTCACACAGTACACATTAATCTGGAATATATTAACATGAGAGAGGGAAAAGGTTTTCCCATGAGTCTGATTTTCTCGTTCCAAATTTTTAGCTGATGTCCATCTTACTTCTCCCTCTTCCCACAGGCATAACAACTACATGTGTAAGAGTGTGCAAAATGAGATTTTTAATAGTGAACATTTTCAATTCCTGGCCAATTTAGTGCAGACTTTGAAGGCTTAGTGTAATACACAAAAGTATTTTTTTAAACTAGTGCAATCGAGTTACAATTTTTCTGACAAATTATTCAAATTAAAATATTCTATTCAAAAAGATTTACAGCAAAGTGGGCTGCTTAATTAAGCTAACCAAATTAAGTAAAAGAAATTGTGTCAATCTTGATATCCAGAAACCTGAACAAGTTGAAGCCAGGGACCCCATCTTAGATAAGTAATCCCTTTTCAAAGGTCAGAGCTTCTTTTCTGACTTCTGAGTTACTGCTTCTCCTTGACAGTTTTATTGAAGCAACNAACTGCCATGAGTAAGCTAGACATTGCTTTTTGAACATTAGATTGCTTGCCAGTTAAAATTTTACCACATCAAGGATTTCAAATCAGCGTCAACATCCTAACTGGTTTAATCAGCACATCCTCCTCTGCTCAAACCACAGCTCAGCGTGTTGACACAGCTCTGCTACGACCAGCTACAGAGCTTTGGCCCACAGTCCCACAAGCCTGCATTAATGGGAATATGCCTAAGAACACAACAGGTTGCAATCCACATTTGCTTGCATGGCTAGAAAGACACACACACTCCCATCTGAAGTGCTAGCTTCTCCCACACCCTGCCCATTTTCTGGCAATAGACCGTCCCTCTTTCACAACCCCCTCACAGGACCAGCAAGTTCTCCTGCTACCAACAAGCAAAGGGTACAAGCACCAGACTGACTCAGCACAAAGACCCAGCAGGTGAATTGGTAAGGGAAGAACACAGAGGGAGTACAAAGAACAGGAGAGATGTTGTGGCAGGACTGTTCATGCCAGAGCTGTACTAGCCCATTCCACCAACCAGACTGACTGCATCCTGCAGGCCTACTCGATATCAGCACCACCTTTGCAGGCTTCTCCAGGAGAAAGATTTTGGTTTACTCTGTACGTCTCAGAATACGTTAAAAAATGTCTATAAAGCAGAGGTCTGAAAGGCTTTTCATTTGCTACAGCTGCTACTTCAGCAGCAGCTTGTTTAAATACAGGATGTGGAAGCAGAAAAACAAGACCAGTGAAACACCAGGATAGAAAGAATTTTTTGAATGAGAAAAATCCTACTAGTTAAACCTGCTCAGGTCATTCTGTCAACAAGTAGTCCTACAGCTAAAACAGGCTAGGCTCAACTACAGCACCCCGTCGCTTCTCAGGGCTGAAGCTGAAGTCACGTTTACTCACACCACCAGCAATGGGTACTCACGAGCTCATTTGACCCAGCTCATCTTGTAAGGCCAACAGAAGGTCTGAAAAGCTCCTGGTGGCAGTGGGTGATGTGGAACAAGAGGATAGAGATTTTGAAAGTGCACTGTGTCCTGAAATCCCAGCTGTAGCTCCTCCTTTTCTTCGTGACGGGATACATGGATTGCGATGCTTCATAATGTGCAGCACACTTTGTACGTTTGCACTGACAGAATGGCTGGAGCTGACAGACTTAAAGAAGAATTATCAGTGGCTTACAGAAGTAATTAACAACTACACAGCCTTACTCAAACTGTAGATGCCACTTCAGTGAGAAGAGTGGTTTTCACTTACCTTCCCAGCCACAAAAGGTAGTTCACCAGCTTTTACATGTAATTGTGAAAGCTGCATTTTCTTCATTGTAGGATTTCTCTGCCATAAGAGCCATAAGAAAATATAAGACAAGAAATTCCAATCTGCTGACTCAAGAGCACAATATTAAACTTTTTTTTAGTAAGTAAAATTCAAGTAAATACACAGTGAAATGCATCACATCAGTTTCTTTCTGGTTTAAAAAAACAGCCATATTTTCCCTCCTGTATGTGTAACAAGTAAGACTTTCCACTAGCAAACACAAGTAAATTTTATTCCATATGCATCTAGGAGATTGTTTAACAATTAAGCTATCATTAAAGGAATTGAACCATGTTTACTTAAGTTTTCAAAACCACAACTGCAAAATTTTGACTGATTTGTAAAATGTGTTGCAAAATATATTCTCTTGATTTCAGTAATCCCCCCAAAACACACCATCTTAAGATGCTGAGCTAAAACTCCTTTGGAAACTAATTTTTGAAAGGCAGCTAAGACAGAACATGAGGGATGGCAACAAGACTTTAACAGAGATAATTGCAAACTGGTAAGGGAGGGTTTTCCAGTGATGTCCAACCAGCCCCAGTACCATTTTAATTAATGAAGGAAAGAAAAAAAAGGGGGAAAAAAGAGCTATTTAGCACTGTTTGTCACTTTAGAAGTGGAGTAAAGTGCAGCAGATGAATCAAGTGCCTCTTACATCACCATTTTTCACAAATTCCAGTTTCTGTGCAAGTCAGATGCTATCAGCAACAGCATGCTAATAAAAATTTCCACGTCACCTTCCTAGGTTTTTTGTTCTTCCCCTTTTCCTTTTCAAGTTCATGCTGTGACGTTACTGAAGACAAAATTCTGTTTCTATCAAATCCTGTTTGACGCTGTGGCAGTAAGCAAAACGGAAAACAGCAATTTAATGTAATATTAGAAGTATGAAATAGCAAGGTTTAATTAATTCTCCCTTTCATGCATGCATCATCTTAATTGATAAGAATCAATTAAGGGCACTATTAAATGTCCTGCTTGGAAGGCATAAGCTATTCTTAAAAACTGAACAGATTACTAGGAAGGCAGGGTATCAGGCAGATCTTGCAGCTGTCTTAGTATTCCTCATTTTCATATTCAGCTGCAGTAGCAGCTGTATTTTTCCACTGTGACAACCAGCAACTGAGATAAGCCAATCCTGCCACATGCTGAGGATCTGATCATAAAATCCAAATTATATGAACATTTGGCTCTTACAATCTGGGGACAGAGAGAACTAAGCCAGTCTGTGTTACACTGAGGTCAAACCTGCTGAACAATCCTCATATTGCTCGGTGGTTCAAAGTTGCTATCAAGGCCCACGACAAACAGGATGATAATCATTCCCAATTAAACATAGGACAAGGACTTTGTTTTGGCATGTGTTACAGTTCCAGCTGAACAACGCTGGAGGTCCACCCCTAAAGTGAGAATATTCTGGCTTTTCTGTCATCAAGAGGAAGTGAACCACACCACACCCTGTGCTTCCCAGCCCAGATCCAACAGACCTGAATCCATCCTGCAGTGCACTAAGATGGTACTAGCATTACTTTAGGACTCAGTTTACTGCATCCAAGTCCTTTCTTGAGTAAATGTTTAGACTATCTGCTCTGGGAGAGTCATTCCTACCATGTGTCTCAGAAGATAAAATCTCTGTACTAGGCCTTTTGCTCTGCACCAGCCAGCAGTCTAAGTGAGAAACCAAAAAACCTACAAGTTTTCAACAGTGTCATTCTGCTGGATTCTGGAGGTGGTCAGACATCTGGGCTACAAATCTGCATGCTATTTAAAGCCTCCTGGATTGATTAAAACCCATCATCCTTGGATGAGGTATGAGAGCTGACAGCAGTGATGAATTAAATTAAGGCATCAGCTTTACTTACGTTCTTCCAATATTACTCTTCAGCACTGCAGCCCCCACCCCACCCCAACTGAATTCCCCCACAAGTGGTCTCTTTTTCAAGCTGGCTGCTACTTATGCACAAAGTGAGGTTTGGAATACTACTACCTTGCCCCTTTAACAAAAGATTTCATCACTGAAACCTTTTCTTAAAGCATTTGCCTCTTTGGCAAATACTCTTCTTTCAGATGGATGCTGGCCCAACAAACTGATTTTGGCTTCACAGAATAATGAATTATACAAGATCTCATTTGATGAACAAACTGAGGTTTTCTGATTGAAGTTTTTTTGCTCTGATTTTTACTGATTGAGGTTTTCCCAAGTACAGCCCTATGTATTAGATTTCTACAGATCTTAACAGAGGGAGGGAAACAAACATAATAGCCAACCTCACCTGAGATATAGCCAATCTCACCTGATATATGTGACCACTTTTGAGTTACTGAAAATTAAGTTAACCTGATTCAGTTATAGATTTTCTAGAAGTTAATTTTTGACCTGGGTCACTTAGAGCAGTGTTGAGGCTGATGAACTGTATCACTAATATAAACCCAAGTAGAATCTTTCTTCATTGAGATATGCAACACACCTGGGAAGCTTTCTAACATGTAGCTTATAACTGATCTAGGTAGTATTTCAGGAGTTCTGCCTGGATAATTAACATGAGGAGTTCAAACATAAAAAAACAAGAAGGGCATTTTGAACAGAGACAATAACTTTCTTCAGTACTAAAAAAAGAAGATAAAATAAAATCTTTTCAGTCTACCTGAGCAGTTTTATCTTGTATTAGCTTATGCTGATGCTCTTCTTTACAAAGCTTTTCTTCTAAGTGTTTGATCTTGTCCTGAATTTGAAGGCAAGAATGATTAGTTCCACTTCAATTTGTCATGCTGAATCAGAAGTCGGGAGGAGCTCACAGCTGTAATGTGGGGATAAAACTGGACTGTAGGAATTTTCAAAGCCCAGACTGAAAAGACTCATGCACATGAAGCCAAGGTGGCATTCAGTCAGATATGCTTTAACAGAGGTAACTCTTGCAAAACTAGTACTATTAATAGTACGCCATAAAATGGTACCAAATGACTTTCAGACTGTCATTCCATGCATGCTTACTTCAGCAATTCTCTGAGTAGCAGTAAGTTTAAGACACTCTTTTTCCAGCATTTCAAGCTTTTCAAGTTTTGCATGCAGTTCCAACCGGTTCTGATCTTCCTCTTTCTGAAGCTGAGCCTGGAAAAAATATGCAAGAATTGAGCTGACAACTGACTGAAATTGTTTCAGACAGCAAAAAACCCACCAAACTACCCTACACCAGAATAAAGGTGTTTAATTAATTTAAATTCCATATTTTTTAAATTGCAAAGTGATGAAAAATACCAGGCAGACAAAGACGACTTAAGCTTCCAGCAGCTTTTTTGTCTACCAAGTGTGCAAGTATTAGCATGGTTTTGCTCATTAGTAGTTCCACCCAGGGAGCTGTTCATACAATTCATTGAATGGTTGTCATCAGCCATACACTAAATTGCTTATGTTTGCTAGCAGCCTGAGCAGAGCTGAGGAAAAACAGTGACCACAAAAACTTCAGATCCTGCACATTTCTATACTTTTGAACTACATCACTACTTTGTTATTGTGCTAAAGGGCTTCACCTGTTGTTCTAAAATCATTTTCTTTTCCAGTTCTGCACTGGAAACCATTTTTCTCATGTAATCAAGCTGTTTCTCCAGCAGGGAGCAGCGGGATTGTGCTGCACTTAACTGCATACTTGCATCTACAGAGAGAAACAAGACATTCAGTACAGCAAAGGGAGCTACACATTTAGCCAGACTGTCATTTCATTGAGGAATTCTCTGTCTTCAAAACAGGCAAGAATAGTTTTGTTAGTCTGAACAAGTTATGCGGTTAAAATGTATTTTATATATAAGACATCAAAATCAAAATCTTTTTTCAAAGCTAGTCCCTAATTTGAATTCCAAAGGCATGAGCACTGCAGTTACTTTGACTTGTATCAGCAGATACCTAACCAGAATCTGAGAGAGGAGAATCTTCTTGTCTCCTATCTTTTCTCAAGTTAGCAGTGTTATGTAAGCAGTTGCTTGCTTATTGTAGGAGTTAAACATACCACCTGAAACATGCTTAGTCTTTAAAATTGCTTTATGGCTTATGCAATACTCAGTTGATTTATGTAAAAAAATATCTCAACTTGATCCACAATTGTCAAGCTCCTGTCCCTCCTCAGTTCTGAAGCAAAAAACCAAACTGGGCTCTGCATTAATTAGCAGTTTTTCAAAACAAAACACTCCCTGGATTATACAGTCTTAGTGTTGCTGTGGCTACACCTTATCACTCAAAAGAAATACCTTTCCTCTGTTGCATCAGCTCCTGATGTGCTGCGTCCTTCTCATAGGATTCGTGCTCTAAGACCTTCCTGTACTCAGCAGCTGCTCTGGAGAGGCTGCACAGTTTATCTTCAGCCTGTGACTTCTCCAGCTCTAGACGGCGGATTTTTTCTTGCAGAGCTTTCAGGGCTGCCACTACAGCTAGCAAACAGCACAACAGCTACACCTTAGGTAACAGTTCCTATTTTGATGATGATTATCATTATTAGAAAACACTTCACGTTACAATACACTACCTAAATTTTCTTCCCAGGATCACTCCCAAAATTAAGTATATTCCCCAGCTGTAATTAACATATGCAGAACATAATGGGGGAAAATGGATGTGTTTCCTGCATAACTGAGATATGAAGCTCTGGCTCTATGAACAAAACTATTTTCACTCCAAATGGCAGCAAGCACAAAGAAACCATGGCAAATAGAATATAATAAACCCTGGGGCTTCTCTTTAAATAGAAGCAGAGAACACAGGTATCCAAGTGAAGTCACAAGTTTTGGTGTAAGGCAACTGGTCTGGACAGATTAAAAAGAGAAAACATGCTTAGAACAGGGGGGGAAATTAGATACAAAGGACAATTTAGCAAAGGACACATTGTTAAATATTTTACAGTTTCAAAAGGTAATGTAGCAACATCTAGTATCTTGTATTTGATGATTCTTTAAACCATAGAAACAAATCCGGACCATTCAGCTTTCAGCCTCAAATCAGTATGTGTCAAATTACACCAAAAATAAAAGCTGCAATTTCAGCTACAAGAAGAAGTCTGGTAGCTATCCATAAAGCATACACACCTGTGGAAGCTAAAGGCATATTCTGTAACAAGTCAAGCTTATTTTCTTATTTACTTATAGTTGACAGTTTCTCTATTCCAAACTCTCTCATCAAAAGAATACCATCAAATATTGTTACCTCCTTAACAACTTTCACCATCTTAGCACAGATCCATTTATATAACAAAAAAAAAAAAAAAACAAACCAACCAAAAAAACCCACCCAAACCAAACAAAATCCCATAACAGCAAAAACCAAGTAAACATCAAACAAAAACTCAAAACAAAACAAAATGCAAAGACCAGAAAGCAGAAGGATGAAGTGGCACCATCTTTTCCATCTTTCTACTGGTATGCCAAACATTTCCTTGACCACTTAGCAACACAGCACTAAACTAATCACTGTAATCCAAAAGAGCCCAAACTCTGCATGACATAAGATTACTACAGAAACCACAGATTTTTCAGGTGGAGAACAATGATCACATGCACACTCATAGGCTGTGTCTGTGCAATGTAGCAAAGTTATCCACGATAGTAAGACCAAGTATGGGTATCCTTAAGATTCCCCAGACTCTCCAGATATGTTTAGGCCACTGAGCATTTGCCTTGTGAGCTCCAGAGAGTAGTCACCCATTAAGGCACATGACAACCATATTTCATAGGGACTAACTTTCATGCTGCTAATTTTCCTGGGAGTCTGAACTGTTCAAAAGTTCTCCCAAGGAAACACACCACACAGAAAACAAAACAAAACAGAAACCCTCAGAAGTGATTTTAAGCTGGGAGGAGTCAAATAGCACAATGCAAAGCCAATTTCAGGTCAGTGTACCATACTAAGGATCTTTTTTTACTGTATTTGAAGTCATGAACTACTTTACTGAGTTTGAAGCATCCTCCTTTGCTTTCAGAGGAAGTCTGACGATTTTAAGCTAAACAAATTTCAAAGCCAAAGTTTACAAGGATGTTAGAAGACTTGCAGAGGTTTCCATTCTAGATGTATGACTTCAGGGAGACTACTCCCTCAGGACAGATATACATCCTGTCTCAATGTCACACTGATAACTGCAGCAAGTCATTGAACTCAGTCAAATAGGATGGGGAGTCTGCTCAAGAGATTTCACAGGGAACAATTAAAAAGACCATTTTAAGGAAATATTTTGGCTATACCTTGGTTATTTCGGAGAGAAGGCCTGTCACCAGCAGCAGCTGCCAACTTCTTTGATTCTTTATAAACAAAGCCTGCAGGAAGCATCCAATCTGGTGGCTGAAGAAAGCTTCCTATGAAACTGTTCTTTGATTCAGAATCCATAGTCTGTAGAAAGAAAGCCATTTAATAACATTAGCTCTTTAACAGACTCCTTTTCAAAAATATGTCACTGAGCTGTCCCTGGCTCTGTTTATATCAAGCCAGATCATGTAGACCAAAATAATAATAATAGTAGTAATAACAACAACAACAATAATAATACCCACACCCCACCAGAAGAATCCTGTCTTTTAATGCAATTCCAAAACAACGTCTTTCATAACACTAAACATAGTTTCCTTTGATTGACCAATATTTTCCAAGATTTTTCTAGGTGCTTTCTAATAACTGATTTTTGTCCTTTTAAAACCCAAGTATTAAGAGCATTTTCTACTAACTATTTTACAGACTTCAATGTCTTGACTCAAAGCGCTCCCTGCAGAGCAAGCATCCAGGTTTTACGGCTTGTTTCCATTTGCAGCCTCCTTAGTGCTCTTCTCTCCATCCTTTTGGATGTAAAACCAAATTACATATGGGAAATAATGTACCATTATTACATCATAAAGACACAGTTCTCCACATTTAGTGTTGAGATAACAGGAGGATATTTAACATGCAATACCTCCAGTATTATCTCCATTATTAGGCGCATATATTAAGTCCTGTTTCTTCACTCCCCTTCTGTTCCACCCTTTCACATTCTTTCTTGTATGATAAGCCCATTTGAAGACAGTTCACACCCTGTCAAATAGCAATTTTTCTCAATACTCAAGACATGGACAGAGATGTGCAGAAATTGCTTTAGGCTCTGGGAAGTTAAAGCAAGTTTGAAATCATCCTGCACTTACCTATCAAAGTAGTATCAAGCATTTCACTTGATACAGTGTAAGAAGTGAAAAGTCTATACAGCTTCAGGTAATAGAAAAACAGCTTATTTGAAGGTTCAGTGATATAACAATTATGATTGTTGTATCACTTGTGTTTAAAATACAAGGCATCGAACTGGAGCAGTCCTCCTGCTTGGGGTAAGGCTATTTACAGATGTTAGTCCCCAGGAAAATCACTCAAAGGAGGTATCTAGTAACATGAGGAAGAAACAGACCAAGCCTAGAGCCTGCTGATGAAGCACACCCCAAGAGAAGCCATTCATACTGGGTGGCAAACAGGCAAAAAAGTTTTCAATAACAAAAAAAGTTTGTAGGACCACTTACAGCTTTTACGGCCCGTTCCAAAGGCGGTATAAAAAAAAACCAAAAAAATAATCTTCTAGCCACACTGCCTCTGCAAGGTATGCACTAACCTGAAGGCAAGCAGAAATCCTTCCTTCTTCCTCCAAACTGTCATCACAGAGATGTCAACATGAGCATCTCTTCACCAGGGCTTGCTTGACTTGGGGCCTCCCAACTATCACCACTTTTGTGTGCTAACACCCCTGAGGCCATACCATTCAGAGCAGACCCCTGGTCCCAAAGAGGGAGTCTATCCAGGCTACCCTCGTGCCACAGGTCTTTTCCCAAGTCTTCACCATGGGGCCCTGCTGCCATCCTACCCAAGGCCAGGACACAAGCTCTTGGCACTGGGCTGGCAGCAGCAGACAGCCAGGTACCCCATTATCACTTGGAAGAGGTCCCATCTGGTGATCCCACCACATTTATGGCCACAAAAGCTGTTTTTACAGGCTTCCCTACCTCTGTCCTGAAGGACTGGGAAAGACCATCCAGGGACACCTGACCTTAACAGCTGGCCAGGCCTATCAACCACGTCCAACAGCACGATGGCAGTGAAAGGCACAAAGCAGGGAGCAGCAGAAACCTCAAAACATGGATGAGAAAGTCCTGTGGCCACAGAGGTGGTCAGGGCGAAGACAAGAGAGGAGATGGTCCTGGCACAGTGCATCAGCATGGAGTTCCAGAAAATAAGCAAGACTTAAAAATTTTCCTGCTGCTATTCAACCTTCACATTGGTGATGAAAAAGACTACAAAAAAAAAATCCATAAAAATGAGCATATGCACAGGCAAGAATTTTCCTACCGCTGCCATGAATAAAAGGCAATTTTGGAAACAGCAGAGGAAGAAAGTGGCTTTTGCTCACACCATCCAACCTTCTGGCAGTCAGCGTAAGTGGAGACTCGCTTTTCCAACCATCCTCCAGTGGAACATGGCTCCCCTGCATGCCTGCACAGCTACACATCAATTACTTTCCTTATTACTCTCACGTAAACAAGTTTTGCTGTTTCCAAGGAGATGGGTTTGTGGACAGTTATAAGGAGGGCAGTGATCCGAAGCAAATAATGAATAAAGCAGCAGAAAATTTGAGAGTTTGCTGACAAGCTCAGTAATACAAAGGTGGAGAGGCATGGGGCACACCTATTAGGCAGAAAGGGAAATAAAACTCCTTTAGTTCTGCAAGTGAAACCAAAGGGAAGTGAAAGAGAAGAGGCCAGCTCACCTGCCTAGTGGTGGTGATCCAGCTAATCCAGTGTGGGCTTCAGCACAAAACCCCACAACTTCACCAGCACAGCAGGGGATAATAAACACCCTCCAGCTGAAAGGGGGGAGCTCCCCAAGCTACTCCTAAGAGCACAGGCTCAGCAAAAGGTGTGAAAGAAAACACCACAGCACCGAGACACCTGTGTTTGCAGGAACTCTGCTGCAGACACAGTTACAGACGCTTTGCTTTACCACAGCTTCCTCAGATACAGAGGCTGTGTGGAGCAGCGGAGGGCATGGTTGCTATAGTGCTTTGAGGCTGTGTCAGCATAATTATTCTGGTAGAAGTGCTCCAGTGCAGACAAGTCCTAATATCTCAGCAGGTAAACAGAGTTTATAGCAACCAAACTGAACAGGAGGAACGTCTACAACACTGCAGACCTCAGGCAGGGAGATGGGCACCAGGAAAAGGACCAGGCCACTTTACACCAGCAAGACATCACGAAACATCCTGGCCACTTCCAGCCCACTGCAACAAGAAATCTATCAGGAAATAATTAAGCAGTTTGACGTCTGTTTGAACGTCAACTCTCCTACCACAACTTTTTACCCCCCAAGTTTAAGTTTCTATAAAACTCTCACAACCAGGTTTGCTATTTAAAAAGTCTCATACAGCAAGCTTAAAACACTCCCTTAATTCCATGATGCTGCTGCCATGGACACCCGGTGCACAGCCCTAGAGAGGGCTTCCCAAACAGCAATATTTGTACTAATGTAACTCCACAAGGCTTAGGGGGATTTAGCACTTGAACAACACTTGTTAAAGCAGCCAGAATATCATTGTTTAGACAAGCCCTTGGTTGAGGAAAGCAGTGCACTCCTTCGAGTTTGGGCAAGAGCCAAGGGAGAAGTATGCATACTAAACAGAGGCTGACAAAATACCCCAGTTACATGCAGAGGGGAGGGGAAGAAGGAAGAAATGCCTCACTCCCACCCAGCAGCCTACACTGCTGCGGTGAGCAGGGTGAAGCACTTGTGTTGTGCAGGTCATATCTGGAGTCAACACCAGCCCTTTGGGTTTTTTAATGGGAAATGGCACGGCCTGTGTTGGTGGATGCAGTAGGGATGCTCAGATATCCGGTGTTCTTTTACCCAGAAAATACAAAGTAACTGGTTCCAACACTGTCTACATCAAGCATGGGGTAACTTAGTTGCGCCCACGGGCTTGCCATGGATCCCTTCCAGCTCCGAATATTCTGTGATTAAACATTAGCCTGGCCAAGCCCGCTGCGTTTTTCTCCAGGTTGAGCTACAAGGCTCAGGGAGTTCTGTGCAACACATTTGCAACCCTGCGCATGGTGCACGATGCCAGGCGTAGAACATTAGCTCTGTGACAGCACTGCATTAATGCAAACACTCTGACCACCTCGTGCCTTGCTGCAGCTGGAGTGCTCAGCCCTGGGGTGTGAGCATGAGAAGGGCTGGTCCCTGCAGTGGGACCACCTCTGCCTCTTGGCTCACCATCACACGCAGGCTGAGAGTGAGCTGGCACAAAGTACGCTGGGGAGCGATTCCACCATCAGCTCCATCCCTGTGTACGTGATGTTCATGCCTCAGAAGAGAGCAAGCAAACGAGTTTGGTACCTTGAGACAAACAGAGAATTTCCCATTTCATCACAGCCATCTAAGTACTAATACAATTTACCTTTATACCATTTCTATTTACTTTTGCTGAATATGGCCTGAGGTAAACGCCAGAGTCCTGGATTGGGTTGCTGTAAAATTCAATTGACATTTTAGTTACTGCTGTCTGGCCCAAGCAAGTATACTAACAGTGGGGAATTACTGAACTTATGACTTCTTCATCATCATCCTCCTCCTCTCCTCTGTGTTTCTCCCCTAAAATGCAAGCCACTTCATTACAAAGTTTAAAAAAAATGCCTCCTGAAGTGAAAAGTCCAGAAACATTTTGCCACACATACAATTATGTCTCATACTGTAAAGCAGCATATGGAAAAGCTTTTTCCACATGTAAACAATAGCAGACTCAGGGAATAATGCTGGCTTAACAGTCTCCCAAAAGACACACTAAATGAATAATGTGATAATGTAAGGGATTCTTCCAGTAAATTCTCTGATGTTTGGTATCTCACAGGGACACTGGTTCATTCAAATTGCTGTGAGGGGAACCTTTCAGAACCAAAGACAGAGATGCTGTCAGAACACCTTCAAAGAGGAAAAAGAAAAAGCAGATCAAAGCATTTCTCAGAAAGAAGTGCAAAGATATTTATCTTCTGGCCTGACCTACTGGGCATGCACAATTTATAGTGGCTTTTTTGATAATTGAAAACAAAGTCTTAGTTGAACCAAAGACTGATTCAGTGTTTATCTGACATAAGTTCTAAAGAACTGCCCCTACACAGGCCATACTGAGAAGCTCCCAAAATTCTGGCTACTGCCTTGTCTACTTGAGCCAAGCCTTGCTGGCTAATGGTTCTGTGAGAGGCCATTACTGTGACACAATCGAAACCGGTGTATTTTTCCCTTTTCACTTTCCTTTGAGAACTGGGAGAAAAGCTTGGTCAGCTGTACTAGCGATGCTGCAATACTCAGTCTTATTCTCAGCAGACAAAGAACAGCCCTTCCACAGAGGGAAAAAAAAAAAAAAAAAAGAAATAAATAATGTTGTGGGCAAACTGCATTGTTGTTTTAGGAACACCTAGTCTCTAGCATCCTGGCACAACCACTTTAATCAGCCTGAAACACATGGCAACGCTCAGGACATATCTAAGCAGCTGATACTCCCACGTCTCTTCTAATATAAGTGGGTTAGACATGAAATGGTGGCAGCTGCAAAACTAATAGGAAGTGAAACCTCACTGAATCAATAAAGCATTTCAACGTGTTTTTAAAGTTTTGACAAGTTCCACTTTAAGTTCAGAGCGAATGGCAAAAATTTATTAGAGAAATTAAGGAACCTGGGAGTGCTCTGAAAAATTGACACAGCCAAACCCACGGGAGGCAGTTTGTTGTGCAAACTGCGAGATACACACTGGCAGTCTCAGAACTGGATACGTAAAAGTTAAATTTCCAGTCTCTTCTTTGATACTACTGTAGCAAAGCCCAGTTCCTGAATATCAAGTCTTACGCAAAACTTTCATACAATCATTGTTTTTCATTCTTGGAAGAAAAGGAAAAGAAATGGCATTCTCTGTTTTCTCATGACACCATATGTAATGCCAAGTAGGGTAAAACTTGGCTTTTAATAATAATAAAAAAAAAACCAACAAAAAACCCAAACGGAGAATGACCCAAGAAATGTCCAAAACTCCTAAGACTTTTCACTGTGTCAGCATTTCACTTCTAAGCATTCACACTGACATTTCTCTAGTTCCTGTTTGCTAGAGAGAAAAGAGAGAACAAAAAGAAAAAAAAAAAGGAGGAAGAAAGAAAATTGTACGAGTTACATGAGTTATTTTGTGAACAAGGCAAAGAAACAACATGGTGGAAAAAAAACCCTGTGATTTTTTAACAATTTTTTGAGGAATAGATTCTAACCTGGCAGTGTATCAAGCATGCAAACTTGGGTCAAAAAGTTATTAGAGTTTTGCTGTTTTCTTCAATGAGTACAGCAGACCAAATTCCTCATCCAATCGGGCCTTCATCCAAAAGCACATGATACACTCCCAATCAACCCTTGGTGGGGAAATCAAGTTGGTGTAAATTGCTTTAACCTCTATGTGCAGATGATAACTGAACTTAGCATTTAGAAGAGCAAGACTGCAAATTCCTATCCAGTAATAATTGCTATCTTAGCATGAAAACACTTACCCTGTAATACAGTGCTATCAAAATAATTCCATTTATATATCTTTAATCAGTCCAAAGTAATGAAACAACCTTTTTGTAATAAGCATCAAACAAAACCCAAATACTATAAATGGTCACTAATTTACTTCCTCACTTCACCCACAGCTCTGTTCCTTTTCTTTCATGTACCTTCTGTTACGTTTGGGCTTTGTCCCTCATCTCCTCCCTCTTTATTGTATTTACATGATGCTATAGCTTTGTTCCTTGCCCTTTGCCATTCTTTTTCTCCTACTCCCTCTGCTAGCATAAAAAGCTAGGATTTTTTCAAAGTAAAAATACCCATTTGCCCCCCTCCTCCCCCCCCAACAAGATTAACAACCAAATTTCTTCCTTTTATACTTAAAATCCAGTTCCAAGAGATGCTGCTTGCTCTAATTAAAGAGACTGATGTGAAAATTGAAGGTGTTCTCATCAGTATTCTACATGAAGAATGTAGAAGGCTACTTTTTCTGTCCACTGTTATTTCCTGCTGATGCCATCACACTGTCCTTCATAGGTAGTTTCTTTAGTGTGTCCTGACAGATTGGAAGGCAGGGAGAAATTACTGGCTTTGGATACAGACCTTGGGCAAAAAAAGAAAAAAGAAAAAAAAAAAACCAAAACCAAAAAAACAAAACGCAAAAGTAAAGTTTGCTGTGTAAAGGGAAGGTTTTCAAGGGTAACTGACTCCAGTATAAAAGACTGTATCTATGCACAAGCAGAGTAATTAGATATCAGAAAGGCAAATGCAAAAAAGGAAAAGGCATATTAAGGTAGGGCAGGGCCAATATAAGGGTGGGTTGAAATGACAATCACAGTGAAGAAATGTAAGAAGCTAGGGGATGATTCTTGCAGGTGTTGACTCATTCACAGTCAACACTTTTACTGCATGATAATTTTCACCTGTTATATCTCAAATATTTAATGGTATTAAATGATATGGTATCATTGAAAGATGGTTTTGAGCGTTGAAACTTGCCCTCTAGGCAGATGAAACACACAGATTGTGTCCCCACTGTTGCCTTGGAATTTATTTTTAAAGCAAACTTCTGTTTTTACCAATATTTTCTCAGGGAAGGTGTCAGTCTCTTCATCCACTATCCTTTAACCTTGCCTGAAGACGGAGTAGGAGGTAGATTATGGACAGATAACCACAAAAGCTTGATGTGGATGATCAGAGAAACACAAAGAGGGTAATTATTCACAGGATTTGTCTCTTTTTACCAACTAGCACGCCTACATTTTTTTCATATATTCCTGTGATACCGATAGTAGGCACCTGGCAAGGAACAAAAACTCCATTCTGCATATGCACATCAGGCAGCCTGAGAAATAGAATAAGAGGAAAAAAAAAAAGTTAGCAAGGAAAAGATAAGTGTCAATCCAGGCAAGAAAAGATTCCCAAATTTGTATTTTGTCTGAAATAGCTGTCTTTTAATATGTAGAAAAATGAAAGTAGATCTGAGAGCAACTCCTCAATTTTATTTTGGAGACCTATTTTGTTGAAGAATGATTTTTAAAAGTATCATCTTTTTACATGACTCAGAATAATCACAGCAATTCTAACATCCATGTTGCACATCCTGAACAGGCACAATATTCTAGGTATTAATGCCAAAGAGTTTGTATATAATATGGTATAATGAGTATTCAAAACTGCAGAAACAGTTTTATCACTACTTCTGCCCCGAGTTGCCAGGGGAAACTTAAAACAGTCAAAGGCATTACTTGATTCATATAATCTGTATATTTAAACTTGCAGGACTTCAGAGATACAGAAAAAGCAAATGTGAGCAAGATGCTACAAAATCCTGTGCAATTTTGCAGGTAGAAAACCAACTTCAAGTGATTATGAAGTTTTTAATAGGCCTTTCTTCCCTATTAACTATACGCAGTTTCTGAATGCAAGGAAATTTAGCAGATCTCTAAGTTCCTGACTTCAGTTCTTGCCATTCTGTGTGACCTTAATAAATCAGAGGGTTGGGACCGATAAGGGACTGATGTTTCAGGATACATGAGCCTTTCAGCCTCAGGGCTGAGTGTGATAATGACATGATAATGTGATAATTTCTCTGCATGAAAAAGAAATGCAGGTATAGATCCAAAACAAGCAGCACCCTCAGTGAGGAGCTAACAAGAGCTTTGGTTCGGGGTGAGGAAACTCTGAACACAGATTTGGGTGAAGTCCCACCCCGGTGCTTGGCACCTTTATCTTCTTTGGACTCAGAATTTGGAGTCCTCCTCTGGCAGTGAGTGCCAAAATCTGTTCTTAAAAACAATGAATAAAGAGTCCCTGTAGCTTTTCTGGTCTGTGACTTCAGTTCATGTGGCTGCTGGTCACAGCATTTTTCTTTCTGTTATTGCTGGAAAACACCAAGGTCGGTGTCAACAGTCTGCCAAAGGTGCTTAAAGGGCCTTTTGGGCTGTCAGCAGATATAAAATTCCCAAAAAGCAATGTTCCTTTTCTCTTAAAGTGCAGCTGGAGGAAACAGTGTCCACCTTCTCTGTGCTGCTACCCAGTGGTCAGAGCACTGGCCAGGAAGTGGGAGTTCCTGGGGAGCATTCCTGCCTCATCCCTGACCACCATGCTAGACTGGGAGGAGGAAGAGCAGGAAGGAAACAGGGAGTCACCACCTTTTCGTTTGAAGTTATGACCCTGTTCCAAAAAGCATGTGAGTCTCGAACAAGGACAAGGCAGCTGAGGCCAAACACAGAGTAAAACAAGGAGGTGTCTCTCTCATCCAGTTCAATCAATAAACAGGGACCTAGGGTTAGTTCATGCATTTCTGTAGTAAGTAGCTTCTGGATAAAAACCAACACTGGCTTGGGAAAAGTTATCAGAAACCAGCCTACAGATCCCAGTGTCTCCTTCCTTCTAGTTCACACTAGAACCACGCATTTGCCATCCTTTCCAATAGGGCACAAATTCAACAACTGAGGTGATGAATGCTTCCCTTCCATTTTGCAATCCTCTTGAGCACCTGGGACACCCTCCTGGTAGTTAGGAGGTGTTGATGTAAATGTCTTTGAGCTAAAAGGCAATTCTTTAATCCCTGTGTTACTGCACTGAAGGTGAGCACTCTACCAAATTCTGCCAGGCACTGAAGCCATCTTCAGTGACTAAACAGAAGAACCTGACTTGTTGGGCTTGGAGAGGTTCCACTCAGCAGGACCTCTCTTAGAGCTGCTCCACCTACTTCCTGGATCCCAAATGGGAACAAAGGGGAGACAGGTTCCAAGGTGCCCAGTTTGGGGCAATTTCGAACACTTCTATCCAGAGACAGATTAACAAGAGTTCAGGTGGCTGCTCAGAGGAGTTTTTCAGAACTGCACTTTTAGTTTACCCATGCTGTTTTCCTAGTCCTCAGTGTTTCAGGTTACATTTACACAGTTAAGTGGAGTGTAGTCAGAGAGCTGGCGAAGTCCAGCAGGACTCTAAGTGGCCTGTAGTTCTGCTACATCATAGCCCAGCTCCTCTCAAAGCAACCCACCTTCCAGCACAAACTATTCCACAGACTTTCTACATGGAAGATTTGGTTTTCTAAGAAGAAGCTGGTGTCTAATTTACCCATCCCTGCTGTATTTGTGACCTCTAAGGAGGCAGGGTGGCAGGGTTTGGTGCAAATGTACACCTGCAATACATAATAGGGCAGAACACATTAGATGTACAAACACATGTTCAGAAGCAAAAAAAAAAAAAAGCCACATCTCCCAAACAGAATGGTTTGGGCTTGACACCAAGCTTAAGTCTGGGTTCAAAGGCAATAGAAGAGTAGCCTCTGGCTTTTTGGTGTCTCTTTGCAAAACAGGAGTCACAGACCTTTATTTTCTCAGAGGGGAGCTGTGAAGAAAAATGCCTTTTACTCTGGAGTGCCATTTATTGTGGCAACATGCCAAAAGACAGATCCAAAAAGGGAGGGTGAACTTTTTGAAGAGTCATCCCATCCTAGGTATTTAGCAACTGGAATGAAGTAAGCCTTAACAAAACCAGGTGTAAATGAAAACAGTTGAAGGAATGTAATTTAAAAAGCAGTTTCTTCTAGGCTGCACAAGTTTTACTGTGTTATTATTAGTTCTCCAGTATTTGACTAAAAGCATTCTGGAGTAAAGTGCTCTTCTGTGACATACAGAAACGGGAATGAACATTTAAAAGTAAATATATTTTAGATCTTATATGTTAGAAAAGTCATGAATACAATCACTAGATATTGTATTTGCAAAAAATTCTGCTGCTGGATGTCATCTGCATATGGCTATAGATGTCCTTATCTAGTTAAAAAAAAAAAAAGGAAGTTGATAAATCATGAAGGAAGGAAATACTGAGGTTTAAAACAGCCACAAATTTGTTTTTCTTCAGCTTATCATTCTGAAAACTCAACTGCTGTAATTCTGGATGAGTTGCCAGATTGTTTCCTTCATAATTCTGCCTCTCTCTTATCCATTCTTTAGGGATCAAAAACAAGCATATTAACTTCAGTCAGTGAACACGCAAATCAAACAAACACATTCCCCTAACTTTGGGCTCTGATTAATTCCACTGGTAGCCTTTGACCTTGATTTCCACAATGTCTTGCACTGCATAAAGAAGCCTGACCCGGTATCAGAAACCTGCAGAGATTTGGTTTGGAAAAAAAATAAAGCCATCCTCATCACTATTCCCCAAGTACTACATTAAAATCTGTAAAACAAAGGGCTGAAATCTGAAGTTTAGGCCTTGGAGCCAGTTTCACAATCTGTTTCCTGTAGCCAGAGTTCATTTGGAGCCAGTGGAAAAAACAGCTTCTAAAAGATAAAAGGCAATGCTGTGACTTTCAATCAATCTCGGCATTCAGTGTGTGAATTCAGCTGTACCAAAGTCTAAAACACCAGAGCTCCAGTTCTGACTCTGGTTCACTCTACTGATCTTGGATATATGTAGTCATTGTCAGAGACACCCAACAACTCATGATGGGAAAAATAAGATCTAGCCAATTTCTGGAGATCAAAATTTAGATAGAAATAAGGAAAAGAGATGTGACATGTCCATTCACAGGAGGAGACCATAACAGTGACAACAGAATGGGATGGGAAGCTGAAGTGGCAGCTAACGTAAAAACAAAACAAACGAACCAAACACCTCCAACAACATAAAAGGCACTGGCAGAACTATTTTCTTTGAACCCATCAGTTATGATGGGTGGAGGCCTCGAGTGCTTAGAGAAGTCAAGACTCATATTTATTACAGGTAGTGCTGATTTCAGCAGATACATTGTTCACGAGGGTGCCAAAGGCCTGGAGGAAGCAGCTGCGTGAAGCAGTCCAGGCCTGTCCACCCTACTGAACAATGGCAATGCAGCCTCCTTGCAGAAAGGATTTTATGGGAAAAGAAGAGACTGGTCTTCCTTCAAAGGCACAGGTAAATGCAAGCTTTAAAGAAACAGCTCCAGAAAACAAAGGGATGTCGGATGAAGAAATCAGAATCTTTACAAATAAGAGAGCGATGGATGGTGTGGGTGAGTCAGCCCAGGCTCTGTTCCTGGTCTCAGAAGTGGTTTCTGTGTCTTTCTGTGGCACAAAAGTAGCTTATCTGCATTTACCTTCAGTTTTGATGCCTGAGTTTTAGAGTGGGAAATGCATATGTGAGAAGCTAAAAATAATTATGCAAGACCCTATGTAGGCCCAGTTTCTAATTTACTCCCAAATATTCTTTTGCTTTTCTGCATACTCAAAATTTTAGTTTCATGATTGCTTCAGTGTGACAGCTGCAAACAGTTCTGCCCTTGTTTTCTTCTCTTCTCTGCCAAGAGGTGAAGTGGATCAAGGAACTGACTTGGCTGAAAATTAAAATTTATCATAAACAGCACTTTTTTTTTTTTTCTCCCCCACGCAGGAAAAGCAAGGGCAACAGTAAAATACCAGCCTCTTTAGCGGCAGATTACACTTAATCACAGAACGGCTGAGCTTGGCAGGGACCTCTGGAGACCATCTGGTCCATCCTCCCCACTCAGGCAGGGCCACCTAGAGACAGCTACCCAAGCTGCCCCGTGTCCGGGCAGCTTTTGAGTATCCCCAAGGACAGCAAGCCCACAAACCTCCCTGGGCAACCCGTGCCAGCGCTTGGTCACCCCCACAGTAAAAACGTGCTTCCTGACGTTCAGAGGGAACCTCCTGCGTTTCAGCTGGAGTCCCTTGCCTCTGACAGCGTCCTTGGGCACCACCGAGGACAGCCTGGCTCCATCCTCGCTGCACCTTCCCTCTAGGCACATATAAATGTCCGGATATATTCATGGGTAAGATTCCCTCCCCTAGTCTTCTCCTCCCCAGGTTCATCAGCCCCTGCACAACAGGGACTAAAAAAAAAAAAAAATCCCCTGGGATTAACTTGCATAAAACCACCGCGGAACTGTTGTTCAGTGTGAATATTCCGGGGATTCCCCCCTCCCATCCCTCCCGTATCCCAAGTGACGACGGGACTACGTTTCGCTAGCACCGACAGTTTTTCCCTTCCCGCCGACGCGCTTACTCGGGATCCATCC
>VXBQ01012628.1:6031-31954 GCA_013400175.1 Phainopepla nitens
CTGGGGTCTGCAGCAGAAAGGACAAGGACCTGTTGCAGTGAGTCCAGAGGAGGGCCATGAAGATTAGAGGGATGGAGCACCTCTGGTATGAGGAAAGACTGAGAAAATTGGGATTGTTTAGCCTGTAGAAGAGGAGGCTCTGTGGTGACCTTATTGTAGCGTTTCAGTACCTAAAGGGAGCTACAAGAGAGCTGGAGGGGGACTTTGAGCAAGAGCAGGTAGTGATGGGACAAGGGGTAATGACTTTAAACTGAGAGAGGGTAGGTTTAGATTGGGCATTGACTGGGCAGTTAATGAGACACTGGAACAGTTTTCCTGGAAGCTCTGAATGCCTCATCCCTGGAAGTGTTCAGGGACAGGTTAGATGGATCACTGAGGAATCAGATCTAGAGGAAGGTGTCCTTGCCCATGGCAGGGGTGTTGGAACAAGGTAGTCTTTAAGGTCTCTTCTAACCCAGACCATCCTGTGATTCTGTCTCTGTTGCACAGATGTGATAGAAAGCTGATACACATCCTATAAATGCTTAAACTATAGGAAAGTGAGAATTGCAAATTTTGAAACTTAGAGTGATGTTTCAGGGGAAAAAAATCAAGTGTTTAAGCTTGGGATTTTTTTTTAAAATTGAGGCGTTGTGTATCTGAAAAGGCACATTGACTCAACAGCATTGGGTCACGTGGTGTACTCAGTACTAGGTGGGGAGTGGGGTTTGGGGTTATCCCCCTCAGCCAGTCCAACACAAACATGTGAATCCCTTCACCTGGTGCTGAGCTCGGAGTGTGCTGCTAAGCATAGATTTGGTGCTTTAAAGAATGAACACGCTTTCTTTTGTTCAAGCTGCGGGAAATGGAGGAAGAACTGAAGCAGGCTCCGGTGCCTTTCCGCAACCAAATGATGAGCAAAATCCGAGCCTACAGAAGAGACCTGTCCATGTTCCAGAGAGAGATGAGAAGCACAGATCTGGGATTGGGCCGTGGAAACCAAGGCGATACAAAATATGGAATCTTCGCCACAGAAAATGAACAGAGTGTGAGGATTAGATGTAAATTTAATTAAACTCTGCTGTGATTCTGCAAAAGCAGTATCACAGATGGACTGGTTACAATGTTTCTACTTTAAACCACCTCTGTGCTTTTATAACTCCCTGTATATCTCTCTACCTATAACATGGATATCTCAGGGAGGAGAAAGAACACCTGGAACTCAGAGGAGAGCTTTTCTGTTCTAAAAAAAGATAGGAATGTAATCAAAATGGAACTCCTTGAAAGCCATGCTTTCATGGTTAGTAATTTGCACAACATCTTATACCGAAACTCTTCATTTAATCATTCCCCTACAGAAGGGAAAACACAGAAGTGATGCTACTTAATGAAAGAAAGGTTAACTCACCTGATTCTAGTCTCCAAAACTAGCAAAGTGTGAGTCATGTATAGGTTCTGTGGTAGAATTATCTTTTAAGTGATCTTAGTGTAAATAATGTCAAGAAAATACAAGGATTTTTCCTCTAGCACTTTTTTTTGCTATGGTTTTGCTGCTACAGTGCAAAAAGCCAGATAAGCTTAGAGAAATCTGAGCTTGTGGGACTGAATCTCCTTACTGTCTTCAAAGTGCTGTTACCTATACAGACAGTTCATGGAGGTGGGCTTTTCATTTTTCTGCCTTAGATGAAGACTGTTTGGGGGAGGGTCTTTGCTTACTATTTCCTTCAGCTGCAGCTTGGGAAAATTTTGTATTTGATTCCTCTTGACTGATTACTCTAAAACCTGAGAGCAGGGTGATAGATTAGTCTTTCTAAGCTTAAGGAAACACTTTATTTTGAGCTACCTTCTGACCCCAAGGTCAGCAAACATTCCTTATCCTCTAGACCAGGCTACTGACATGAAAAGAGGATCTGTGTTACTTAGCAGTCCATCTGTTAGTGCTGTTTGTTCCTAATCCTTTTGACTGTAAACTCTTCATGATTTCCCTGACAACCAACTGTGAAGTCGCAAATAAGACTGACTTTAGATGTGAATGGAAGTAAAAGTTTCTATCTGGAAAAGAAAGATAGTATTTTCATGTAAATGGTCTTTGATGGAAAAGTAAATTGTTACAAAGGTTTTTGGAACTGTTTTAACTCTTCAGTGCTGTATCCTTTTTTGAGATTTGACCAGATTGGCCATAATCTTACAAAGTGAACGAGGCTCAGCCAAAATTAACTGGGGTGCATCATTTAACTTACGTATGTACAGCTAACACAAATGGATGGCCTGTGGAGCCACATTCTAACTTTTTAATGTCAGAAGCCTCATACTTCTGTCTTTGTGCCTGATAGTTAAGCATCCATTATTTTTCAGACTAATGTGCAGTCACAGAGGGTGCTGCTTCTCCAGGGCACAGACAGTCTGAACCGAGCCAGCGAGAGCATCGAGCGCTCGCACCGCATCGCTGCCGAAACCGATCAGATTGGCACGGATATCATCGAGGAGCTCGGGGAGCAGCGGGAGCAGCTGGAGCGCACCAAGAGCAGGGTGAGCAGGAAACTGGGCATTGCTTTGCAGCAATCTGATCTTATTCAGGGGGAACTCTATACCAGTAATTACTCTCAGGGACCTTCGTAGGCACAGTAATCCCATTGGATGTTTCTACGGACCAAATTCAGGCTGCCACATTTCTCTTTGTTCTCATGAAAGAAAAATAATTACTGGAGAAGAGTCCAAAGCATGGCAGTCAAATGTCTGCTGCTGTGTCTGTGCAAGATGGGAAATTAGACCTATAGATCTGCTAGAAAAAAACAGCATTACTGAGAAAGTTACAGATTAGAAAATTGTTAAGGAGTTGCCTTGTGACTAGATTACTAGTAAAAGTTAAGGTTTTAGTAGTTAGCAAGTTTTTGTAATGAAAATAAATTCAGTAGAAGAGTGATTACTTAATTTCTAGCTTTCCAATATTTCCAGGGAGGGAGAAAATGTTGTCAGACAAGATGCCTATCCCTCATCTTTGGTTTAAGAAGCTCTGCTTCTGCTGTGAAAGCTTCAAAAACTAGTTCACTTGTTTTGTTTACACAATACGCAAAACTGACAATTTGATTTTTAAACTAACAAACTGATGGGATTTTCTCTGTGTGCAAGGGATCCCAAGTGTAAAGCTGTTAGGTGAGTGACTTCAGGGGACACTGAGTTTGGCAAACAAGCCCACTCAGCCAAAACAAAAAGTACACCCCTGCCCTTGGGAGTTCTCTCCACTTGTTGCAACAAAGCCTGTAGCTTTTTCATTTAAGCAGTTCTGTAATTTCAGTCAGAATTTGATTTGTCCTGTTCCAAAATTCAGGTTAGAAAACAGGAAAGGAAATTGATCTTAAGATTTGTAGGTATAGTTTTTGTCCTTTAGCTAATAAAAAATATTACAGTCCTTCAGGTGTCACAGTCTCTCAAGAGATTGTTCACAGAAGCATCGAATTGTCTAGGTTGGAAAAGGCCTTAAAGATCATTATTGAGTCCAACCATTAACCCATCACTGCTGTGTTCATCACTAAACTGTTTCTGTGACTTCTGCTGTGAGCCTTTTAGGCAATGAATTGTGGAATTCTGTGAACCACACATTCTAACTGGAAGCAGACTTTCTTCTTGCTTGTTCCTTCATAGTGAAATTGGAAATCTACTAAGCTCCGAATTGACTTCATGGTTTTCTACCCAGCTTTGCAGTTTTGCAGTTGAGGGCAATATGTTAAACTTCAGAGGAATTGTGCAGGCAGGTGTCTGTGATATAAGTGACCTGGCTTACCCTTCACTTCCCTAGAATGTTTGGAAGTGGAATAGTGAAACCTTACCTTGAGACCAGTGGCCATGCATTATGACTCGTGTCTGTGAAGCAACACCTTTTTTAGTTGTCTATACCCTCATTTCATTATATGCTTCTTAGTAGCTGACTGGGTATGCTGGGCAGTTCATTTCTGGGCAATACTAAGCTGAAATGGATTATCCATTAACAGCTCAGAGCTTGTACCCATGGAGTCACTTAGATCTGTCAGTGTAACACAGTTCTTTCTTGGATAGAACTTGAGCAGCATTTCAAACAGTTCAATATGCACTGGGGTGAACACATCAGGATCACTTTCTTCTGGTGTTAACAACTAGAATAATGAAATGAAACTTCATGAAAGAAGCTCATACTAACTTTCTGATGTTTGTATATTAATTAAAGAGGCAGAAAGTGGTCTCACATTGCATACTTTGTATGTATCTAAGGAAAAGTATACATAAAAATCTTAATTTCTCCTTAGAAAAGAGGCAGTGCTTCCAGCTGGTGTTGTGGGTAGAAATCAATGTTGTGTATCTGTTTTGAGAGTACATGGTCACCCTTGGTTCTATAATTCATTGCAGCATTTCAACCCCAGCTGCTTTCATGTGCATCTTTCCAGAGTTGATGTCTGCTTGCTTAACTGACAAGTAACTTCTGTCTCTCTTCAGCTGGTGAATACAAGTGAGAACTTGAGCAAGAGTCGCAAGATTCTACGCTCGATGTCCCGGAGGTGAGAGGTGTCACTGACAGCAGCGTGGGGCACTGGTGCCTGCTGCATTTTGGGGAAAAAAGTGTAGCAGCTGGGAGGTTTTAGTGAATGTGTAAACAGGATGTGTGCCCACATGCAGATGCTGATTTGTGTGTTTTCCTCTCTGGTAACTGCTCAGTGGGGTACAAGCTGTTGAACAGCACTGAATGTGTTCTGTCAGGATGATGTGGGGTCTTCAACCATCCAAACGTGGTGAGGACAGAAGCAAGTTACAGGAATTGCTCAATGTGCCTGCAGATGCCACTCGTTCAGGTTGGGAGAAGCTGTGCCATAAATCACTGCAGCACTGGGCGAGTTAGATGCCTGATGACACGGACAAATCTGTTTAGCCCACACCAGTGCCCTGGAGCAGTTATGCTGACTCATGAGACACTCTGAGCTGGACCATGTACTGTTTTGATGGCTAAAACCTTGGCTTCTTAGGTGAATTTGCAGTTTAGCTATACTGTTTAATTACCCTTAAAAACCCAGTTCATAGACTCTATTCCCAGTAGGTACTTATCTCCTCACAACCCTTCCTTTATGCCCATTGCTAAAAGAGGTTGTGATAACTGCCTAGTTTTCAATAGTAAAAGTACTTTATTATTTTGAGATTTTAGTTTTCCTTCAACAACATAGTTCAAGTACACCACAATGAGGGTTTTAGCACAGGACTTTAAGTATTGTTTTCCTCTTTGTTTCACTGGAGGAGTAGGCACATACAGAGCAATAATTTGCCTTCTGTGGGATAGGGTAAGAGGAACAGAACTGGTACTGCTGAAATAGGAGAGTTAAACAGAATTTCCAGGAAAACATGAGTAGTGAACTATTGAGTTTAGCCCTTTCTGCTTGTTAAGAGCTTTTTTGTGGTCTTGCTGAAATAGGGAAGGTAAGATGTTGATCTGGATCTAGAATCTGCTTTCATAAACAAGATAAAAAAAAAAAACCTTGGATTTTTATTTTTTTAACTCTAGAGTAACCACAAATAAGTTGCTGCTGTCAATTATCATCATCCTGGAACTGGCCATCCTAGGAGGTGTGGTCTACTTCAAGTTCTTTCGTAAGCGATGAACCTTCATGACCAAGATGAGCTTTGCCACTGAAGAGGACCAGGATGGGCTCTCTGCTCCCTTTGACTGTCTGAAGATTGAACTGAGTCATGAGGCAGCACAGTCAACTGGAACTGTACTGACACTTGAAAGACAGAGAATGGGAGTAAAAAGAAACAGGCTTGAACTACTGGTAAGATTAATAAGAAGGTAATAAATATTTTATTGTCTTATTTTGTATATACTTAACTAAATGAATAAATCTTGGTATGTAATAAAGTAGCCACTGATCAATGGAAAAGCTAGTTTATTTAAAAATTGAGAAATCAACAGTATTTGCCAAGTGTTGACAATCTATCCACTCAAGTGCCTCAGCAGAACTCTGCAGTGTCCAATATATCCAACCGTTTGGGTTCTTAAATCCTCACTTGCTCTTCACGGTCAGATTCATCTGGAGAGCTGGGTGTTGGGAGTTGATCAAAAGCAATGTGTGCTCCTTCCCTCGTCTGCCCAAAGCACGTTGCTATCACGTCGACTGCAAGGTGAGCAGTTGCTTTCACTGCCTCTTGAGAAGCTCCGAGCATTGGATTGACTTCAACCATGTCGACAGCTGAAAGCATTCCTGTGAAAATGGTGTGCAGCTTTGTTACTCTGACAAAGGATGCAAGGTTTTGTTCTTGGCCTTTTATTCATTGTGGCAAGTCTGGTATTTGGGTTTGTGACCTACTCTAGCCCTTAGACAAGTAAGATTGGCTCTCAAGTGAGGGATGAGGTTTTTGTTCTCAGATGCAAATTTCTGGTTTTAATTTGGTTCTTTCTTACATCATCACTACCTCACTCATTTGTGCTTTCAGCATTCAGGAAAAATGGTTGGTGGTCCATACACAGTTATGAGAGGAATGTTTTTTCTCCCAGTTCAAAAATGAGGGATTATAGAAGAGTCTCACCTTGTATTCTTTTGCCATCCTATTCATGAATCTATACACTATTGTCTGGTTGGGATTTTTTAACCTTCTTTTACTGCAAATAATACTGTTTAAACATATTAAATAAAAACTTGATGGTAATAAGATGAAAAGACCTTATATATTGAGTCAACTGCACTCTATTTTATGAAAGGTTGATTTGTTAGTCTTGAATCCTAGAATGGAACTTCAAACTATTTAAGATTGTTTGCACCCATTTTTGTATTCCAGATACCCATTTTCTCATCTTGCCTCGTGTATTTAGGATTAGGGAACAGGGATTAGACATTTTTGATATTAGTTGTTAACATACTGTGTAGTTTGTTTTCTTTTGCTAAGCTGAAGTTGTTAATGGTTAAGCTGCTTCCAACACCAAGGGAATTGCCCAACCACAGGATTTCTTTTTCCCTTACTGAAGGCAGAATTGACTTTGCAGGCCCCTTTGCTTTGACTACACTTACTACCCCTTTACATAGGAAAAACATAACCAGTATGAGCTCTGGCTAGTTTGTCCTGTCCTTGCTTAGCCCCGTACTGCTGGTCAGCTCCTACCTGTGTTGTGTATTTCCTCTGTGAGGTACATGCCTTCTCTGTAAGTTAGTCCACCTAGAACAGGAGTCCCCGTTGCTGGAGCCAGTGAGGGATCAAAAGCATCAATGTCAAAACTCAGGTGAATTGGTCGCTGTCTCCTGAGACAGAATAAAATAAGAAAAGCAGTCTTAGAGCCTTAAACTGTCTAGGCTAATCAGCAAAGTAGCATCAAGCTCCTTGAACCGTGTCTCCTATACATTAAAAAAGCATCTACTCAGTGAGGATTTGGTTGAAGATAAGTACTTTAGTTCAAACCACCTTAACTAGTATTTGTCATCTTAGTGGAATGATGTAGAGAAGTGTATGATACAATCCAGCCTTTTCTCCTTTTGTACAGAAAGCCAGGGTGAAGGCTGAAACACTGATGTGCATGGCAGCTAGGATGGAGGAAGCACCGAGCTCAAGGATTTCCCTGACAGTTCATCAGGATGAGCATTTTTCAGGTCAATACTTAAAGGCTGTCTCCCAACCCTGCCATGCAGCCTAACTGCTGAAGTAGTAAAGGATAATCTTAAACCCTAGAATGTTAGTTACTTACTATATCATCTGCCAGCTGATGACAGCTTAATAAACTGGACACTGCTTGTCACTCACATGAATTATTTAAGTGGTAGACTTGTACTTCCAACTTACTGCAGATGCTCAGTAAGGAGAAGCATCTGGATTACCATCTTCTTTACTTGGCACAGCTGCAGCTAGGAAGGGTGAGCACACCTTTAGAAAACAGCAGCATGCAGCACAAGTTGTCACCTGTGGGGGAGGTTACCCTTTCTAAGTGACCCCCTCCCCAGCTCCTAGAGACTAGCATGATGTGCTCCCTGACCTAGTTCCCCAACCTTGAACAAGGGTGGCAAAGGTGGCAGTAGTGAACTGCAGTAAGGGGGTGGTTAAAGTGAACTTCACCAGCTGCACTGGAGCTGGCAGCTGCCATCAGGACGTTGTGTGTGAGCAGTCCAAGGAGGAAGCCATCCAGTGCTTCCACCTCCCATACCAACAGCTCATATCAAGTTGCTGTATGTATTTTTAAAAGTATAATATGTATCCTGCGCTCCAAGTTGATTCAAACATCTTGTCAAACTGCAGAAAATGCAGAATTACTTAAGAGAACAAATAGTATAAAACAGAGCCACAATTGCAGTGAGTCATGTAACTTGTCTCAGCCCTCTGCCAAACACTGTGAAATGGTTCCAGTGGTGAGACTTTCCTATATACTGGACACTGGCACAGTTCTGTGTAGCTGCCTTACATGAAGTGACCTTCACTTAAATAACTTTCAAGAAAGCAGATGTTCAACAAGAATAGTTTGAATTAGATAATAGTTTGTTACCTGCCCATCAGTTGTTCAAAGGTTCTTTCCATAACTTTCTGAATTCCAAGGCGATCAATATCCCTCATGGAAAAATACTGGATGTCAAAGTTCTTCAAAATAAAGCTGTGAAAATATATTTTTTAAAACAAACGTTACCGGTTTAAGCTGAAATCTAGCAACTCTTATGGACATGATTTCAAGCTCCTTATTTCAGCCTTTACAAAAATTGTTTAATCTAAATCAACTTACTACTCAGCAGGATCCACATCCCTCAAACCAATGTACACAATATCAGATGCTGAAAGGCAGGGTTTTAGCCAGGAAAAACCAGGAAGTTGTGGTACCTGCAAGCAAAGGTTTGGTATTAGGTCAGTTTAATGACATACCTAACAAAACACTATTTAATGCTTCCCTGAAAACTTTGTATTGATTTATAGCATCCTTTCTCTCTTAAATAGAGAAACTTCTGCACTTGAGGGTTTGGCTGATGTAATCAGTCCTTACCTTCCTTCCTACCTTCAGCTCAGGTAAAGTGATACAACTTTATCTGAGGTGAATGTTAATGGATGAAGGTTTTTTAACTCTTCTACATTTTCCAGTTTGAAGAGGAGGAGGACTGAAAAGCCTGAATCCACAAGCAATAGGTAATTTGCATCAGTGAGTGGGAGGAGGAATGTTTAACTAGATACCCAGATGAAGAGAACTTAATGGTGATGCACTGTAACTTACCCAGTATATTATGCTTAGGTGGAAGAATGAAAACCAAGGCACCTGTATCTTTTTAGGAGAACTACCACAGTCATGCAAACTTACAAAAATAGTATTAAAGATGGATAAATTCAAAGTGGGAAGTTGAAAAAAATAAAAAAATAGAGGATAAAAGCAGGGCAAGAAGTTAGGCTTCCACAGTGGGCTAAAGTCATGCATACATTGGAGAGAATAGGTCTAGGACAGCAACTGAAAGATTATGAGGTCATCGTTTTTCAGCTTTGGTAATTAAGTAGTCATGGTATGGAATTATAAAACCATTCAGTTAGCAATACCTACTAATTTTACAAGTGATTTAAATTAACTCAATTTTCTCTTCATCTCCCAGCTCTGAAAATGGCTACAGCCAACACAGCTGTCAAGCAGCTAGAAGGTTTTGTTTCCCTCTTAGACTTCTTAATTGCTAATTATATTCTAATTACAATATAGGATGTTTTTAAAGGTTAACACTATATTTAATTACATTGAGTTAAATTAGCACAGATCATAAAAGTATTTGCTACTCTAGGACAATGACCTGACCCTTCTCCAGTCATAAATTAAAAAGAGGGATTAAATGGAGACCACTAGGAAAAATAAATTCAGGTTTCGAAAATGAATTCTGCAAAATCCATCACCACATCATAAACTGAGCATAGTAATGATAATATTGTCAGATACTCTCTAGTATTAATGATGCAGTAGATTTAATACTGCAATTTCAATTACACCTCTTTGTTTGTAAATAAATAAAACTGCCTTTGACAGGTTCTTTGCTTTGTTACAGTGGAAAAGGAGTTGCTGATAGTAAAGCCAGAGGTGCAGGCATTTTCATGGAAAGGTATTAATAGCAGTTTGGATGGTTCCAGGAGCCCTGAAGCAGTCAGGAAAGGAGGATAATTTTTTTGTCCCACTATTGACTCAACTGCTGTACTGGATGAGGGTAAGAGGGTGAGCTATATGCACTTCTGCACACATAATGGTTTGCTCCAGAGAGTCAGAGGGGTATTAGCCAGACAAACCATTGTCAAAGGCACATTCTGCTACTGCTGAAGAGCTGTTTAAAAATTCACACTCTTGTAGAAGCCTTGTGATACCAGCAGGATTTATGCTGGTCTGATTTGTGTTGTTCCCTCCTCTAAACAGCAATACAATAGGGTAAGAAAAACCCCCTGAGTGAGTGCACACACCTGTCTGTGCACCTGCACAGCCAAGGCCTTGTGTGAGCTGCTTCTGCACAGGCAGCAGGACTGCTGGAGTTGAGGTGGGCTTGTGACAAGACCCCATAACCAGTACCATGCCTGAGGAGCCTGCCACTAAACATAGCCTAATTTTATTCTTTCTTCATTACTGCTGCTTGCAAGAAAGGCCTGCTCCCCCAGTGACCCCAGAAAGTTTACAGGTATTCTTGTAGCATGTCAAAAAAACCCCAGTAATTGTAAAAAATTACTGCTTTTCTATGCTGCTCGAGAACTGGAACCCAGCAGACCAATATCTTCTCCTTCCTCAGCTATCATAGACTTTTATATTTGTTCTGTTCCCACCAAGCCATAAACTGTTCACTTTAGGTGAGCTCTAAAATTCACAAAATTTTCTCTTTCTCTTCTTATCGCCCTCGAGAAAGTGTGTACAGTTGTCAAAAAGAAAAGAAAAATCACCCCCTTTAACTTTACTGTATTTCTACTTTTTTGCCCTAACCTTTTATATTAACCTTTTTATGTTCACAGGGTGTTCTAAAAAGCCCCATTAGTTTTGCATTACACTTCAGGGATTCCAACGTTTGTGGAGACCACATAAGAATGACTAGAAAGAGGAAAGTATGTAAAAGCACCAAATGATTCTATTGACTTGTGGATGGAAATCATTCAAAAGAATTTGCACGAGAAAAAAGCAGAAGAGCTTTATGAGATGACTGCAGTATTGCCATGCTGAACAGGAACTGATGCAGTGGTATCTGCAGTAGCCACACAGATTTAAACATGCTTGTTCTTGCTTGGAAAGGGCATGCTTCCAGCAACACAGCACCCCAAATTTGTCAGAGAGAAATGAGAAATTCAGGAGTAATAACTAGCAATGCAGAGTGCCAAAATAAAGCAGTCAGGTTTTCTGCAGCTCCAGCATCCATTCTCAAGATGCAGTTGCTGATCCTGCTCTCACTCTTCGGCCTAGGCTTCAGCAGAAGCAGACTGATGTATCAAAGTTCCTACTGCAGAGGCCTCGACTGTTCACTGCACAGGTGCTGCAGGTCCCTGTACAGGGTGACACAGCCCACAGCTAAGCCAGGCAGGGTACGTAGGCCTCAGGTCAACCTACTGTTCAGCATCTTGACAGCAGCAAAAGCGGGCCATGCACATTCCCTGTGCCCCAGGAAACAGCTCTTTTTGATAATTTGACCTCTTTCCAAGAAAAAGGCTCTCTCTTTAAAAGCTCACTGCAAGCAGTTACAGCTGTTCTGATTTGTAATATTTACAGTGGAGCCAATGCCAGAGCAGCCAGTTAGGAGAGATCATACAGGAACAGCCCCTGTCAGGCCCCAAGGTTGTCAAAACATGGAAGAGCCAAACTAAGCAGAAGCAGCGTGCACAATGTGCAGGGGAACCAGCTGTTCTGGAGGTGAGCTCAGCTGGGCTCTCACAGGCTGGGCTGGGGGGAGGTTCCTGCTCAGCTGGGAGCAGTGCTGCCATTGCCCAGCCTCAGCAACCACCCCGACCATGACACAGGAGCAGCACCCAGTCAGCTGCTGTGTGCAGCCCACGAGGCTGCAGACACAACAAAAAGCTTTTTCTCATTCGTGTTTCTGAATGTCTCTGTGGCTGTGTTTACATGTGTTTGTGGCACTCGTATGTACGTGTGCATGTATGTGCACGTGTACACACACAATAATACATATTTTTCCTTCTACTCTGATAGAAAAGATCTGCATTTGCAGCAGGTAAGAGAAGACTTCACAGCAGTAATGGTGCAATGCTCTAAGGTTGCCTTGTAGGATAACTAGAATCAGGATACTCACTTTGTCTTGAAGCTCCCTCAGGAGAAATGAGAGAGGTTGTCCATGGAGGCTTCCAGACTGAGTTGTGAGAGGCGTGTTGATATCAGCATGTGCATCCACCCAGATCACTCCGAGGTGTGGGCACTGCTGTGCATGGCCACTGACAGAACCAAGTGCCAAGCTAGAAGTACAGTAACAAAGCCTTTAGTCACCATCTCTCTTTCAGAACAACTACAAGGACAATGGGAAGTCTCTCAGCTTCAGGCAGCCATGTTGTTACATTTCCACACATCAGACATCTGTGACAATAAAGGGAGCGTCCCACACAAACTGCATGGCATGCCGCTGCCGTGATTCCAGGAGGCCCAGTAACTCTACAGGGCTACAGTGACAGATAAGCCAGAGCTCTCTGCTGTCACTCTTCCCACACACCTAATCTTCACCTGCTCTAGATCCAAATGCTCCAGAAAATCTAGCCTCTTTTTATTCTAGTCATGCCACCTTCCCCCACAATTCCTTCTTACATGCCCTACCATCTTCAACTAATTTTCAGACCAAGTGTTAGTGAAAAAGAGGAAAAAAAATAATGTTGTAAAATCTATTGCAAAATTATCTGTGTGTAGGTATCACAAACCTACCCTAAGAGATGATGGGCAAATGAGACATGTCACTAAACATTCAGCAATAAAGAAACTGAGCACTTCCTCTGCAGGAACTTGATGACACAAACTTCCTCATAATGGAAAAACCTCGGTTGTGTGTCTACACAACTGATCATAGACCAGTCTGGAACTAAGCAGTACTGTCTGAGAATGTCAGGTTTTTGTAGCTGTCTTCTGTGTTCCACCCTAAAAGCCCATCCCTAAGGTATTGCCAAGAAATGACTCCCGAGTTGTTCCCCCAGTCCCCTTGTTTCTTAAATTAAATTCTCGCACTCCAAGTGTCAACCTGCAGCATGAACCACGAATTGTTTTTAGGTCAGCTCACCTGTGATCACCTCCTAAAGTCACACATCTGTGTCCAGCAGCTACTGCTCTGCTCACTGCATCAGCCAGCATCTGGGTGGCCAAGCCCACCGACCGCGGGTATAAAACCAGGTTGTTGTACAGTTCATCGTTGGGAACTTGAGCGAAATTCAAATCTCCAAAGTCGTGCACTTGGCATCCTGGGAACACAGCAACAAAAGGAGAAGGTGACTTATTTAAATACCTTCCCAGAGAAATGCTCAAAATCAGTTGGGCAAGTATGAAAGGAACAACAGGAAAGGAATGGATCCATTTGACTCTTTGCATGGGATGCAAAATGTCACAGCATTACAAATTAGAAAGTTTAAAATGATACCAGCTTAAGCTTAAGACAGCTTTAATTCAGCAATGAGCTGTGCCAATCATAAAAAGTCACTTAGAAAATGTTTGGGGTTTTTTTAATGATTTCATGATAAATTTTAACACAAAAAATTATAGCCTGCATTGCCATCTTCCTTCCCATTTAGACAGATTGTATACAGCCTCAAATAAGCTCAGTTGTTCAGATACCAAGGACTACACATTTCATTAAAACTATAGTTATAGTTGGTTTACATTTTCAAGGCCCCCAAAAATCCAGGCACAAAAGTACCAAGTAACAAATAATATAATTTTCCTACAGTACTTCCAGGCAACTCTATGGAGGATTCTCTAGTGCTTTATTAGGAGAACCTGTCCATTTTCTCAACACAAGATATTCCAGAGGGCATTTTAATTCTGGGACTTTGATCCCACAACTCTGTGAGATCCTTTCACTGGCAGTTACAGCTTGATTGGCTGTTGAACCTGAGAACATTGTGAGTGTAAAACCCAGCCTTTCAGAGACTCTCAGTTTGAGACAGGCCTCTCACTACAGGCTCTGATGAGGGCAGTAAAGGCCCGAAGGTATTTACAGCTACACCAACAGTGGCTTAATAGACTTAAAGACCACCCTGGATACCAGTCATGCCTGTCCCCTTTGCTCCTCAGAATCACTGGTCTGTTTGCAGTTCAAAGCATCCAGGCCAGGGCTTGACTTTTTGCCTTTAGCCATCCTGTGCTTAATGGGGCAATTTGAAAAATTTAAGGCAAGTCAAAATGAAGAAACAGCCTACTTGGGGCTCTGGGTTCCTGCTTAATTTCCAGTAAGCCATTAGCTTAATGTCTAGGAAACTGGCTGAATTTGCTTGGTGGATATTGCATAAAAGCAGAGTTGGGAAATACATGACTTCTTTATATTTTAAAATGAGTTTTGACTGGTGAAATGAATGAAGGCAAGTTATTGAGTCACTTGTGCAGATTTGGTGCTGGGAAATAGGCAAGCATACATTTTATAGCAGGGACATAGGTGAGCAGATGTTGGGGTATTTGCAAATGAACATGTCAGCTGAGCACAGCTGCTCAGTGAAGGACTGAAAAAAATGTCTTAGCAGCTCTGAGAAAGCACATTCTCTGGAGTGACTTAACACAGTAAGCAGGACCATGACATACCACTCCCTGCTTCTCAGAAGGTGCCCAACTGCTTTTTTTCCTCCCGTAGACAATACCTAATTAAGCTACAGGATGAAGGCTCTGGAATTTTGAGCCCATTTTGTTCAGATGTGAATGTGCTATCTGATCTCTGTGACCACTACATTTTCTACCCTCTGTTTATTCTGGTGCTGGGCAGAAGCAGAAAAAAGTAGTGAGTTCCAAGATGTTCAGTAAATTTAGAAGTTTATTTTTTTTTTATTTGTGTCATCCTGCAAGGCTACTTCTCCCACAACTGCACACTGCTACACATTTCAGTATTTCAGAGTTTGATGAAAGTACTTGAACATGCCTGGGAGACTAGTTTTGGAAGTAAGATTTCGATGGATATCGAAACCTTTTGGAGATACTCTTGCACGAGGGAATAATGCCTGTGATCTAACACCTCTGACATCTGTGTGAAATAAATCTGCAGTTGGGAGCCACATGCAGTGAGTTACACATTGCAAGACAACACATTACACAGGGTAACAGAAGAAAGGACTACAGCTTAGGTTATGTTCTCTCCTACAGGACATACAAGCACATGGCAGTATTTTTACCCATTAGAGGATGAAAACCAACTTCCTTTAATTCTATCACAATGCTCCACCTTCAGACCAGTATAAACAAAGATCCAACCATGCCATCATTCCTTGCACTTGAAGTAATCAGTTAAAATTTTCCAGGTTATGCTCAAGGTAGGCCACATATGGCAGATCTGAGCAAGTGTGCTTAGAGAAGTAGCAAAGTGTTCAGTAATTTCTGCTTCACTCTGCCCACCTCCAAATTCCCATTGTAGGACAAAAAGACTTGGTTCAGCTTCTGAATAAAAAACCCCATTTGTTTCTTAGGATCACATCAGGTTTACATAGCTTAAGACTTTTGTGGTCCAGAATTCTACAATCTTGTCCACTTTTTGAACACGTGGTACTCATAATTCCCTCTATTTTTATAGAAAAGCCTAATGTCTGCTAAAGACAATAGATGCCTTCAGTTTTTGTTACTATCTTCTAAAGTTCAGACAGGGTTCATGAACCTTGTAGCAGTTTCTTTTCTCAGCTTTGTGCATCCCTTGTCTCTAGGCCTGCTGGTTTTTATGTGCTTGCAGAAGACAGCTCAGGTTTCCCAGGGTGATAAGGAATGTTTTCAGCCAGCTATCCAAAGGCTATTTGATTAAGATACAGTTCATCTCCGAAGTACACACTAATCCAATACTCAAACATTAATATCTTCTCTTACTGTTATTTCTTTTAATGGTGCCTAGTGTTTTGAAAACTGGGATTAAATGACCTCAGGGCAAAGGGAAACCTTAGTGAATAGACAGTGCACAGAGAAAGAAATTCTTAGATATGCCAGGTATCCCAAAGTGTGGGAAGTGTATGTGTGCACACAGTTTTTTAAATGGCCAGACACTAGAGATGAAATCAACATGTACATTTTTCTTAATGGTACTGAACAAAAAAAACCAGTTTAATACATCAATAACTACTTTAATAATTTGATATAGCTTCTTCTATTTAGAATCTCAAGACCTGACTTGTTTTCCATTTCATCTGCCTGCTTGCACATAGATTTATTTTTTAAATCAAAGCTCTCTCAACTACATTATTTGTGCAAAGAAATTGCTCAATGGATAGACATGCTGTACTGCTGTGCAGTCTGGAGGATTTTGCTGTTATTTGGCCTTTAGTGAAGGATTTTATAATCTACCTTACCAAGCAATATCCTTTTTTATATTAATAATTTTTTTAATATTTTAAAATATTTCTTTTAATATTTCTTTGGTAGCTGGGACACTCTTGATTTTATAATACTAATAATTTATTTTATATACATACTAATACTTATAAACAAAACTTTTAAAAATCAGCAACCAAAGTTAACATAAAAAATATATGGGGCCTTTTAAAAGGCAGTAGATTCAAGTTCTGAAAGAAAAAGCTATGGACAGATAGGAAAGCCAGCTTCCTTACATTCATTAGAAAGCACAGCATTCATGCCATTTGTCAGTGAAGTAGATCAAGTCTAGCCAGGAATAAAGTTCTTTTAAATTGAAACATGCCATAAATACCAGCACTTAAGGAGTAAACAGCACAGACATTTTGCTAGTAATGAGAGAATATGAAATTAAATGTGATCAAAAGTCTTGTTCACACACCCCAACAGAAATTACTTTCAAATGAAAAACATATTATGTTTGATTCATTAGTCAATTATCAACAGTGCAGGAAATTTATAACAACCAAATACATACAAGTCAGCTCCACCAACACTCTGGCTTAGGCAGGGATCCCTTTCTGAAGTGAGGAAAACAAAAAAGCAGCCCTGAATAATCTATTTCTGTTAGAGAAGCTTGAAAGAGATTCAGGGGAGATAAAGGTATTGACCTGAGCTGGAACACACAGAACAGTTACATAACCACGCGTGCACATGCACAGGAGTCCTGTCAGAATGAAGGACCAGCGTGGAAAGGCAGCACCTACAGCCCAGGAGTGCAATCCCCAGGGGTTCAATGCCCCCCTCTGTCATCAACAGCAGTGCCTGGGGACACATTTCAGCAAAAATTTAATAAATTAGCTTGAAAAAGTTTGCACAGTAGATCATTCCCAGGTTAATTTCTTTTGACCAGAACAGGTTAGGGAAAGATCACACAGGCATTAAAACTGCAGACCAGGGGATGGAAAACTGTCATTTATCCAGCCTGCACAGCCAGAACCTTACTTGTATCAGGTAAAACAAATCCTCATTTTTCCTACTTAGAAGCCTTAGACTTAAGGTAAAAATTAAACACCAAACAAAGAAACCCCAACAAATTAACTGTATACTTGAGAAAACAGAGTTCTCTGCATGCCTTTTCAAATAAGCTATTAATGTATCACTCGTGCTCAACTCAGTGATGCTTATAACTGGGACATAAGATGTCTTTTAGTAAGCTGTATGACAAGTCTGAAGTTCACTTCCTATCATAAGCAAACTACACACAGTAGCCAGCAGTTACTACAGTTATTTCCCTGCACAGATTTAGAGAATTTTCTTCTGTAAAAACAGGCAGCTCATGTCAGGTGGCATTTAATTGGAAAACATCTCGGCAGCAGCAGGGAAAGCCCCCCCCTCATCCTCCTCTACTTGGAAACTGCACCAGCAACAGAAGCAGCAAACTGACAGTAGGAGATTTAGCTTTCCAAACCCAGGCTGTTTGCTGACATTGCTCCATGGCACATTCACATAATAAATCTAACAGCTCGGTGGGAGCAAATGGGAATTGAAACAAAAGCACGAGGAACATGGAATAGAACTGATCTCCCAACACTGCTGGTTTACACTGGGTATTTGTGAACTGGACATTTTAAAATAAACCAAAACCTAAATTAATGGGAAAAGTAAATCCTGTTCTGGGTTTGAACTACTGTCAAAGGAATCTGGAAATCCTACAGTTACTAGACCTTATTTTGTAGTATGTTATATAAAGCTGCTCACATGAAAGCATCATGCCTGTAAACTGATTTCTCATATCATAGCACCATTTACTAAATCACCACAAATACAGAAAGGCTTTTTGGGATGCAGTGACTATTATGAACAATGTTTATAGGCAAACTGAACATTTTACTTCTCATGAATGAAACCAAGTTACCATCCTTCTTTCAGTATAAACCCATTGGCTTATGGTAAGGACTTTGTAATTCTTTCTCAGAGACGCTGTCAAAATGTTACACAACAGCAAACAAATGATTCAATTTGTTATGACCAGTTCATTCTGAAGCTTCTTTTTTTAAAGGCAGTTCTCAAGTTCCTCCAGAATTATCCAGAACATGCGTGTGTGTGTTACAACTACCCAAACAAAGTGCATGCTTTCATTTTACATTAATAGGAAATTAGGCTAGCAAGGTTCCCACTGCAAGAAACAGACTTCAGCAGCCTAATTTAATCATAATCCTCTTGCTAGGAAGTTCATTACACAACATCTACTTTTCTTTAAACTGAATAGGTATCTGCTGGAAGAAATCTATAGGATACATAGTTGATGGCTCAATAGATAGCAGTCAGCTCTAAAATTTCACTTCCTAGAAGGCAAGTTTTTGTCTGAGCAATTTCCATCCTTTTATTTGAAATTTTGAAAGGTCTGGTTTAAGACAAAGTTTCTGTAGCTGTACATATTTAAAAAGCTTCATCTCCTACAAAAGCAACAAGCAAACCTAATTCCAACTGCTCTCCCAAGTCTGTAGTCAAGATGTCCCTTGCATAAAGTGAGCCAAAAAAATATTTTTCCACCCCCAAATCGAGTGGCCACCTCATTTCCCTATGAAAACGGCTTATAACTTTATCTCTTATGAAATTGAGTGCATTAGACCTTGCGAGGTCTTCAAAAACGTCAGTCTGAGGTGTTGGGAAACATTTGCACTGGGGCTTGCATCAGAGAGAAGGGTGCTATTGCATTGGCCACACCACCAACAAACCCTGCACACGTTCCAATTCCTTTCAAATGAGCTTAACCCAGACACAGCCCCTGATAACAGAAACACAATGGGGCACTTACAGCCACGGGGATCATAATGCCAGAAGAGCTTTCCTCAGCAACAGGCACCCTCTGCTTTAGATTGTTGCAGAAGTAAGCAGTTCTTACATTAGTTAACCCAGGCAGACAACAGTTGAGAGGAAGGGAGAGCAAATATATTAGAGATTACTGAAATTCTCTTCCTCCCTCTTAACCAGCTGGGAGAAACTAACATCTGACCACTTAACTACTTCATATGCAAATGAAAAATCTGGTGGGTTGTTGGTCTGTGGGTTTTAGGTTTGTTTCGGGTTTTTTTTGTTTTTTTTTTTTTATTTAATTTCAGTGCTTCATTCCTTGCTTTTTAGCAGGTGGTGTTATAAAGAAATTTCCACCTTTCATCCAACACCAGTCCTCCATACCACATTCACATAAGCATACACCTGCCATAGGTCTCTTGGTCTTGTGAGTCCACAACTAGACATGGGATTAAAGTTTAAAATGCGAAAGATAGATCATGTGCAGATCATGTGTGCTGTAAAGCAGATCAAAACCCAACTCATTACCTAATCTTCCCTCTGCCATCTCCCTTTGTGCCTCCCCCTAGTAACTCCACTCCTTCAACAGAATTAATAGTAAAAAAATAATCCAGGATGTGATCTAAATGTACTCCAATCCAGAGAGAATTATACAGGAGAAGAAAGTCAGATAAGTCATGTATTAAAACAAATTTTATAATATGAAAATATGTAGGATGAAGAGTATCACTATAAATAAAAAAAAGTACAAAACCCCCAAGAGCTCCATTCATTGGTCCTTGACTCTAGTCTCCGTTATTTAAAGATTAGGAAGAAATAATCAATTCAGGTTTTCCTGATCTTCACCAGCATAGCTTTATTTTTAAAGGTATGTAAACTAAACTGACACAGAAGAATTACAGTTAAAGCACCAAGTGACATTTACCCCAAAATCAAAAAGATTCTTTTAAAGCAAATTTCATAGAGTGCAGCCTTGAGTACGCAGCAGCCAAATGGGAGAGGGAAAAACAAACATCAGATCAATGGCTGACTCAAGGTTTTCATTCCAAAGCAGATTGTGTACTCCATCAGCACGGGGAAGGGAAGAGAATATCAGAACCAACTGACTGCAATGACTGCTCTGTATTTTCAGTGTTGGCATTTTTCTCCTGAGTTCCCAGGCTACTTGTAATCATGCAAATATTGAAGGTACAACATTCAAACTGATAAACCAAAACTGCTGAGCACGTTGTGCACAGCAGAGCACACTCCCCCAGGGAGCTTAGCCTCCCCTGCTCAAGGCAAGACAGACAATGAGGTCTGTTGGGAAGAAACAACCTAAAAACAGCCTCAGTGGAGGCCTCCTCAGAACAGCTCTCCTCCAAAACCCCAGCAGGGCTCCTTCTGCCTGCCAGGTCATCAGAGCCAGTTCCTGGCTGCCTTCCCTCCCAGAGTGGAGCAGCACTCGCCCTTGATGCATTCTGACAACTGGCATAATTTTAAAGACTCATTGCAAATGCCAGTTACAGTCCCTTTGGCTGTGCTTTGATTTTTGACAAACCACTGGTCTTTGAAGGTAACCAATCATGGCTAATCCACGTTTGAGAGGTAAATAAGAATAGCAGAGTCTCATGGATCTTTATCGCTGTATAAATAAAAAAAGGTAATTAAGTCTAGTTCCAGAAATAAGTTGCAGTACTGCAAAAGTATGTTGTACTGATGTTATTAAACAGAAGTGTTTGGGCATGCTAGTGTCTAAGGGAAAGGAAAGATAAGAGGATTACCATTTACCCATTCTGTTTCAGGGAAGAAGGGGGAAGAGAGGGTGTTCCTGGTTAAAAAAAAATACATTCCTATTTCTGCTTTGTAGGGAAGAAGAATCAGCTGTTAGCCTGACCTCTTTATGCTATATCCAAACTTTTGGATTTTGGGTTTTTGTTCCTGTGCATGTCTCTAGCAAAGGAATACTTAGCTTTGACAGTACTAGCACCAGATGTGATCAGAAATAAAAAGACATGAACAGTAGCATTTATTATGTCAACAATGCAGAGATCTACCTAACGTACATGCTGCTTAAATGCCAGCAGTTATTTAGAATTCTGCCTGTCTCCCACTTCATCAAAAACAGAAAACATAACTCAAAAAAAGTCAGATTTTGATGTTATATATACATATATATGTATACATATATATATATACACAACAAATTTAGACTTTATTGGAATTCTAAAGATTAGAGATATTTGACTGGCTCTACTAATGTCTTTACAAGTTTTAAATACTGAGTTTTGAAGAGAAACAACTGAGGTAAATCTAGTGCAAAAAAAGCTAGAATCTAATCCAAGAATTCAAGAATCCATTCCTGACAGATCTTAGTTCAAATACAGGGCAAGCAGAATGGTACAGTTTATCAAACTCTTCAGGGATCCAGGTAAACACATTTACTGGATGGACTGATGAACATTATTTTCCCAACAATGCAGCTGTAACTCTTGCCAGTCCAAATCTGCTGAATCCCAGCGCCTATATGTATTTATGCATAATTGGTGCATAACTAAAAAAACTGTTTCTCTTCCTTCTAAATGCTTTACAGAAGAAGATTTAGGTGGACAAAGAGGAGATATGTAGAAGCAGATTTATTAAGACTGATAGTAACCATATGAGCTATCTTGGTGAAGAAGCAAAGTGGAATTGCTATTTCTGGGAGATGTCAATAGGAGTCCAATGGTTTTGGGCAAAGCAGTAGTGTAACTCCAGAGACAAGGGGATTAACAGCCCCACTCCTCTTTTAGAGGAGGTTACTCCTTTCTGAGTCACCACACTGACCTCATGAACCCTATTACTGAAGGACTTCTTTCCAGTCAGACACAAGAATGGCGATACGATGCTCATTCTCTCTGACAAGTACACTTCCACTCTGTGTGCAAGCCACATGTCTCTGCAGCTCACCAACTTGTCAAGCCAGCAACTCAGACCCAAACTTTGCTAATCAATTCTATAGTAACCCAAATCCAAGCCTGACTAAGCTCAGCAACCCAGCTGCATGCAGTTCTAAATAAAGACCAAAAACATTTAATTCAACAATCAACAACAGTCAACATACAAGAATGAATACTTGGGAAGAAATCTTACACCGAAGTTGTTTCCATGCTAGCAGCAGCACAGGTGCTCTAAGTCACCTCAAAGGCTACAGTAAGACACAGTAGCTATCTATTAAGTATAAAACTGAGTAAGGCCTTTCTCTCCTCAAGTAAGAGGACTAGGCAAAACTCTGGATTGAAGTTTGATCAGATTCTCTGCCTAATCTGCACCAAATGGGAGAGGCCCAAGAAATTGTCTCTAAAAAGCTTCATATTTTGCACCTTCAGTAGCTTATGCATCTGCCACCTATCTTCCCCACTCCTAGCCAACAACAGTCCAAAAGCCTCCACACATCACACCCATTTCTCTTTACTGTTAGAGCAATACACAGCCCTACGTGCTTTGCACCCTTTTCTCCCCCATGCCAAGGAGTTGTGGGTCTTTGCTTTCACATGGCGCTTTCACTTCTTCAGCAAGATGTCCTTTAAGGTGATGATATTTGAGTTTCCTTAGGAGAAGAATGAAAGCCAAAAGACAAACATTACCCAGGTATATGGGGAATAAAAATCCCCATAGGCAGAGTAAGTTATATTTTAATTTACTCCTGCTAAAGTTCCACACCCTCTACTTTTGGCTTGGGAGATTGACTCCTGCTACAGTAACTCTTCTTGAGGACACTGTGAGCTACTAGCAAGAGGTAAAAGTATTCTCTCTGCTTCTAACAAGGGGATAAAAGTCAAATTGGTGGCTCAGATTCATCTCTGACAGTCTGGTACAGACTAGCAACAACATCTTCCTCTGTGCTTCCTCCTCGGATTTCAGCCTAAGCATAAACAAGCAGTTCACAGGCAGTCATTACTTGAGGCAGCCAAGAAGCTACTATACCACGTAGGTATGGTCACAGAATCTTTCAAGGGAGGAATCCCCCCCACAAAAATAGAAATTGGAATAGCAGCTCAGAACACTGCAATAGGACTATGAAAGAACAGAAATTAGGATAGAGTCAAAGGAACAATAAAATTCTCCCCCCACAAATACACCAGCCAGTGAAAGCAAAGCGCAAAACTATGCAAAAAGTGAAAACAAAAGTTTAGGGTTCCCACTCTTCCTGATATGGCTGGAGCACTACCAGCAGAAGTCATTAAATAAGGCAGACAGATATGTGAAGAGCCATGTGGCTGCTTCATATTCAAACATAGTATATGCATCTTATTACCCAAATGCTACCTTTTGCAGGACCCTCTAGAGCACCTTCATTTTACACAGGTCAAGTTGGACTTGAATTACAAATGGAAAATGAATAAATCAAAACTTTAAATAAATAAACTTTAAATTTTCAGGCAAACAGAAGAGTCCAATCACCAGAAATCTCTTCCACTTGAAAGACAGTGAGGGTAACTTTCAGAGTTACTGTTAGTGCAGAGGAATACTGCCTCTTTCCCCCATCTTTAGATTTAGTACCTCTTTAGATGGCCCAGAATCCGGCCTCACTCTTGTATTGGGAAGCATCATTCCACATTTCATACCTAGTTTCAAACTTGTAATGACAAGGAAAATCAAGTTTATAGCATTCTTTCATATCCAAGCAGGGAATGGGGGCGTGTAGCAAACACTTTCCATATGGACACACATACACAGACCCTGTGGTCACAAATGCTTCAGAACTAGCCAGTACAGATGAAAAAGTCCAGTATCTTAGACAAATGTTATTTCTTTTCAAAGGAGAAACCAGGTCTGCTGCAGTATAATTTGCCTGTTCCCGGAAAACAATCAAGAATCTGTGAAAATTATTAACTCCCATAATAAAACACATAAATAGAATATCCCAATTAATAATTAGAATCATACTGAGGCTCCATTCATACCTTCCATTCATTGCCTTCTTAAAAGTATGGTGCAAAATTCATAGTGTTAGAAAGACAAAGCAGCTAAAGTTTTACTGCCAGTTCAGCATACCACAGGACTCCAAGTAATGGCACTATTACAATAGTACTGCAGCCAAAGCTATCCTGGCATCCCAGGGAAGAAAAATAAGCAGCCCACACCTAAAAACAACCATTTGTTAAGTTTCCATGAACAACAAATGTGTACAGTACAAAAGGCAGCATCCTGCAGCATCCTCCTCCAGCTACACCCCTTCCCTCAAGCAAATTTTCTTTGCACTGTAAACCACTCCTCTGGGCGTGCTGGTGACTGTCAGCATTTCAGGATGGGCCCTCACAGCACAACCTGTTCTCAAAAGGGCTGCAGAGATTCAAGCAGCAATAGACGTCAACACCACCTTAAAAAACAAATCAATTCCACCCCAGTGGAAGAACATGCCAGCAATAGGAAGCTGCAACTGCAGAAGGAAGAAATCCCAGAGCCTCTAAAAACTGGAAGGGAACAGCGAGAAAAATATCTCCATGTGCATTACTGATTGATGAGTAAACAACCTATAAGAAGCTAAGCAGTGAAAATATACTTCAAATTTAGTTTAGCTTGCTTCATTTCTATCCCCATAACATTTTGATACTGGAATCCAGAAAGAGCTTGAATTTCCCTTTCTTTCTGCTTTCCACAAGCTTCTATTGAAGTGAGCTTTTGTCAGACAAATGAGAGGGCTTTATCTTTAGTTTTTAATTTTGTTGGGTTTTGTGGGTTTGGGGTTTTCCTCAGAGGATTTTTACAAAGTGGAAACATTAGCTCTGAACCACTTGAAAGAGAACCCCAAGCCTTCCAGTATAAAGTCCTGTTAGTGATACAAAATAATCTGCTGCCTACAGTCTTATTTAGAAGAGCATCCTCCTTTCAAACCTAGCAATTTGTTAGTTTCAAATAAACTTTGGGCTCAGTAACTATTCCAGTACAAAGAACCTCTTTCAGATGCCCTCTTCCACATTTGCTGAGATTATAGATCATGTTCACTAAAATTCAAGTATTGCCAAGGAAGGCAAGTGTCTGTACTTTGCACAAAACAAGAGAGGAAAAGGCTGCCAACTGGGACTTTTCAGCTTGTGAATCCTAAGATATGCAGGATAAGCCTACAGGGCTGCAGAGAACAATTGCTTCTGTTTGGAAGAGTGCTTACAATTCAGAATAAAATTGCTAGAGGGTTATTAGGCAATTATCTCTGTATGCATCTAAACTCCACTGACACTAACCACCCAGGGAGCAGATATTGGTTATTTCTGTGGTCTAGCCCTGCAAACCATCCCCATCACACCTTTTCCAGTAACACTTTTCAGATTAAAGATTCTCCAAGACACTGTTCAGCTTTACAAGTTTCTATCCCTCGTGTCCTGTTTCTAGGAACTGTGGTACAGCTTTCTGCAGGTCTCAGCTTGTAGAAGCAATAGATGTGATAATCACAATTAAGTGCATGGGTTTGCTTGCACAAAAAGACCAGAAACAGCCCATTCACAGGGTGGTAGTTGCAAGTGCTTTCAAAGACTTCAGACAAGATGTCATACCTAAAACTGAGGACTTATACCTAAAACTGAGGACTTCTCCAGAAAATTCTGAATTTCATCACCTGGAAGCATACCAATCTCTGAGGAACAAACCGGTAACCAACACAGAAGGAGAAAAAAAAAAAAAAGGCAAAGCCCACGCTATGTGACAACCCGAGGACCACAGTTACTTGTGTGGATGCCCTG